>JAANBB010000011.1:0-373077 GCA_014621425.1 Cylindrodendrum hubeiense
CAGGCAATGGACTCGCCAACGGACTAAACAACGTACCTGGCAATGGACTCGCCAACGGATTAAACAATGTACCAGGCAATGGACTCGGCAATGGACTAGGTAATGGACTCGACAACGGACTCGACAACGGACTCGGCAACGGACTCGGCAATGGACTAGGCAACTCTTTCTGCAGCATCAATGTGGCAATTATCGTCTCGTTGGGGAAAGATCCTAGCGCATCTTCGTTTTGCGCACAATACCTTCCATCCCCACCAAAAGGTGACCCGGTGACAAAGACCAGAATCGTGACGCAAAAGGTCACAAACATCGAGGAGGTCACAAAGACCGATTATGAGGTACAAATTTTTAACCCTGTTGATAGATTATTGCTTATTTTCGCTACAATTCCAGATAGTGACGAGCACCGTGACTTCGACAACCTCGACCACTACCCTCACCTGCCTCAATAGCGCTTACACCGCTGAGCCGCCAAGTGTAGTCGCTGATAAACGCGATTATTTACAACGGCCTTCAAGCATCCCGAAGAACTGGGGGCCAGCCCTCATCATTCAGGCATGTGTCTGCTTGTCGCTTGGATCTGGCCACAGCAAGATTCGACGTCCAATTGTGAAAGTGTGAGTAAAGTGCTGGAAAGGAAGACGAAGCTGAAGATTTCTAATATATATCTATAGCACGAAGACAGCCGTTGTTACGGTGCAAAATACTCATACCAAGATAGTACCCGCCACGTCCACCATGACAGTCACGAAGTATGCTGTGGCGACGACAGTCGGCTCAAGTGGCATCACCTATCGCAAATACGAACATACGTTTAGCGGGTCTGTGGCAGAAACCGGGTTCACATCATCATTCTTCAAGGGTAAAGTCCCGGAATTTCGTGGAGTATTGCAGTCCCTCACCTTTTCCTCATTAAATTGGCCCAACGGCGGTGCTGCTCTCACACTGGCCGATAGAGATTCAAGTTTTGACTCAGGCTACTCTGCGCTACTTTTCAATGGCTTCTTCCTCGCAAAAGAGACAGGAAAATACACATTCTCGAGTTCGGGCAGTAAAAACGACAACTGGGGCTACCTCTGGGTAGGCGATGTGGCATATAGCGATTATAATGACGACAACACGGCTTATGAGTCAATCTGGACAGGAGCAGGTCATTTTGATGGTTCCTACTCTGTGGATTTGAACAAAGGAGATGCCATTCCTCTCACATGGCTGTGGGCAAATGGTGGTGGGCCTGGGCAGAGCGACTTTTCTGTTACAACGCCAAGCGGAGAAACTATCAGTGATACTACTGGCTACTTTGTTCAGGCTTGCAGCTCGAACATTTTCGAGTGAATCTCCTAGTGTGTTGGGTGGAGATGGTCCACTGGCCTGGGATGACGCGTGAGCTCAAGGGGCTACTATGGGTTTGAGGCACTACCGGACTCTCTTTTGCAACGGGACATCGTCGTGGAATTTTACAGCATAATATATACCTACAGTCTTTTTACAACCTTTTTAGGCTCAGCCTAGCTGAAGCGATAGTCCTTAATTCTCAACAGATTTCTCCCATTCTTTCATGACTTATTTTCTTAATATATGAGCACATACTATACGCATTCGGATTGTTATTTACTTGTGTGTTGGTGTGATTGTGGCTCTACTACCTGGATTTTGGTCGAGATCAATCCAACCCTAAAGCTGGCAAAGTTGCGGCTGGTTGGTTTTGCTCGGTGAGCTTTGGAGCATCTCACTAGCTTTTACCTAAGCTTTGAGCCACCAATGACGTAACAAATGATCGTTGACCCGAAGCGCGTTCCCCAGCGTGGCTTGCTTACCCGAGCGTATTTGAATGGATCTTAGTGGTGCAGTACTGATGTGTCAGACACTCGGGAAAAGCAAGGTGATGGTTGTGCGACCTTGAGTTGACGGAGCAAATCTGATGAATCCATGAGTTAAAGATATTTTAAGAAAGATGAATTAACCCTGTTTCCCTTCCCTGTACCAATACGTGTGCGGTGGTGACTTATGGGTAGAACAACTAATCTGAGCAGTAGATGAATAGACATTTTCCTGAATGGGCGAACTCTTTCAGAACTGATGTCTTGAAATATCATCAGCTACAGCACGCTAGCAGTGAATTCTCTCCTGAAGCTTATATAAGCACAGGTCATTATTGGTGCCCGCGACGCCACGAAATTGATTCATAATAAATTCAACGCGACTGGTGGCCTTCAACAATTTCTACTTCAGCTTTTTCATCGACGAGACTGCCTCTCCGCCCCGATTGCTTGATAGGCGCGATCCCGCATTGCAAAATGGGAAACTTAATTCTCGAATGGAGCAGTCGTGCTTGGCAATTCGCTCCCGGGGGATTCACTCTTTTGGCCGTTTCCGCGTTGACGCTGGTTTTCCTCCTCCAAAGACTCGCCTTCCCAAAATTTGACCCCCGGGAGCCTCCAGTGCTGAGGCCTAAGATTCCTGTTATAGGCCACATAATCTCGATGATGAGAGAAAGAACCGGCTTTTATCGCCGTTTGTACAGAGAAACCTCGCTGCCCATCTGTACACTGCCGATGCTGAATGGGAAGCTCTACGTCATCAATTCTCCCAGCCTGATATCTTCCGCCATGCGAAGCAAAGACATTTCATTCGATCCATTCGCAGAAGAATTCACCGTCAACGGCGTTTGTATTCCCATTTTGAATCCTTGATAGGAGCCTTTGACTGATAAACGAAACCTACAGCTTGGGATCCCTGATGAACAGGCCCACAAATACATCCAGCCGGATACATGGGATAAATTCTTCGGTATAATTCACGAATCATTGGTTGGAGACAATCTCAACAACATGGTGGCTACTGGTCTGAGCTGCTTTGCTTCTCAATTGAACGATATACCATCAACCAAAATACTCGATGTTCCTGATTTATACATTTGGGTCCGTGATTTGATGTTTGGATCACTAACAAAGGCTCTGTATGGTAGCAGAGACCCAATGACGGTTGAAGGAATGCACAAAATCCAGTACGTGTTGAATACTTATGTTCTCCCTTATTTTGCACCAACTGATGCTCTCGGAACCAGGGAATTCGAAAGCCAGATCGTTATTTTGGCACTTAATCTTGCACCCAAGCTTCTAGCATCAAAGGCCCTTGCAGCTCGACAGCGGCTCTGGGAGATCATCCTGCCGTACTATGCCGCGCAGCACGACCAGAAAGAGGATGCATCGGCCCTTATCCGAGGCCGAGCTGGTTTGCAGCGTGGGCTGGACATTTCGGATGAAGGCATTTGCGCGCTGGAGCTAATACTCCCGTGGGCGGCCACTACCAACACGATTCCAACGACGTTTTGGATTATGGTCCAGACGCTGTCCCGACCCGAGTGGACTGGGCGAATTCGTCGAGAGATAGAGGCTATTGCCGTTATCACTGACAACCACACTGCAAGCCGTATTGCAACTATCAACCTGCCGAGATTGCGAAAGGAATGCCCTGCTCTACTGGCATGCTTCCATGAAACAAACCGCATATGCAATGATATCGTTGGAAACAGACGTGTGATACAAGACACAATATTGCAGGACCCCGTGGAAGGAAAGGAATACCTGCTCACAAAGGGAACCAACGTCCAATGGTCTTGTTCTGTGACACAGCTGGACGAAAAAGTCTGGGGTCCGGGATCCGAACATTTCGACCCTACCAAGTGGATCGACAATCTGTCCAAAGAGAGCTCCTACCGCAAGAGCATGATTCCATTTGGAGGCGGCAAAGTCTTATGTCCTGGGAGACATTTGGCTGAGGCGGAGATCTTGGGTTTCCTGAGTGGGGTGGTACTAGGGTTCGAGGTTGAAGGCGTACAGAGACCTGGTATGGAGGATCCACTGCCAGGGGGTGGGATGAAGAGACCTCTGTGGGGAGATATACACCCAGGAGTTACCATCAGAAGGAGAGACGGTTGGGAGGATGTTAAATTACAGTTCGCAACCTAAGATACACCATGAGACGCATGGGAAACCCGACGAAGGATAGCAAAAATGTCTTGCTGTTCGTCTCGGTGTTCCCGACCAAACTGATTAGGGTTAATTAAATTAATTTTTTATTGACGCTTCTGAAAGTCAATCTCATTCACGAATCAAGTACAAAGCCAAGTTCTGACCTTGAATTTGGTGATTCTTAATTGGCTAGTCTGAAGGCGGCGTGCCCGACATCGGATCGGCGAATAATTGGCCATGGCGAGCCCAGACCGCTTTTGTCATTCCCCACCACTTCCCCTTTTCATTATTGCGCCTTTTTCAAATAAATAGCCGAAGGCCTCATATTACTACTTTCAAGTTGGAGTGGTTCCCGCCGGTTCCACGTTGGACATAGAAGAATGGACGAAAAGCCGGGCGCAATGGACGGTTCGCCTCTGAATGTCGGCCAAACCGAGCTGGCTAAATCAGCACCTGGCGTGACTCGCTTAGGCATTGATGTATGAATTCGGTCCATATCCTAATTGGCTAATGCATACCCTGACTTGGTTTAACAGATTGGCATATCGTCTATCAAGCTTGTCTGGCTTTCGCATGGCTCCACTCCCAACGATGCCGCTGCGCATCTCACCTTTGCAAGCTTCGACTCGGCCCACGTTGATAAATGTCTCGCATTTATAAGGAACTTCGTCGAAACGCAGGATCGCCCTGACAACACCCAATCCGCACCGGTCGCTGTCGTGGTTACTGGCAAGCGGGCTGTGGAGTTTCAGCCCAGACTCCATGACCTATCAGGCCTGAAGCTGCGTGTCGAGCATGAGTTCGACTGCCAAGCGACTGGTCAGTATTTATTAGTTCTCCGGCTTTCCTTTAAATGCTAATTGATATCAGGTGTTGAATTTCTCATTACCCAAGTACCAAAGACAATATTTACGTACTCTGAAGACACCTTCAGGAATTATGCTCTGCCTCGGACGCCAACCTACCCCTACCTTTTGGCAAACGTAGGATCTGGCGTGTCCTTTCTCAAAATATCCGATAAGGACACCTGTGAGCAGATTGGAGGAACACATCTGGGTGGTGGGACACTTACCGGCCTGCTGTCGGTTCTTACCAAGAGCCTCGGTATTGATGAAATGCTCGACCTTGCTGAGCGGGGAAATAACGGAAAGGTCGACAAGCTCATTGGAGATATTTACGGCACGGATTATAACGGAATCGGCATGAAGAAGACGGCGATTGCATCCTCATTTGGCAAGGTGTTCAGCATGCGAAGTGAGGAGGAAGCCAGAGGAGCCCAGTCCAACACCAACCCTGACCTGTCCATATCTGATGCCAATGACATCCCCGAGGCAGATGTCTGCCGTTCATTGGTCTTTGCCATCTTCAACAACATTGGCCAGCTCGCAAACCTCCACTCCGAGCTTCATAACATCACAAACGTCTACTTTGCGGGGCCGTTTATTCGAGGACATAACCAGACCGTTCAGACGCTCCATATTGCTCTGAATTATTACTCAAAGGGGCAAAAGAGAGCCTACTTTGTCACTCACGAAGACTCTCTTAGCGCGATAGGTGCATTTCTCAAAATCTAGCTCCAATGCCAGTCAAAAAATCATGTCTGGGACAATCGATTGAACTGGGTTTGAGATATTAGATTACTCTCCTGCATTGCTTAGAGGGGAGAGGAAAGGATGACACTACGAAAATTTCCATGTCCGACAACCGTTTACAGAACGGAGCATCATGCCAGCGCATTGAAAAGTCTTATTCTCCAACTACTTGCTGGTGCCTGCTGTGGCTAACGATATGTACCGATATTGCGTATTGGACTAGATTATCTACTGTGGGTTTCTAGTTTTGTATACAATAGCCGTATCTATAGAGGAGTTTCCCAATTAAAGTCATTTAATCGAGACCTAAGTATTCGTTTCAGTTACAAAGTCAGATACCTCGTCCTGCGACTGCTTTAAGTTATCAGATAGGAGGGATGAGGGATGCAGTTGATGAAAATGGAAGCTCTTGGTTTCTCTCCTATATAGGATTCCTACAGCAAACTTCTTGCACTAACTAAGATAGATGAGAGGGTGCGATGCCGGTCCTTGAAGCCCTGCAATATTGGTCCCGGCGGTCTCCCGGGCCAGCCCCGGGTGGCTCGGAGGGTCAGGCTTGTCTGGGCCGGCCTCTCCACACCCGCTTTGACTTGCCAAACCTGAGAGTCCGATATGGGTCCATATCCTCTATTCCGTATGACAAACATGAATAGCAATTTTTACTGCATTTCAATGAAACGGGGCCCCTAGTCAGTAAACCTCAGCCCACAACTGACTGCCATACGGGCAAGTTCGTCAGCGTCCTGATTCTCCTCACGTGGAACTAGCCAAAAGTCTACATGAACGCCCAAATCTTTGAGCACTTCAACAGCAAAGATCATTTCTTCCCAGAGGTCTTTGTTCTTTACAGGCGTATTCTTAGACGTAAGCCAGCCATTCTGCACCCACTTATGAACGGCGCTTGTCATGGAATTGACAATGTATGCCGAGTCCGACTTGATGACTAGATGTTTTATTCGGCAGAGTCTTGGGCAGTTGCCAGGCACGTCGCACGGCCATTGTCCTCCCTCGGTTGCAAATCTCTTGGCACTTTTGAGACCGGCGATGGCGGCGTGCAGCTCAGCCCGTTGGCTCGTGTGTTGGTAGATAGGGTGATCGGGGACTTCGAACCCAAGATTTTGTTGCCTATCCTCATCATTGATTCCTCGGGGTCCGAACCAAACGCCACATCCTGAGGCGACTGCCTTATTCGAGCCGTTGCCAGGACAGGCTCCATCAACAGCGACAATCATCGAATCGAGATGACATGAATAACGGCCGCATGGACATGCTTCTGGTGAAGACCAGGGGCATCGGAGGTGGACAAAGCTATCAATGCCGATCACCTCGAGGTTGTCAGTATTGCCGCCATCGACATAATATTCCACGGGTGGGAAGCGCTGGTGCGGTTCGGTATTTTCCGGTGCGCCTGCACGATGATGATCGTGCTTGTCATGCGTTATTTCCTCCAAATTATCAAGCTGCCCATCTCCATAAGGACCAGATGACAATGACATGGCAGAGTGCATGTAAAATAGAAAGATGTACAATTGGATGTATTGGCATCTGTGGTGTAGATTACAGATTACGTCGGGCTGACCAGTGCCGCAGCCTTTATTTCGGCCATTGCAGCCAGAAGGCGGTGAGGCATGGCAGATATGGTGCCATCATATTCTGACCAATTACACGATAAGGAATGTATCACAACGCTTATTGGATCTCGGGGATGCAAAGCATCTGTTGCATCCAGAAGGAATGAGTGTGCATGAGATGTATTGGCATTGATGCTCTTGATTAACGACAGATTGAATATATCTGACAAATGGTAGCAACCAGTAACGCTCAAAACATGGGACTGGCCTGCTGACATCTTTCACAAGGCACCCCCAATTTCCGGCTATCTTCACTGCAACCGTGACAGCCTCGCCACCACCTGCCAAGCCACATAGTGGTTCTGGCCAATCATCTGCTCCATGTAATTGATAGACTGGAGACAGAACGTCAAGGTGTGTGCATTTGTGAGCGGCTGGGCGAGCTTCGACAAGACCCTACGGCCCTGCAAACTGGTGATATTCAATTCATGCTTAATTTGGACAAATCAAATCTTTAAATACTATCTTTAATAAAGAATGACTCAATTCAGCTCTTTAGTCAACCCGAGAAAGCAAATATTGTATAATTACCGGCACCTAGTATTGCCGGGATTTATGAATAACGTTTATCAAAGCCTCCGCCGTACTCAACTTCTCCAAATTCTTTTCCAATATGTCCATTACTCTGTACCAATAGTCATTCGATCTCCAACTGACATGAGGTGTAATAAATACATTGGGAGCGTCCCAGAGAGGATGAGTTTCTGGAAGAGGCTCTGGATTCGTCACATCCAGCGCCGCGCCTCGAATTTTCCCAGCTTCCAAGGCTTCAACCAAAGCATCTGTTTGAATCAGCGGCCCTCGCGCAATGTTTGACACGAAGGTTTTCCGGGGTGATAACAAATCAAACTGCTCTGGGCCTAATAGACCCTCGGTCTCACTAGTCAGAGGCAAGGCAAGGACCAAGATATCTAGATCTTGACTCAGGAAGTGATGGAGATCTTGCGTGGAAGCTCCATGAAACCATTTGGAAGGGATCAAGCCGTCTGCGTCTCCGGTCCCGGGGATACAATAGCTAATGTCCTTCCGAGAATCTGGTGTCGATCGCTCGCCGCGCGTGTAGGCGTAAATGTCCATTCCCATCGCTTGGGCAAGTCTAGCGCACTGCCGGCCGATTGATCCATAGCCCAAAATTCCCCTATGATATTGTAAGTTAACATTTCCCTTGACCGGACGTCTGATATCATACATGCGTAGCCCGATAGAATTTTCCACATCATTGAGCAAAGGCAGTGATTCCCAATGTCTTCGCTTTTGGTTCGCGGAAAATCTCGAAAAAGAATGCTGACTGGCAAGCCATGTCCCGATCACCCATTCTGCGATCTGAGGCCTTGGTTACGGTTAGCACTTGCCTGCAAGAACAGCTATGACGAAATTGGGACAAGACTTACGGCTGACAGCCGCTTGCTGAACAGAACGCCACATCAGGGCTGTTAAAAGCCTCGTTCTCCAACCACTTATCGGTCCCTGCCGTAGCTACCTGTACGAATCGGACATTGTACATTAGAGTGGACGATGCGGGCATGAATGAGCAATACATGGTGACACCATCCCACATGTCAGCAGGCAAGTCTTCCGGGTTCAGATACCCGCCCTCTGCCTTGTTGCAGTTCGCCCATTGGATTTGGAAGCCTGGGAAACGCGTCTTTAAACGTGAGACCCACTCATCTTTCGGCGGGACGGGCAGAAAGATGAGAAGTTTGTCTCGACTCAAATCGTCGACTGTTGCTAAGACTTCGTCCATTGTCAGTCAGAAACTTTTGTTGTGTTGTTCGGAAAGCTGGTAAGGAGTACATTTGGAATAATGGGCATTTTTATACAAATAATGAGCTTTTTCGCTCGATGACATTGGGGAATTTCTCATATTATTACGGCATTGTTCAAATATATTACTCTTAAAAACACCATCTGATCAAATTTAACAGCGCCTCGTCTATCAGTGGGTTAAAACATCAATGCTCGGCTATCAGCCGCGATAAGAAGAATGCTCGGCCAACGCTGACAGGGAGTAAAGGTAGTATGCGGCCATGGGATCAGCCGACGGGCGGATCCTGGTTAACCCCATCCGGCTCACCAGATGACAGCGTCTCCACACAACAGATGATTCGTGTATTGTAGCCGATGTCTCAAATGGTTGACAGATACGACATTTTATTTCCCCTGCGTTGTATGTCTGTTGATGAGGTAAAATTGAATTCATTGCTTACTGGACATCTATGGTCGGCCTCACTACTCCACCAGGCCTCGTCTTCCATAGCTACCCGCAGATGCAAAACTTGCGATACTTCTCGCCTGCCTTGATCGCACTGATGCTGGTCTATTCCTAGACGCAGCGATCATGATATTCAAGGGATCCCAATAACCATCCTGAGAAAAGTTATAAGACGAAAGATTGTCCCATACGAACTTATAAGGATCGGTATCCCAGGGAACATTCTCTTCCAGCGCCACAAAGCGATCCCAGATGCCTTCCCTCTGAAGACGCGTGAAAATTGCGTGGACATCTGAGCCTGCAGCTGCTGCATGTCGAATATGAGTAGCTAGATTGGAAGTTACGTAAAAGAGTAGTGACGGCCAATCCTCCAACTGCTGAGAGAGATTTGCGGCCGAGCGTAGAGACCTGGTAATGCGCAAAGATGCAGGCGGGGGGATTGCATGGGACGGCATATAGGCAGTTGTTGTTACCCAGCTGATGACATTTACAGCAGGGTCAACCACAGGCATCGTTCTCAAATTTTCAAAAGCCATTGATTCCTGGACAACCCTCGAGGGGTTTAATGCGTCTTGTGCCTGATTGCTTCTCTCAGAGAAATCAGGCCTGTCTTCCCCTACGAAACCTGACCTCAAATGGCGGGTTTTCTCCAATAATAATGACGGGGTTCTTTTTTCAGAACCTTCTTCTCGTCGAGCTTTTTTGCGAGCAGCAATTAGATCATCCAATTCCGAGATGCAGATATAGTCGAGACATGTCCCAGCAATAGAAAGATGGCCACTACCAACAGGGTTAGACCTCGCAGAAGGGTCCAGAAGAGTAAATCCACGGCCTTGCAGGAAGAATTCTCTCACTGACTCATGGATTACTTGCACGACACGAGTCTCTCCATGCTCATGGTCGAGTGATCCCGCTCCAGCGCGGATAGACAAGTACTCATGACCCTTTTCATGTGCCTCATCATCTAGCCGCGAAGAGCTGATTTCAAGCAAGCCTGCTGATAAAGCCTTGATCTCCCTCTCAAGCTGTCCCTCGTTCTCTGTATAGTTCACAGACCGACGCCATTCCCCAAGAGATTTAGGTGCGGGAATTTTGCTGAATGCCAGTACATGGTGCCACTGATGAAGCATCAGTGGTGTTGTCGCCAGAAGAGCCCACTGAAATACTCGTATGGCTACGCTTTTTGTGTCTTGCTTGACAGAACCCAGCATTTGAGCAAACAGACAGTCCAATTCTAGGGGGACATAATCAATGTGCCGGAGCAGAAACTCTAAGCCTTTGCCTTCGTCGTAGTTTGTGAGAAGACTATCCACAGCCAGAACGACCCAAAGAAAGATCCCACTAGCATTGTCGATGATCTTGTCCCGTAATATAGGTTCCCACCGCGCCTCAGACGCAGCGATGCCGGCATTCAGCCTCTGATTGACATACGTCGAAATATCACATTTGTTGTGGTCCTCTGCGATCAATTCTGAGGAAGAAGTCACAGAGATCTGTGGATAGTGTCTACTAGATAGACACTCTCGAATGCCCCCGCCGCACTCAATCTCAGAAAATTGTCCCCAAAATTGTGCCTGGGATCGTGCAACAGAAAAGGCAAGCTCATCGAGGGCATCGATGAATATGACTATCTTTTTGCCTGCCGCATCCCGAAGAATGGAGTTTAGCATGCTTTTAAGCACTGGTTCCCTCCATTCCACCTGCGTACACCCCATGAATTTTGACTCTTCATCCATTTCCTTCCAGATTTCACTTAATTCTTGCAAATACATCAGGTAGTGCGGTAGAAGCTGATGTAAAAGGGATCGGAAGACACCGTTTGCGGAATGCTCTAAGGGCTCGCCTTTTGCATTAATAAAAACGCTGGCAATGAGGTACTCGGCAGGATTAAGAGAAGCGCTGGCATGCCGTAAAGCCTCTTTCATCAAAGTCGATTTTCCGACACCGGGCTTTCCTTTAATCCAGAGAAGACAGGATCGTTCTTCGAGACTGTTATTGACCAGCCACTCGGAATATATCTCATTGGTGAATAACCAACGGCCTGTCTGAGGTGCAGGGCCTTCGATGGTCTGGCGACGACGATTCATGTTGGGAAAGCGTAAAGATTAGAGGCAGGCCTTTTCATCGACATTGAACTCTTCTGAGGAATTCTGCCCAGTAGTGTTCAACATCGTTGACCTGGGTTCGCCAGGCGTGCTCCTCTGTTTGGGATTGAGGGCTCCAGTCAAAATCGATAGATAAATTGATCGAAGCTCACCAACAACTTTGACAAAGTTAGGATCATCTCGCCCAGTAAACCGACACATGTCCATGTGATTGGTCTGGAAGGTCTCTGCGTGCTCTCGCTGGTCCTCGATCAACGACGACGTATCCGGCACCACCTTGTTCCCTAGGACTCCAAGGTTTATCCCCCTTAGGCCAAACGCTTCCTGGAAGGTCTTTACTCGGAAATTGTATTTGAACCAAAGTCCGGAGAATGATTCTTGTGAGCGTTCTAGATCCGTCGTCTTGAGCCCAAGAATGTCAAGGATCCTTGAGGTCGTCTGGAAGCGGAAAGCGCTGAGGACGGACCGAGCCCAGGCACCTAGAGCGGACAGGTCTGGGCTGCCTCGATGCGGCGTGCCTAGGAAAACCACAGCAGCGGTAGATTTGACAATGTTGTTGAGCTCATCTGGGTGGAGGCCGAAGATAACGCTAACATCTGAAACAATAATTAGCCCCAAGTCTAATTAATTATGACTTGGGTTACATTACCTCTTTGACGACGATTCCACCCAGACTATGGGCCAAGAAAATCAGAGGTCGGTCCTTGGGGTGGTTTCTACCTAGAGCAAATAAGAAGTCTTTACTGTGCGAGAAGATGCTGTTTTTATTTGTTGACCCAGACATATATTTTGTAATTTTCGTGTCATATCCGTAAGTGAGTATCCGAGCCTTGGGACAGTCTTGGGGCAGCAAGTCCCCGGGCCAGAAAAGGGTTGGGACGGGCATCTTGGGCTTCGGCACACTGCCCAGCCGCCTTGGATTTGAGGCCCATCCCATCAAGGTCGTGACGGTGCGAAGGATCTGTCCCAGTCTCGGCGCGACGATGTCCGGTTCATCCAACAGGTACTCAGCGGGCGGGTCTACTACCGCATCAGGCATCAGAGGAGACGTCCATGTCTTATATGCGTGGCCTTTCAAGCCGTGGATGATTACAATACTGCCGATGTGTGAGCCGTGTTTGGTCACGTGCGTTGGGCTCCAACGCAGACACTTACTCAACTACTGGTTCTTGAGTATCTGGTTCGTAGACAAGGAAGAGCCCTGCAGGCGGGCTGGCGTCCGCCATGTTTCAGACGGGTGTAGGTATGCAGGTCGGCACACATGGCCAAGGCACCGTGAAGGTCAAGAACTGAGCAAGATTAGTGAAGAGGGGAAATATTACTTTTGCAGACGAGGCTGTGGCCAACAACTGTTAGCTTAGCAAGGGACAGGCATGAATTACTGGCAACTAACCAATCTACATGGGCAGCTGGGTACCTTCAGTCTTAGTCAGCCTTCAGCCGTGCCTACGTGCCGCCCTCGGCTGAGCCACACCAGTACGGTCGCACATTCAAGCTCAGTTAGTCAAATTATCTGCGATGGTGTTGCTGTTGAAGACGATCTGGCCCTGAGGGCATTTGTGCCTCACATCCGCCCAGAGCAACCTCGGAAACGACTAACATATAATGAGTTGATCAGCTCCCATGCCAGGGGCCGATAGAGCAGTCCTCGGCCCCGTTGATGGTTGCAGAAAACCATAGGCCACGAACTTTGACCTGAGAGGTGACACGGTCCACAAAGGCATTCGAGTTAAGTCCTAGAGTACCTCTCCTGCGCCTAGGGCCCTACCGTAATGGGCATCAGCAGCCAGCATCGGAGCCCTGTTGCTCATATTCGTCTACCAGAACCCGGACGGGTCTTTCAACGCTCAGATCTCAGTATCTCACCCACCCGAAGCTGTGGCTTGCTCAAGACCGCGGCTGCGCCTTTATTGGTGCCAGCAGCGGCCGATGATTGGTCGCCTTCGATACTAACCGCAACACAGGGGCCATGTACATGTCGTGCCCATAACTACCTGCGAGCGCATCGGATGTGACCGGATGCAATTAATGAAGCATCTCTTCAACAAGGATGAGTCTATCCCCGGGCACCTAGCCCTTGGTTGCGTGGCCTGTGGCAGCAAGCTCCATGACAACCACTGCAACTCGAAACTTTGCTCAACAAGTCATGTCGGAGATGGAGATGAAAGCTGGGCCCCCAAATTGTTTTCTACAAGTTTATTTCATGGTTATTTTGGAGGGTTTTGCTGATTGAAATTTGTCCACTATAAATATTAATCATCTCAGTTCTCGTCACCAAGGCAACCCAATTTGGTATCTACCGTGTTTCGTCGTACATCTCACCCTTGCTGAGCCATTCGGTATCAAAGGGCAATTTTCTTCCCAACCTGCGTAACCTGATGTAACCCTGTTGACGTCCAGTCATTCCTGCGTTAGTCATTCTAAGCTTGATAGACTAATCCGGCAGTTCACAATCCAGTCCCCACACACCCCAAGATCCCCCCGCCATCTCGCCCTGGCTGGTCGTCAACTACACTAGCCATATGCAGCATAGGCATGCCCTCGAATCCGCTCCTAAAGCAGAGATGGGCGTTAGCTGCCTCGGGTTGCGTACCGAAAGCTGGCTTCTGAGCATTCAACCAGGTCTGTAGCCTTCTCTTACCTAATACAGAGTAGCATGGTGGGGAGCCGCGATTGATACGGGGTGGATTTTGCCATTCGGCGGTAAGCTCGAGAGCCTAGTCCAGACCAATCAAGTGGGCCGAATTCTCACTGAGTCAGCTGGGTGGACTAGACAGTCGACAATCTCCTTCGCATCAAAAGCGTATCACTGTTATCTCACAAAGGACAACTATTCTCTCCCTGTTGCTTATCTTGCAATGCACCGCACGTCGCTGCGAAAGCAGCTTAGATTCCCACACGGTCTGGCGAGTGGGACTTTTCGGCATGCGGTTATCAACCCATTGCAGGCCAGCGCAACCAAGAGCTTCCATCGACAAGCTCTCGGAGCGGAATGCCGAAGAGCTATCGGGTCAGACCGCCGAGGAGCCATCGCCACCAGCCAATTCGTCGCGAGACCAGTACAGAGCCATCTGGGCGCCCCATTGAGTACAGTACGGTCGTTCAGCTCTCACCGCAATGATGACGACGATGGCAACGACAACGATGATGGCCCATCCGGCACCTACAGTGAGGCGGATCACGAGCACGCCGTCATCTCGACATTTGATCTCTTCTCCATCGGCATTGGCCCCTCATCTTCACACACAGTAGGGCCAATGCGCGCGGGAAACATCTTCGTCGCAGACCTGGTTGAAGCGGACCTTCTGCACAAGGTACACAAGATACGGATTTCCGTCTACGGCAGTCTGGCCCTCACCGGCGAGGGCCATATGACACCAAGCGCGCTACTTCTCGGACTCGAGGGCGCCGACGTGGAGACTGTCGAGACTTCATACGTTCCCAGCCGCTTTGACGAGATCAAGAAGGTCAAGAAGCTAATTCTTGGCCATGGGCTCCCCCAAGGTGGCGGCAGGGAGATTGACTTCGATTACGACCGCGACTTCATTTGGGAGTGGGGTCGCAAGCTCCCGCTGCACAGCAATGGTATGCGATTCAGCGTCTTTGACCAAGATGGCATCATTCTGGCAACCAATGATCTCTTCAGTGTGGGTGGTGGCTTTGTCGTCAACGGCGCACTGTCTATCGTGACGATTCAAATGGCGCCAGATAACCAAGTCCCTACTGGCAGCTCTGAATCGCCCGTTGTGGTGGATCACCAAGCCGAGTCTACCCATGCCGGCAAGCATCCGGCTGATCTGGCAGAGAATCTCTTCTACAAAGAAATTAGGCGATCGGATGCGGCAGGAGATCGCAGGATAGGATCGGAAATCAAGTCACGCGATGATGCAGCTAGTGATGAGTCGAAGAGCTTGCCTGGGCCCGGAACAGATGAATCAACTGGCACTGGTCTTGAACAGAGAGCTACACAGTCAGATGTTGAGAGCACGTCTACGGAATCCGAGAAGAAGACTGCTCATCAACCCATGTATCCATTCCGCGACGCCAACAGCCTGCTCACGCTGTGCAGCCGTCACAATCTGACTATAGCCCAGCTGGTGTATGAAAACGAGAAGAGCAACGGTTACACGGACGAAGAGATCTTCACCAAGTTGTTCCGTCTCTGGGAGGTCATGGACAACAGTATCTTGGAAGGAGTTCAGGCGCCTTTGAACTCAGTGCTTCCTGGCTCGCTCAAGTTGAACCGTCGAGCGCCGGCGCTTTACCAACGACTGACAAGAGGTCTTTACCCTTCCCCCTCTCAATCAAGGGGGCCTTCTGCAGGCTTTCAGCCGCACAGTGCACTCTCGGAGGGCACTAGCAATACCGAGGAAAGCAGCACACAACTTTCCACGCTCAAAAAACCAGGAACGACATCGACCATGATGCAACGAGCGCGTCAGCCTCCTCGTGTGCACGGCTCACTGCACCATCCCATCATGCCCTCTCCCACCCGCCGAACCTCGCTTCCTGCCATGGACTACCTGTCGGTATACGCTATTGCAGTGAACGAAACCAACGCCGCGGGCGGCCGCATCGTCACAGCGCCCACCAATGGCGCGGCAGGTATCATCCCTGCAGTGCTGAAGTACTTGGTGGAGTTTGTCAGTGATGATCCGGAGCGAGATGTCCCGACATTCCTGCTGACAGCTGCCGCTTTGGGCATGCTGTACAAACGTGGAGCTACTATTTCTGCGGCTGAGGGCGGCTGCATGGCCGAAGTGGGCGTTGCATGCTCCATGGCTGCTGGCGCCTTTGCCGCCTGCATGGGTGCTGGGCTTGAGACTATTGAGCAGGCCGCTGAGATTGGCATCGAACACAATCTGGGCCTCACCTGCGACCCCATCGGTGGATTGGTCCAGGCGCCGTGCATCGAGCGCAATGCCCTGGGTGCCATCAAGGCCATCTCCAGCGCCAACATTGCCCTGAGCAGCGAGATAGGCACCCAGAAGGTCAGGCTGGATGACGCTATCCGCGCCATGCGCCTCACCGCAAAGGGTATGAGAAATGAGTTCAAGGAGACGAGTCTCAGTGGATTGGCTACCAGTGTGCCGCTTCATATTCCCGTCAGCGTGCCAGATTGTTAATCCAGCTTTTTGTGGATTCCAGACATCATGTAGAGCCTCTGTGGTGCTTAGATCAGCTGTCATCACCTCACAGCACATTAGTGCCCAACTGCATAAGTAACTTTTATACTAGGGGCATCAGATGGAGAGTTTATAAGTTGAAAATCAACATGTGGGTTATTGATTGGAGAGGGCTGTTCAGATTCGAGGATATAGAACGTAATAAAATGACATTGGAGCACAATAGCTGAAACCAATCCTGCAATCTAAAGCTAAGGTATTATCCCCTTCTCTCGGAGGAAACTTGCAACCAGGTTGTTAAATTTATCAGCATCACTTAGAAAGATCTGGTGTCCACCCTCAATCGTGGTGAGCTGAACATCTGTGAACCTCGCTAGTGAGGATTCTACCAAGGCCATTGGTGCACAGGCATCATCAGATGCAGCTACCATTAGAGAGGGGACGGTGAGAATATATTTCTACTTCGGCACATCTGCACCGTGTTAATTATGGTTCGAGTATAGATGGTGAAACCTGACCTTTCTCACTGTCCCAATGCAGATTCTTTATGAAGTACTGATAGTATTGAGTGGCGGCAGTCCAATCATTCGCTAAGAACTCACGGCGATCCTATATTTCGGTTCTCAGCGCAGGTCATTCTATTAACCAAGGTCATTACTCACAACGTCAGTTTCATACTCGCCAACAGTACACTTGCGGTCGTTTTCAAGCCACTTCTTGAGGGCACCTCTTGGCATAAAATGTTTCTATGTCGGTTAGTCAAGATAATATCCTTATAATCTGCTCTCACGAAGCTTGTTAATATGGCAAGCAACACACCTTCCACATTTCCGGATCTTGAGCATTGAAGAGGCAGTATAAAGATTCCGCCTTCAACAGATGGCTTATGTTAGCTTTTGCTTAACTAGTCCCCTCAAGCGATGTTGCTGGGGGTTAAAATGAACGTACATGCTCTGACAAGAGGTTTGTTTCGCCTGCAAAGACATCCCAGTACCCAAATGAAGAGTATCCAAAGGCCTCTTCTGTCTGATCATTATAGGTGTTCAGATCAAATGGAGCCGGTTCATAATACGGCACAGCAGCGAGGACAAGTGATGCCACCCGGGATGGATAGTACATGACTAGTCGGCTGGCTGCTTGGCAGCCCCAATCGTGGGCTACCACGACTACCTTATCAATCTTCTCGGCATCGAGTATGTCCACAAGACTTTGCGCGAGACTCTTTGCGACGTACTGCTGGGGATCGTAAGGTTTGTCACTTCCTCCGAAACCGAGCATATCGGGTGCGATGCAACAAAATCCGAGCCCCTCGAAATGGGCAATATGGCCACGCCAAATATTTGCTGTATTGGGGAAGCCATGAATGAAGAGGAAAGTCGGGTTTTGAGAACGAGTAGAAGAATAGTAGCGATAGGAGTTGCCTGTACTCGTACAAAGACTTTTGTACCGTTTGCTGTCGAGGGCTTCCATGGTTATGAGGGACTGAAAATAAGAAGAAGCGGAGTCTGCTTGCGGGACTGAAAGAAATGGGGTGAAGATTTATTTAACATATCCAGTGGTCACCAACGAGCGGAATCTTGGATTCTCTGGATATGTTCTCACGTCAGCTGAAGCCATGGTCGACCTCCCCATTCGCATTTAGACTTCTAGTGTACGAATCTAACCTGACATGCTAATCTGGACTCAATCATACGACATTCAGGAGTAAATATGCCTCTAGATCATGGGGGAGTGGATGGTACAACCCCACGGGACTGGACCAAACTGAGTCAGCCAGAATTGCCTTTACTGCTTTGGGAAGTATACGGTAGGCTGGGTAAGCCGAGGGGCCGTTTGCGTTGCCATGCATCCCGCACATTGAAACCTGTCATCAATTGATTGGTATGGTGGGGTAATTGTGTGTTTGATGATTACGGTTGTATATTTATAGCGTCCGCCGAAACAAACCTCGCTTGAAAGCCTCCAAGCCCGTAGAGCGGTAGGATTCTTGACACTAATCGTAAGGTTCAAAAAATCGTGAAATTAACTATGCTGCACTAGAATGCGTAGATATTTTGATCACTTCTATAGTACCGCTGTTAGGCATAGCCAAACCCCAGACACCACTAGCGTTACCGTCATGACTGCCGCCGCCGTTTCCAACGTCCATTCAATTGCCACCTTGGCCAGATATATGGAGACCGCTGCCGCTCTCACGGCATGCTACTTCGCTGTCACCCATGGTCACTGTGTCTCTGTTCCGGGCTTATTCTTGATCCAACCGTGCTGACGCCGCACCGCCGTTCTCATCCCCGGCATGCTCGCTACCCTGAGCCTCGCGACTATTTGATATCAAATGGTTCGCTTCTTGGAATGGTTTTATCTGCTTTGGGCGTCCTTTAAGTTGCTGAATAATCCGGGCCAGCTGTATCTTGGGTAGTCGCTTCGCGACACGGGACTCTTTAATCAGGCATGGGTTTCCACGCTCGGTACGCGGCCCAGTGTCTGGTGGTTGATGTAAATCTTTGCGTTCTGTTCCAACTGGAGCGTTATGCTTGCAGCTCTTATTTTCATACGAGCTGTGGCGAGATCATTGGGGTGAAAAATGTGACGTCCTCGAGGTGCAATCATCTCATGCGCCAAAACCGGTGGATGGTCTCTCCGAGCGTTATTTCCTTTGTCGGTCCTTGGATCACTTCAACAGTCGCTTAATACCGCCGGAGGGATAGGCGGTTTGTCGCTCATATCAGCGGCGTGGCTCGCATACGAGTCGAGTGGGCGAAAACGCAACGCCCTTCTCGACTTCAGAGTTGTTGCAACTTCATCTTCGGTCATGGCCCTCGTCCGGCTTTCAGTCGTTGATTGCGTACCCGGATTGCAAGCTGTATCGCCAGTGAAGCTAGCGAATGTGCCTTGTGATATATTGTCACCGCTCTTTTCTTTCGCGATTTTCCCAATGAGGTCGGCCATGGACATTTCGATGTTGAGCTTGACCATGTATGCCAGTGGGTGAAATTGCATATAACTGTGATAATTAGCTTATTTCTCATGCCGACCGCGAAATTCAAACTCTTAGCAGCTGACCACCACATGATCACGTACACAAATGTATTGTCTAGGCTCATCATGGCTATGATAAGCACGTCCATGCTGAGGGAGAATCCGATAATCACCATATTGAAGTGGGCGAGTCTCTTGTACTTGGTCAGCCCATACTCGACCAGATTAACCTGGACGATATGGATGAAGTAAAAATTCAAGGCCCCATCCACCAAGAGATATATGACCTTCTCACATCGGTCCCACCATTCGTTAATCCAGATGTATCGTTCTGAGATCTGTAAACGGGCGGGAATCCAAATGCAATAGACAGTTATATTGATGGCTGTAATTAGTGTGGCAACGCCCACCTTTAAACGATATGATTTGTTGGTATCCGTAAGCAGAATGGCGCATCGATTGACCATGACCTGGAGAAGAAGCTGGACCTAAGATGGTGATGGTTACTAACCATCCGTCGCAAAGAGGAAGCAACATCTTACTTGAACGGCCCAGCATGTGACTGGAAGATGGTCAAGTTAGCAAAAGCCATGGGTATTGTTGAGCATAGTACGACTGGAGGGCAACATACGTAGGGCAAAATATAATACGAAACTGCGGTTCTCAACGTCAACACACCTTGTCTCAACCTTTTTCCAGCAGCGCGGGGCAATGGGAGATAACGAACCAGGGAGGTATTTGGCCTAATAAATGCAGAAAGCATATAATGGCAAAGCTGAAGCACGCCAATATTTCGAACCATATCATCACAACGTAGGGATTCTTAAAAACGCGGCGGCCGTGCCGCCTGTAGACATTGGTGCTCTGATTCACGGCCGTCCATATCGTCAGCCAGCCGAAGCCGATGGTAAAGCCAAAAGCCGAGGATGCAATGACGAGATCATTATCGGTCACTTCCTGGGCAACGAAGTGAGGAGAAAGGAGGGTTTTCATGGCACACCCGAGAGGAAAGAAGGATGCATGATGCGGATGAAGGGATTAAAATTTCCATCGTGGAAGAGAAGAGGGGCGACGGGGCAAATAGATGTGCGCAAAATCGCCAAGAGGAAAGAATGCAGCTGACCCGAAACATTATCAGTATTTCCACTCTCACGGAGCCGTCCAGACGGCCTAATGCGGATCCAGACCGAGTCGATGCTAGCAGACAAGCCTCGTTATGCAGAGGACGGATAACATATCAATGTAATTGGACATGACGAAGTTGGGGTAATTCCGCACCCGGAACTCCTTGCAGATGCTTGCCGGCCCTCCAGAGACACGTCCATCTAACTTTGGCTAGATGGCCATCTTGACTCAGCTCGGTTCGAGGATCCACACGTCTCCTCCCAAGCCAGACTCCCTTCGGATGTGTTGAACTCCACCCTCCGGTGCAATGTCTCCAGGAGCGCTAGCTTTCTGACAGTGGTATGTGCCGCCTTGGGGTGCCCTTCCCGAGGCGAGCTTGCACACTGGTGGCGTTCTATCCCAGACTAGCTGGGTTTACCCCATGCATCGATTCCCGGTTCGACCCCCGAACGTGGCTTGTTTCCAGCGAGGGAGCAGCTTTTGATAACTGTCAACGCTCGCTGTGGTGATTTGGGAATGTCTCACATCTTGTTCAACATGCAGGACAAGCGATGTGTCTCATGTGGAGCATCCTGTTCCCGGCTAGACGTTTTAAGCAGTTCCGTGCCCGTGGAAAGGCTGTCCCAAGCTCGACTAGTGCGATCGGGACCCATTTGCATTCCAAGCTCAAATCTTTAAGTCGTCGCACGCATTCCCGTGAAGATTATTTCCTTCTGCGTAATAGTGGTCGAGACTACGCGTACCTATGCTCTTTATCTAATCATAGCCACTCCGTTAAAATTACCCGATTTGGACTGCTTGATTAGGTCTACTCCATCGGGGCTATTCCATCAGGGCCGCTCCAAAAGGGCTGCTCCATCGAGGCTGCTCTACACCCTCTGCGAGGATCTCACAATGAAGCGGATTAGGATACCAAGCACATCTATTATAGGTTTCATTGCAAGCTTTTTACAGTCAGCCCCACGGCAGATGCCCTTTCGATAAAGGCCCGCTGCTCGTCCATGAGGTCGCCTCCACAACTGAGATGGCGGGGAGGCGACATAACGGGGATAGAGACACGTTATCAAAGTTAATCTACGATTGGCCTAAGGTGACTGCATTTGGAACATCGAGAAGCACTTGAACCTACTGGGCACTGCATGGCTAAAAGAAATGAAGGGGAAAAAAGACCTAAGTAGATCTGAGGCCTAACGGCCGCAGTGTTTTCGCGCGCAGTAAGTTGACGGAGATCCGCTCCCGCCGATGCCTACACATGAGGCAGTCAAAGACAGCAAAGGCGGTCAACATATCGACGCAGACTCGTCTGATCTGATGCCAGCGTTTTCTCGGTTACTGTGCTGTGCAGTGCATCGGACAGGGGGTGTAACTCGATTTTACCCCGCCAATCCCAGCCGAGAGTACGGCCGGGACGAGTGATTGGGGATAGCGACGTACGGTGAGAAAAGAGGTATTCATATAACAACGTGATGGACTTATACCTAAATTGAATTATATATTTGACAACTGTTTGGGTGGAGGATTCACGGGTAACAAACACCATTAGAACAATTGACATCAGTCTCCAGGCTTGGGGAACAATTCTCCCTTGCCACCACAGTAGTGCAAAAAACAACTCAGTGAGGCACAATGGTTTTACAATACAACCCAAAGCGGCCCGGATTCGAATGTTCACTCTCGGGCGACGTCGAACCTCAGCTCGACTCGCCGATTCCCGGGTCATCACACGGCCACGTACACCCCGGATGTCTTGGTCCTTGTGCCGCAAATACTCTGTCGTCCGATGTACGGCTTTTGATAGGCCCAGAAAGCCAGCGCAGTCGAGAATGGCCCACACACCTCTGGTGGCCATCGGTATGACGGGGAAGGATGCAATGGCCTGATGGCGGGTGTAACCACACGTCACTGTTTCAAAAACGCATGTGCATGTGTGTTCTCAGGTCATTGTGATAGAAGGGGATGTTCCATCGATATTTCGATTCGTATGGCATGTGACTGCCGTGAAACGATGTACATAGTCCGTGGCTTTGGCACAAGTTTACGGATTTGGAGGCTGAACTGTCAACGTATTCGTACCTGCATAAACCAGCCCATCATCTGCAGATTAGAATCAACACACCCTCAGCGAGACCTACATCACAGCACCGTCTTATCGCACCGAATTTGTCAGGGGTGAAGGTTACTGCTTACGTCCCCCATTTTCGCGACTGAGTGTTGGGGCAACAATCCGACGCGTCGTCCTCTCCCAACACATTCAAAGACAAATATATCCGGCATAAGCACACGCAGAATACAGAATACACTACACCCAGATATACACAGACAAGATGGAACCTGTCACATCTCTCAATCGTCAAGCTCCTCGGTACGCTGCGGCAACGGCATCATCGAGACATCGGGTGACACAAGTTCCTCGAACACCCAGCCGGACCCTCACTTCCCCTAAATCTTTCGCCGCCCTAGGTTCTCCAACTTCCCCAACGTCCCCAGTCACTCCTGGTATCTCTCGTTCTCAAACTCGGGCCCGGGCTCGAGCTCAGGCTTCTGCTGCATCGCCAACTTCGCCAGTTTCGCCCGTTACATCCGCGGTCTCTTTCTCGCCATCTCCATCTGCCTCATCAGCAACCTCTGCAACTTCCTCTCCGAGTGTGGCTCGTAGCCGATCCCCTGCTTCCACCACAGCTTTACCACCAGTTTTGGTGGCGTCACTCGATCTTACTCTGTCGTCAGCTTCAACTTCCTCAGCTCCCACTGAAGCGTCAATTCCAGCCTCAGCTTCAGATCCCCCACTCCCGCCGGCTCCATCTACCCCAGCTCCGGTATCACTTCAGCCGGCTGTATCTACACCAGCTGTGGTTTCACCCCTCAACCTTGCTCTATCACCAGCTTCGGGTCCCCCACTCCCGCCGGCTCCATCTACACCAGCTCTGGTATCACTCCCCCCGGCCTTATCTTCACCAGTTGTGGTTTCACCCCTCAATCTTGCTCTATCGCCAGCTTCAACTTCCTTAGCTGCCACTGAGGCGTTAGTTCCAGCCTTAGCTTCGGATTTATCACTCCCGCCGGCGTTATCTACACCTTTGGCTTCACCTTCAGCCCCAGTTTTAATCACCCCCCCGACTTCCGCCCCAACATCGGCTCCAACTCTTGGCACTCTGCCACCCCGTGTCATTTTGACTACACAGCCTGCTCCGTCGGTTGTTACACAAAAAGAGTCAAAAATCCACTGCCTCCCTGGAAATTTTAATAACTTGGATGTTCGGCTGAAGGACCTTGACTTTTCTGGACGCCATACCACGCCATCAGATAGAGCGGTCAAGAGGGGTAAACCCCAGTGGTCGCGAACCATACTAGTCGCTCGGATACTCATAGCAGGGATGATGGCAGTCATCTGCACGGTTGCTTTCTTACGTTTTTCGCGATATGTTTAAATTGAATAGTTCATGTGATTAAGATAACCTAGATTTCGGTGCTTGAGGGCTTGATTATTCAGGTAGCACATATCAACGCCATGGAGAGGACCTATAATAGACCAACAACTGCTTGGTAATAAAAGAAAAAGAAAGACAGATCAACTCAACTATATAAATGATAGATAAGGGTGTATGATAGCAATGCATGTTTGGGAACCCCAGGCAGCTAGAGTCATAGTCACTATAAAGAAATAAATACAAGAAAGTCGGGTTGAGACAAATGAACCCAGACTTAGCCTCAATTGTGTTGGGTGGATATGACTTGCTGGCCAAGAGTGACACGTGAGCTCAAGGAGCTATTAGGGATATTTAAGGCGCTGCCAGACTTCTCATTTACACGGCATCTTTGTCAGACTTTACAGTAAAGTGTGTGCCTGCAGTTTTGTACACTTTTTTGGGCCCAGCCCAGCTGATACCAAGCCTTTGATTCGCATTAATTTCCCCCGGCTCTTGATGAATTTATTTCCTACCATATGATGTCACATACTCTACGCATTCAGATTGCCAATTGTTTGCGCGGTTGTGGTTCTATTACTTGGATTTGGTTGCGATCAATTCTACTACCCTAAAGCTAGCTTTTGCGGCCGGTGGGTGTGGTTGGTTTTGCCCGTTGAGCTTTTGTGCCCATCTCAGTATTATAATATAGTATGCCAAAAAAAATACCATTTTGACTAAGTTATGTGATACAAAATTCCAGACAGTTTTTCTTTTTTGTCCACTACAGCGCATTGATCTCCTTGTTGTTCAACATTACGTTAATTAGTATGCAGGGCGATCTGTACGACACAGGTACATTAAATGTCTATTTCTATAGCTAAGAACCAGAAACAGAGAGAGCTCGTAGGAAGAAGGAGCAATAGCTTGGCAATTCGTCACCCGCTGTCTACGGTTCTGAATATACCTGAGGCATACTAATTCATGAAAGCACCGCCACTAGCATGAATGGTCTGGCCAGTAATCCATTGCGCTTCAGGGCTAACCAAGAGTGCAACGATCCCGGCAATGTCTGCAGGGAAGCCTGGTCTGCCCATCGGGCTCCACTGGGAAATTTTGGCATCAATCTCCTCCTCTGTCATTTTGTCCCCTCCGGGCAGATACTTAGCTGCAGCTTCAGTGTAAATGTCCGTCTTGACTCCGCCCGGGGCAATGCAATTGACTGTGATGTTGCGTTTGCCAAAATCCCACGCCAAGCATTTCACCATGCCTTGAATTGCGGCCTTGGAGGCAGCGTAGAGGGCATGGTTTGAAATACCCTTGAACGTGTTAGTCTCACTTCATGTATGGGTATTAACAGGCAAGTGCATTCAAGATGTCTTACCATGACAGCAGAAATAGAAGAGATCAGTAGCAATCGACCCGAGTCATTGAGGTACTTATGCGCTTGTTGGGCTACCATGAACTGCGCCTTGACGTTGACCCCGAGAACTCGATCAATTTCCTCCTCCGTGACTTCCTCCAACTTCCCAAAGTGCTCGATCCCAGAGTTGCTCATGATGATATCGAGCTTTCCAAATTCGGCCGCCGCCGTCTGAAACAGGGCCGCAATTTCGTGGCCTTTGGAGACATCAGCTTTGACAGCGATAGCCCTCACGCCCAATTTTCGTGCGTTCTCGGCTACAGCTTCGGCTGCGGCTGCCGAGGAAACATAGTTGACAACAATGTCGGCACCGTGCTCTGCAAGACGCAATGCAATGGCAGCCCCAATACCACGGCTGGATCCCGTAACTTGCGATCTGTTAGTATCGATGCAGGATCAGTTAGCCATTTATGGTAGACCCACCCAATGCCACCTTTCCTGCCAGGGATTTGGTCTCGGAAGTAGTGTTCATGGTGTTGGTATGAAAGACGAATGGGGTTTCTTCAAGTGATGATAGTAGTGCTTGATGAATGCCGATGTGTTGAATTTGTAGAATGAGTTGCCAATTCGTAACCTTATAAGGCTTCTGCTTCACGAGGGTCTTCGCATCTTGTTGGCCTTATTGTGAGCGGTTGCAACAGACCCGGTTTTCTGTCGGCGCATCGGCACCAATGCGCCTGGTGATAAGATGGAGAGTCTTACGATGGGTCTTGCTCAAGCACGGCCATCAGAGCCAGGCCTAAATGGTGAAGCTCCACTCACAGACTGGATGTCTCCAGTTCGGTGGCCACGTGTTTTTCGTTCTTCGGCCACTAGCTCGGCGAGCTCGCCGTTTCTCAATCTCCCGAGCTTCGTTTCTCGGTGTCCCGAGTCCCCATGCCTCGCTTTTCCGGATTGCCGTTGCACGACTTCCAACCAAATACCGTAAATACTCAATAAATTCGCACACCGCTCAGTGTAATATTTACCCCACCTTTCCACTTTATTCGTTTGAAGCGGCTTATCCCATCGCATGCACGGAGTAGCAATTGTCCCGCGTACTACTAGCGCTTTACGAATTTATTTGAGTTTTGCCATCGACACTTTAGCATCGGGATCAAGCGAGCTACCCCAGAGACAAACTCGCCAGTCAACGAGTATTTGCGGGGAGTCAAGAATACACTGAGAACGATATCCCACCACCCTAATGACAACTGTCTCCCCCGAGCTTGTATGCTCATCAGTGCCTATCACTTTGGGAAGGGGGACAAGCAAGTGCGATTTATCACGCTTACACCGGTGCAGTCTCTTCAAATGTGGCCTGCACGATTGCATTATAGATCTTCAACTCATGAACCATGTCGACTCAGGCCAAGGCTACCCTGTGAGCTACCTTGTGATATTGTTGACATCTGGGCTTATCGCTTGGACATCGGCTCCACTGAATTTTCTGCAGTGAAGAAGCTGCTAGCAACAGATTAGGTAAGGGTCAACACACAGATGAACTTAAAATCAGATGCTTGCTGCTTAGTTATGCGTCGCGCCATCGGTGTATTTCTATGCCCGGTCCCCTGTTTGTCAATTTTAAGTTTTGTCAGTTGTCTATATCATATCGTACCTATGTAACATCACATCTACCAATCCAAAATGCCCCCAACTCCCTCTCCTTCTCTGATTTCTTGACATGGCCCCGACCATATGCGCAACATCATATTCGTCAAACCGTCCACAGCTTAGCCAAAGCCCGAGCGTCCAGCCACACTCGGCTCATTTATACCGCCATCTCTGTTAACGCTGTAACACCATCATGGAAATTAGCCTAGAGGATGAAGCTGCAGGCTCTCCTGCCGTTCAGCCGGCTGGCAGCATGGATAAAATGGCATCTCTGAGCCCTGAATACTCATCAAATTCGCAACAACAAAGCCCTTCGAATCCCAGTCACCAAACAACACCGTTTCATGACACCACCGGGCATCGGGCAGCCCATATCGACTCGCCCATGTCTCCGATCCCTTCAACGCAACCCAATTTCTTGAGACCCCCAGCATGCGTATCCTGTCGTCGGCGCAAGGTTCGCTGTGATAAACAGATGCCTTGCCTCAACTGCAAACGGGCTCGAATTCCGTGTATATTCTCCACAGGACGTGCCACGGGCCAGCATCTCTCACGGGACTTCGACCTTTTGGCCGAGGATATAAACTGGCGCGAACGCACACTGACGAAAGAGCTGAAAAAGCTTGAAGGCATAGTGGAGCAGTTAAACGTCAAGTTGAGCGCCAAGAACTCTCCGTCTCTTAGCTCCCCTAATGAATCCTATACTACAACATCTCGTAAGCGAGTTGACACGGCTGAGATGACAGATTCATTTCCACAGAGGCCGACATTTGGCTCGAGGGTGTCTACCAGCCAGAATAGCAACCCAGGGGACAGTAGCTCATTAGACGATAATGGCCATACAGGGCGAGATAAAAGGCTTCAACGGGAATTTGGACGTCTAGTCCCGAATCACGGCAATGGAAATATAAGTTACATCAGCGACATGTTTTTGGCGAAGCTCAATGAGGCGGTACGGTTTAATTCCAATCAACAATGGCCAGGATTAATGACTTAACAGATGAACTTGATATCTCAGGATCCACATACCTTAGCCGACAGAGATTGGGATGTTTCTTATGGTGAAGAAACAGAGGGATCTACACATTCGAGTGCTCACTCAATGGACCACCCTAGTTTTATTTTCGGGCATCATTCGGCGGAGGCTATCTTTGACAAATATCACCCATTGCCCTCACACATTCCTTTTCTATGGTCTGTTTACCAGGAGAATGTCGAACCACTTATTAAAGTGGTTCATGTTCCATCCATGGAACCTATCTTCCGAGACGTTAGAAGAAAACAAGCCAATCTTACCGCGGGGCAAGATGCTCTAGTCTTTGCCATTTACTACGCAGCCATTGTATCCCTTGATACTGAAGAGGCAAGTCAAAAGAATATTCTGCATATCATCATACTAACCCTGCTTGTGAAGGTTCAAACAAATTTTGGTATATCCAAAAATCATCTGCTTACTCAATATCGGTTCACTTTCGAGCAAGCCCTGTCAAAAGCGAATCTTCTCAAATCTTCAGACATCACCACCTTACAGGCATTTACCATCTTCTTAGCTGTCATAAGGCGCCATGAAGAAGGTCGGACTTGTTGGTCTCTTCTTGGCCTTTTGATTCACCTAGCTCGAGGAATGGGCCTTCATCGTGATGGAACTCATCTTGGACTAAGTCCATTTGAGACCGAGATGAGAAGGCGCATCTGGTGGCAATTGCTTGTACTCGATGTTCGTTCTTCTGAAGAACTTGGGACTGATCTCATCATCAGCGATTCTGCCTATAATACTCTGATGCCGAGTAATATCAATGACGCTGATATTTACTTGACGATCAAAGAGCTGCCGGAACCTAGGAATGGCAAGTCCGACTGTGCTGCCGTACTGATTCGCTACGAAAGCTGCGCCCTTAAAAGACGTGTTCAACAGGCGTCGGTTACATTGGAGTCGCTCAACCCAGGGGGCCAAGGTCCAAAAAGCGCAACCCTTGCTGAAAGGGAACACCTGCTTATGAAGACCTGCCAAGGCCTGGAGGCCAAATTCTTCAGACATCTCCTAGGTCAACGGGCTGACCCATTGCATCTGATGGCTTCCATTGTCGCTCGGTTGATCATTGCAAAGATTTGGCTGCTCATTTACCAGCCATTGTTATTTTCCGGGCCTAATGGTGGACTTGGCGACGAAGGCCGATACCGTGCCTATATCGCAGTCATCGAAGTAATGGAATATTCGGACGTCCTCAATACCGCCCCACAATTCAATCAGTATAGATGGCTGGTCATGACATACACCAACTGGCATGCAATAGCCTACTACCTAATTGAGACCAACCAACGACCATGGACGCCACTTGTCGAGCGTGGTTGGCAGGTTTTGCAGAGGTATGGACACCTCGGCAGGTTCCTGAAGGACCAGAATCATACTACCTTAATCCTCCCGCTGAGGAAACTTCTGACTAGGGTAGCAAAGCATCGAACGGATGAGATTGCTCGTCTGAGAGAAAATCCCCAAGAGGCTTTGCGACTGGACATCAGTGAGCGTGCCAATATTGTGAATTCATGGTATGGTTCTGTCCCAGGCACCGAAGCCAGGATGAATCAGATCAGAGAAAATTGGTTTATGATTATACGAACCAACACCTCTGAGGCATGGACGGCTGAACATGACAAAAGTCTTACAGCAGATTCTAACTCATCCGAGTTACCTGGTCCCGCCACACAATCACAAACATCGACGCCTTCATGCTGGAAAGAGAACTGTATTTCAGCAAGAAATGACTCATCAAATGCTGTCATATATGACATCGATGAGACTATTTCACAAAACTCGGCACTCTCGAAAACATTCTCGGCACACAGCCGAGCTACCAGTGCATTGAACAACCCAGCTATTTTGAGACGCAACGAAACTGTTTCTCCTCCAGTTACCTCGGCCCCAGACTGCTCGATGGAGCCACAGCTACGAGGTCCATTCCAACCGAACTCGAGCAATGGCGTCGAACATTTCACCGAACCCGAACTTATGATATCTATCGATGATATTTTAGAGGATGATTTTGAAGATCCTGACACGGTGGGAAAGGACTTTGATTGGCAAAGCTCGAGCCAGAGCGTACAGAGCCTCGATATGGATTATCTACAAGGGCCCTGATTGTAGCCATAGTACTAATATACTCACCCCGAGCACTAAGAAATTATGTGATGCACAGGATTCAAAGGAACCAAAACAGTAAAGCAAACACCCAAAAGGGAGCACAACAAGACTGTGCTTGGTGATGAATGTCAGTGAAGATAGCGTTGAGATTGGAGATGATGAAAATGAAATATATAGACAATGTAATCAGCTGCTGTTTTGAGTACTGGATAGTCTATCAGTGCGACATAGTCTTGCCTAGTGTTCAACTACTCGGTAATGCGCTAGGGGTCACATTTAGACGTCAATAAGTCAGTGTTGGAAACCTAAGAGCGGCATTAGTGCCAATTTACGAGCCAAGTTATGAGTCTACTACACACATTGGCATTAACAGTAGTGTCTATATCTAACTAGATCGCTAGCTCTTTGTACCATCAAGCTTCGATTACCAGTTGCCCTTAATTCATCTTATTCTTTCAGATCCTTGACGTTTGCCAGTACGGACGCCTCTAAACTTGTCCAGCCTGGTCGTCCCAAGTCGCGGAGCAATTGCTCTGCCTTTGCACGAGGCTCAATCTCGTGGGGATCTTCCCCGCCGGAAAAGTTGTCAGGGAATGTCTTCGATGGCTCACTCTTACGCAGGATGTCCAACACCTCATCCCAGCTGAATCGTCCTGCGAATCCGAAAATACGCTGATTCTCTACATGTGGGAGAATGGCGCCCGCCACATGAAGTCTGCCAGTATCTTGGACGTCGATGTAGTATTCTGAAGATATTTAGTTCATGCTCCGTATTGGCAGGTATTTCGTAGGACTTACGGGGCACGATCCACTTATGCATCCAAGTCACTTCCCCTTTGTATAAAGCAACAGGCAAAGCAGAACTGCTAGGATACCCTTGGTTGACTGGGTCAAGAGACTTGCCAAAGTTGAAGTTGGGGAGAACTGGACTTGATTAGTCGGTGTGCATCATCTCTGCGCGTCTCAGACATACCAGTATTGACAACAAGGTCTGGGCGCTTTTCGCGGTTCTCCTTGTGAAACTTCCACACTTCCTGTTCTGCCTGGGTCTTGCTAGCTGCATAAACTGGCGCTGCGCGCTCTGGGCCATAGGGAGGCTCTGCCCAAGCTTCCTTTACAGCACCTTCGTTGAAGGTGTCCTCGGTGATAGGAGTGCCTGAGGTCTCTGCGGTAGCGGATACAGCCGCAGCAGATGATGAGGTGAGAACGAAGCGCTTAACGCTCGATTCTCCGTACGCCGATTTCAAGGCATTGACAGCACCGGCGATAGCATCAGGTATGACCTTGTTCGGGTCGGAATCAAGGGACACAACGGAAGCTGTGTGAATGACAGCAGTAACGCCTATCCAGCCATCAGTGGTGTGCATCAATGCCATATCTGGGGCCTGCTCCTACCTTTCGAAGCCTCGTCGAATGCTCCTTCTGCAGCCATGTCTTCCACTTTAAAGAGTTCAAAGCGTCCTGGTCCATGGGTCTTCTCAAAGACCTGGGAGAGCCATGCGTTCTTTTCTGTGTCTCGGACAGTACCGCGGACGTTGTAGCCATATTCGAGGAATTGGTCGGCGATGTGTGAGCCCAAGAGGCCATTGGCTCCAGTTACAAGAACCGTGGAGCCTTTAGGGATTGCGACATTATCGAGAGAAGCCATAGTTGTATGTTGATGAGGTGGAATGTTTTTGATCAGTTTTGAGTATGCTATCTAACCTAATGATATCGGGGGGTTGCTCCATTTAAATACCTAACCGATCGGCAAGATCAAATCATCGTTCCACATCCCCTGTTTCGTCTCTGCTGACGAATGCGATGGCGTTATGATTGAGGAGCGGAGTTTCATCGCACCCCCGCTACAGGTCCGCAACTTGAGCGGACTTAATCGGCGTCCCGCGGAAGCCGGAACTCAATACTTAGCCCTGCCTAAATCGCATGCGGGGTATTATGGAATCAAATCTGATGCGGCTTATTTTTGAATCAATTCCATCGAGGCCTACGCTACTTAGGGTAGCAAAATGCGAGGAGAATTACTATTACCTCAGTTTGGTTTATTCGTCGCATTATTATGGGGCGAGATTGTGCGTGCGGGCGTTGGAAGCGGAAGGAATCTGGTTTCCCAGGGATCAAACTCAAGATTCCAAAGCCGTCAACCATCATCACCATGTCAATTTATTTACGCACTTGATCTAAACCTAAATAGAATGAAGGCCGCGGAGATTTGTTGCATCTCATCTGGATGACTTAGCAGGCGGGCTTACGGAATGAGACCTGCATTGATAAACATGCAATTCAGATGACTGAACTGTGCTTAAATCTGCGAGATCTTAACTCTAACGTGTTCAGATAGCCGGTGCACTCATTCATTACAGTACTAGCTAGCCTTGATAGAGATAAATGCACAGGCAACGTTGACCTGAAAGCGCCTCGCGCTTTCTTGGCTTTATCATTGCCTCTCACTGCCTTGTTACTATCTGGTTGTGAGTCCACCGACACAACAATGGGTTCCGGATCAAACGAAGTTTAGTTCCAAGCCATTGTAGCTCCCATATCATGCGATACCAGGGCCGAGTCGGATTTGGAGGTCTGAGTGTTCTGAAAGAATATTTTGACTAACGTTCAAATTGTTGAAAGCAAACAGCATCTACTCCAATACGCTCTTAACCTACACTGCAACTCTGCCTCTTCCAATCAGCGCACTTTCTAAATATTATCTTATGAGATATTATTTTGACTGATACACTCTTTCTCCACTCTCGGGGATGCGGACTAATATAGCACACACAATTGCACGACGCAAACAGACCGCAAACCCGGGCCACCAAATACACCATGGGGCAGATAGGGCTATATAAATTCGTATATCTTCGTAACCCTTAAGCCGATTCTCTCTCTCACAGCAGCCATAGTTACTGTTGTTAGGTTTTGTGCTGTATTAGGAGACCCCCGGTAGCACCTTGTTATGACTTGGGCACACTAAACGTAATAAACACCGATATTGCAGCAAATAGAGCATCTGACCAAAATGAATGCACACTTTTACGTAGAAGAGAATTATGGAGGCATGCTGGAATAGAATTAACCACTGAGGATAGATCCAGCTGTATCTGCTCCATAGGCGCGAGGAGAAGCCCCAATCGGAAGTAGGTTATTGGAAGCCTCTGTATCATGAATGACAATTTGCATGCTACAGCACTGCGGTATAACAACATTCGGCGACATGATAGCTGCATGCGACATGGTTGAGATTCCAAAGACTGCCAAACCAGCAATATTCAAAAGAATGTATTAAATATATCCCGTCGAGATTATGGCCGCCAGTTGAATTCTTACTTACAATGAATAAGCATGTGATGCCTTAGAAGCTTTCTTATGTTGAAAAAGGCTTCTTGCCACGGATGTAGATTACAAATGCCTTCTGAAGATGTGAAGTAGATTACAAAACATTTTCAGACACGCGGTATAAATAATGGACATCTTTCAGAGTTTTGATGGATGGATTCAGCTGTAAACATTCATCTAGCGAAGTTAAAGTAAACTAACAGGGCCTTAAATGAATCGCCTAACTCTATGGTTTCTCAGTTGGAGTTGACCGTGATGGTATACGCAGAGGTCTTCAGGACAGCGTTGGTACCTAAACAACATTAGATTAAATCTTTACAAATCATTAGGTAACTCACCCTCAAAAGGCTCAGTGCCAGCCTGGAGGCTAGTCACATACAGCTCCTTGCTGAGGCCCTGGTTAGAGGTAAGGTACTTGTAGAACTCGTTCAGGTCACCCTCAAAGTTTCCAATGTTCTTTTCAGCCACAAAGGAGTAGACAATGACGCCGTCGTTGAGGCCCTTGTACAGCTTCCACTTGCTGCCGAGAAGAGTGGGGGTGGCAAGGGTAGAAGACCCAGTCTCACTGATGGGGCCGGCTCCGCCGTAGGCTCCAACCCAGACCATGATCTCGTACTGGTTCTTGGCTGTGGTAGAAGGCGCAAGCCAGAGGTCGTAGGAGACATTGGAGATCATGTTGGTGCCGGTGTAGCTGGTACTGTTAGTCGAGATCATCCCGGTTGATTAGCTCTGCTCCACATACCGCCAGGTCCACTTGGAGGGAATAGACTTGATCTGAGAAAGCTTCTTATGGACCTTTTCAAGCGCAACATTGGCGTACGACTTGACCTGACCCTGACCCCCGGTCCAGCTCCACTCAGTAGACCAGACAAAAGAGTTACCGGTGTTAACTTTGTCAAAGGTAGTGCACTGGCGGCCAGAGGTGGCAGTACCCGAGCCCCAGTTGTTGTGGTAAACGGTGTAGCCGTTAGTCTGGAGGCTGCCGAAGCTGTCACACCAGGTCTGAGCCCTCTTGTCAATGGTGGCAGTGGGGGATGCGGCCGCGGAGGCGGCTAGCAGGCCCGAGAAGAAGATGGAAGTCAACTGCATTTTGAACGGATGATTGAATGAGAAGGAATGTTGTGATGGAGTGCGAAGAAACAATACAAACTGAGCAGAAGTGATTGATTTATAGACTCTCAGTCAGCGGTCATGACCCCTTCTCCTATTCCAACTCCGAGTCTCGATGAAGCTTAGATCACGCATGTGCGAACCTGGATTCTGCGCTACAGACCCGCTGCAACCTCAACCTGGAACGGGAGACACGGACGGGCTGTGTTTATAAGGTTTAGTGGCCGAATCTGCTGAAAACAGGGATTCTGGTTCCACCAATCGGCCATGGACGGAGGCTCGTATTATGAACAGATTTGTCTCTTAAGTGGATCATCGGTGGTGTTAACCCTGGTAATGCTCGGTCGCTGGCTCCGAGACATGGATGTTTAATTGAGGGATGTGTGTTTAAACCCTACATGGCCTGCTGTTAAGGTTCCCAGTCTTCCGATGTGGTACTTACCTCTGTTCTAAGATGCCGTAGCACGTTTTAGTTTGATGCATACACTTATGCATAGTTTTGATCCCTGTGGCGAGAGCAAGGGTTCCAATGACGCGATGATTCTCTGTTTCTCCCGGATCGCCGGTACATTGGAGGGCCTCGCCCAATACCCAAGGGCCGACGTTGAATTGTCAGAATTCGAAGCTACTCTAGGCTGCAATTCTGTGACGCAGACAAGCTTGACAGGACCGAGTCTTGGTCTCTCGAATTCGATATAGAGATGTGATTTCTGTAAATTAGGCTCCAATTCTCGATACTCCTTGGAATGGTAAGGTCTCCTTAGTAAGTTCAGTATCCTGATTCGGAGTGCGGTTTCTTCACTTGGATGAGCTTTGCATTTGTGCAAAGGTACTTCTTTGACCATTCTGCGTATTTTCTACACGCCTAGGACATCAGGTGTGGCGACGAGCCGGAAAGCCCCACCCCCATCCTGGAGGAGGGCTTGGCTCTCCGGAGCTGCCGACGAAAGCACAGATCGAAACAGCAACCAGCCTTCGTATGAGCTCGGTAAAGAGCATTCCGGATATCAGGCCCTTCTCGTATCTTGATGCGGTGCAAACGGACAAGTGCCAGTACCTCGAGCTGGTGTTGCCACCACTGATGCACTATTAAGGCTGCGGGGATAAGGGCATCAGTGTGACTGCTGCCGTTCACACTGCGTACGTCAGAGCCATTATTAAGCACGCGGACCTTGATTCTTAGCTTGCACAGTACGTGACGTTGAATGAGTTTTATCTTGGCTGGTATCTGCTAGAACCACACAACTCGAGCAGGTATGCAGAGTCTGCCTACTACTCTCCTCTCCCCTACAATTTGGACCTGCCGGGTTCATCGATCGTTAAATTACTAAATCAATTCTATAACAGCTAGTTCGACAGCAATAATGTAGCGGTTGAACGTAGAGTCCTTTCCCGCGTGCTCTGTGCAGCGTCATCCAGAACCCTAGCATTCTAACCAGCCCAGTTGCTTCGGACGCTTTCGTCAGTAGCCTGGGGAATTTCCAAGCGCGACGTGCAACAGAAGCACGGTATCTCAATCAAGGGTGAGGACATCAAATTGGCGTCGATCTCATCATGGGCAGGAGTATTTTCTTCCTCTACGCTTTTCAGGGCTAGCTGAGACTGATATAAAATGTCAACAATGGATATGAGAAGTCAAACAATATCTAGATGTAATTGGAGGAGATGCAGAAGATAATCGTCGAAGAACTTCTGACATAGGCTGCAGAAAGCGGGGCATTCCAGGTACACAGCAGTATGAGACGCCTTTCTTATTAGCTATTAATCCAAGCGTTGCAACTCCCTGTGTGTGAGAGGCAACAGTACAGTGTCAACAAACCAATACTCGTTGCTCGCTGGCGTGTGGTTGTGGGTTTGACGCCGGTGTCTCACCATACCACCTCCTGCGGCCGAATGTCAGCAAACCTTGAACACTTCCATAGCATGGTGTCCTTCTTCGCCTCCATAATCAATGTCGTGAGATGCTGGTTTCACACCACTGTTCTGGTACGAATGCTCCAACGCAATACCAGCAACGTAATCTATATAACCTTCTCAATGAAGGAGAGCACTACCGAAATGAGACTTCAGGTCACTCTCCGCCACTTGGTCAACTCGACGGAATACAATACCTTGGACGTATGTGGAAATATACTCACTTTCACAAAAGATTAACAGGGTTGGCTGTATTCCTACCACTCAGCACTTAGTGACAACCCAGCCTCTCACTCCTAGCCCAAACCCTTTTCAAGACGCTTTTGCCATCTACGATATTTACCTACTTATTCACGCTTCTTTCACAGCCCCGCTGTGGGAGTTTAGCAGCAATGTCAATCTTCCCAACGTGATAAGAGTGTTACGAGGTGGAAAGAAAGGTTTAGTCTTTCTAGCCATTTAGGTTCAGAGATTCGAGTGTAAGCAACACAGCGAGTCGGGACCTGCTGAATAAAGCGAATGGATCACGCATGATAAAAATAATTCATATAGAAATGTCTAAGCCAGTATAGGTATAATGCTACGGTTTGAAATTATATACATAATCAGATCGGTTGGATAAATAGTTATTTTAAGATCTACCTTAATCCTGGCCCTAGCTATTTAGCGACTCTCCTTGGCATATTCTAAGTAGCCCAGTGTAATGACTAAGTAAAGTGGCAAGGGTGATTAACGTAGATAGTGTTCTTCCACATCGAAACAAATCTTTAAATAGAGGCATCCAAACCGATCAGTCAACATTCATATTGTGTAGCTCTAACAACTTCCTACCCCTTGCCTCATTCATCTAAGCAAGTTAATCTCACTACATATTCGCCACTTATGTCACGTGCAGGCTGGTTCGGGCATCAATGCATGCTCGCAGCCTTATTTGTACATCAGAGAATGACAGCCTAGGCAAATGCTCTCTCACCTACCGTTTTCAATTTATTTCTTCATCATCTACATGTTTTAACTGATAATATAACGAAATTATGGATGTTACTGCCGTATCGGCCAGTCTCATTGCGGTCTTTCAAGTGGCAGAGCGTGTAAATGCCCTTCTTGCCGGCCTTGATGACTCCGAAAGTGTTTTAGCTCTGAGCTTCCATGCTCAACAGGCAGAGAGAATTAAAGATTTACAAAAAACGCTTGTGTCTTTATTTGAGGAGAAAGACAAGGTTGAAAAGCAGCACATGCCTAGGAGTGTGTCGCAAGATACGACCCCTGACGGTAGGACTGTAGAGATCATCAATATGGAAATTGACAAACAACTCCATACCTATGGTAATTACATGTTTCTGGGCATATTTGCGATGCCTTTGGCCTCACTAACGGCGAATAATGATAGCCAATGCTTTGCGCGACTACAAGACACTGTCACAGGAAGCTGAGCCGAAACAAATACTCAAACCAAATAAGGCCTCACTTGCGTATAACTTCTTTTTCGCTCGAAAGAAATACGAAGCATTGAGGTTAATAAGTCGCCAAATAAACTCCGCAGGTCAAGTTAACCTATCCGGGCAGAGGTCCACAAATTACTACTTAGAATTGAACCAAGAGATCCGCCTCAACAAGGAAAGAAAGGACGCGTATCTTGAGCGCCTATGGATGGGGATTTTTGGAGGTATAGCCCTTATCGGACCCATGATACTGATGAGTTTCCGCCGGGACTTGAACACCAGCATCATCACAGCCTCCGTAGCTACGATCATTTTCACCGTTGTCTTGGCATTTGCTGGAAGAAATATGGGAGGGAAGGATGTGCTAGCTGCCACCGCTGCGTATGCTGCCGTGCTCGTCGTTTTTGTAGGCACAAGCATAACAGATCCAGCTACCTCTAATTGAAATGAGCTAAAAGTCGCCAGGGATTATGTCTTTGCTCGTGTAGGATCAGGCTGCGAAGGTTGATGAAGAGCGTTGTTGGCCATTTGGAGGTATTCATCTCAACGGCAGCCAGTCAATGAGATATGAACTACTCTGCACTTTCAATTAAAGCTAGATAGCTAGAAAATTGTAACGTTCTTTTGGTCGCTGGATGTATTTGTTGCCGATAGGGAATGAACAATGCGGGTAGTGATAGCTTCTTTAAATACCAATGAGACTGGCGAGGTTGTAAATACTCTGCATATTTTGGGTTTGAAGTATTAGAGCACACCCAAAAACGATGAGAAAATATAGGAGTATTTTTTCATATCCTCTCTACATTCGCTTGTTGAGCGAACCGAGAGCGATCTGTTTTTTCCTTGATCTCACAACGGAGGTAAGATAAGGGGATGGTATGGGAGGGGGATGGAGCGGCGGTGCACCGTATGATAAAGATGATACGCACCTTTTGGCAGAGGCTTGGCTCCGGCGTGCCAAATCCGAACCATCCGGTGCGGGTGGACACGTCCGATGGCGCTCGACGCCGCCGGCGAACGGTTCCGGCTGATTTGCCCCGCCCTGCCGCCGGCCAAGTCCCACTTATCTCTCGCCGGTAAGACGGCAACCCTTCGGCTTGTAACTCGGCCCAGATTCCAGGCTCGCAATTTTATAATGAGCTAGGAGGAGCATCGCCAAATCTGAGGAGCACGCCCCTGTACTGGCGGCATGGCGGATTGGACACTGGGCTCGCTGAGATGACGAGCGCCTGTTAAGCACTGACAACAGTGATGATGTTTCAGGGCATTTGCGCGAGGAACGAGGAGAGATAGCAATCAAGTGTGTATCCCATATGAGGAAACCTAGGCATTTCTCTGGTTTCAATAACACGTTCAATTAATATGTAATCAAGCTTGATATAGATCCGACTCTCGATCAATCAGGTGGCAAATCCATCGGGTGGTGGTCGCTCGTAGTATGGTCTGTTATGCATTGGATTGGACTCAAAATTGCGCCTCGAGTGGATGCATCTTGATGAAGTCAATCTGGAGCCGTATGTGTTCCATTATCTCAGCAAGATTCGATTCAATTCAGAGTGCATTGGACTTTATTGACTTGATGGTGAAAGCCGAACCTATTAGCCTGGTGGGGATATGTACTTCAGTTGCAGAAAAGACACCAGGCATCGGTAAAGAGGAGACACAAGGACGCAATCAAGAAGGAGAACCTGACAGAAAGCCGCTTCATGCCTCGAGCGCAACCTCAGCCGCGTCGCATCCATCCCCAGACGCCGATTCCCAGTATACCGGAGCTGGCACACGAGTCGCGTGTTGCGGCCGCTAGTCGACGACGAGCTAGGAAGAGCTACACGGATCGGGCAGATCAGCCGCAACGACGAAAGAGGAAATGCAACCGCACACACTAGACACCTCTAACAGGCATATCAGCCGCCCACGCGCCACCACGCTTATCCGCCCCCCCGGCGCCGTGTTTCGCAAATCTCAGCGTGGCATTGCAGCGCTCAACACGCGCCAGGAGGCGGCCCCGGAATCCCCAATCTTGGGACGTATCCAGCCAGATTCCACTCTGCTCTGCGGCGTGCGGGGTAATTTCCATTACTCAAGGCCGGCCGGGGGGGAGAGATAGCTGCAACCCCAGCTCTTCGCGGCCGTATCAGGCGGGCTTACCGGATACGTCCATGGCAGTCGCAGCTAGCTCCCAAGACTTGATAAACTCTGGACCTCCCGCTCCGAAATCCCAGCTTCTCAGACTTCCAGGACCGTCACCGTCGCCGTCGCCAGCAGCAGCCATGGACGACCACACTTCGTCAAAGACGAGCCACATCGCCGCCAAGGAGGCCGACCACGATGTCGATCACCCCCCGGCACTCAAGTCCACGTCCAATCAGGAGGTCGCCATCAATGCCTCGGGCCACGTCCAGGAGCTCCAGCAAAACTTCAACCTCCTCGCCCTTGCCGGCGTCGGCCTCGTCGTCGGCAATGTATGGCCCGCAATCGGCGGCTCTATTCTCGTCGCCATCTTCAATGGTGGCCCACCCGGTGTATTGTACGAGTTCATCGTCGTGTCCGCCTTCTACTGGACCGTCGCCGCCAGTATCGCCGAGCTCGCTAGTGCGATCCCTTCGTCTGCAGGCGTCTACCACTGGGCCTCCGTGACGCCGGGCCACCGCTGGGGCCGAGTCATTGGCTTCTTCGCCGGCTGGTGGAACTATCTCGCCTGGGTTCTCGGAGCGGCGAGCATGTCGTCTATCCTCGCCAACACGCTGGTGCAAATGTACGCGCTCAACCACGACGGCTTCCAGGCGGAGTCTTGGCACATCTTCATCGCGTATATCTTGACCACTTGGATCGCGTGCGCCATCGTGTGCCTGGCCAATAGCGCCATGCCCAGCCTGAACAAGTTCGGCGTCTTTGCCGTCTTGGGCGGCTTCATCATCACTGTTATCGTCGTCACCGTCATGCCCGGCCGGGGTGGTCGACCTGGACATGCCACCTCGGCGTTTGTATGGACCGAGTGGACGGCTGATATTGGCTATCCCAATGGATTCGTCTTCGTCGCTGGCATGCTCAACGGTGCATTCAGCGTGGGACCTGTGGATGCAACCACGCATTTGGCCGAGGAGATTCCTGACCCGCAGCGAAACGTACCTATCGCGCTGCTGCTGCAGGTTGTCACGGGTTTTGTCACTGGACTCGTCTATCTAATCGCCATCATGTACGCCATCAATGACTACGACGCGCTTTTCGAATCCGCCTATCCCATTGCCGAGATCTACCGCCAGGCCACTGGCTCGGCAGCTGGCGCGACCGGATTGTTATTCTTGGTGCTGGTTTGCATCATGTTGACAGTTATCGGTCTCTACATCACCTGTGGCCGAACGCTTTGGGCCCTTGCTCGTGATGGTGCCACTCCCTTCCCCCATGTTCTTGGAAAGGTTCACGAGAAGCTCGACATGCCCCTATGGGCTACTCTCGCGACAGTCGCCCTGGTCACCGTTCTGGGAGCCATCAACGTGGGAAGTACAACGGCTTTCAACGCCTTTGTCGGAAGCTTCATCCTTCTGTCCAGCAGCTCATTCCTTGCGGCGATTCTACCCAACATGCTGACTGGGCGGAAAAACATTACGTACGGGCCCTTCCGCATGCACGGGTGGGTAGGCTACGTCATCAACGGAATCGCATGCTCCTACATGCTCACCTGGAGTGTGATATATTGCTTCCCGTACGCCCTGCCTACAACTGCCGCGAGCATGAATTACACATGCGTCATCTGGGGAGGATTCACCATCCTGGTAGCTCTTTGGTGGCTGGGAAGTGCAAGGAAGGGATATCAAGGCCCAACTGCCACGGGAAACATGGTGGTGGGTATGGATATTAATCGTGCTTAAGTGCTTGAGTTTTGTCACCTTTGAACCGACTGAGAGCGAAGCCGAGGGAATTGGAGGCGACTGTGGAGACTTGACATGTGCGGGGATTTGGGGTACTTTCAAAATGCCTTGGAATACGCGCCTGATCACATGAACTGGGAGTCGACACAATCCTCTAGTAAAGCCTCGGTGGTTACAGAGCAGTGGCACGTGTAGAATAGTTTGAACAGGTTCAAGTTGTATATAGCAATTGGGAAATTAATGTTTTGGACCAAGATTGAGAAAACGCTCTTACCCTATACCGTACCCTATACCATCCGTACCACCCCGCATCCCACTCCTCCTGGGGCATGCGGTACTGACGTGTTATACAGTGAATCGCTGGATCTTTCAACTTGGCAGACTGGGGACTAGTCATTGCCGACGGCGGCCGAAAATTTAATTACTCATGGAGGAGGAGGTCCCCACAATGCAACTGATCCTGTCGCTTAGAGACCTTCCTTCAAGCAGGATTTTGGTGCTTTTTCTCGATGTAAAAGCAGTGACCACGTAAATTCTCTCCCAACGCTTAGGAGATGGCATGGTGCTACGTCATCGGGCGTGGTGACTGCGGGGGGCACATGGACAAGGAAGCTAACTTTGCCAGGTCTGGGGTGGTTCATGGGGTGAACTGCGAGTGAAGAATATTGGGTGACATCCAAGTACTAGCGCAGTTGCAGCTCAGGACGGTGATGTATAATATTTGCTGTCCGCTAGTCTTCACCAGGTTTTACCTGTCAGATGAGGCACCCTGCGGATGCAACCACTCGGATAGATTTCACAGAGTCCACATCGGGTGTAATTGGTTACACTAGGCAGCAATTATGACAAAATTAAGGGAAACCGAAAGTGACAGGCAGACGACGGTAGACCTGTGAGGTCCTGGCGGATGAGAATCTGGTGGGGCTTCAGGTATACGATGGCTACTATGACACAGGCAAGCTGCCAAACTAGCGGGAGCGCAAACGGGGCGGGAGGATACAATTCAATTCATATAAGCCTCAAAACGGAGTGCAAAAGAAAAACTCCAACCGGTTTTCATTCCCACGGGTATTTGCGAGCAGTGCGTTTTCTCTTTCCCCGTGCCATCCCAGACATCGCCCAGCTGGCCGGCGTACCCTAAGCTGCTTGCGTCATCGGGTCTCACAAGGCAAGCAACACAAAAATGCATCACGACGAGGACAAAAATACACAGGGTGCAGTGTAGCGAGAGCAGGTGGAACAGCGTGCCACGTAACGGACCAAATATGAAAAAAGCCGTCGCGCTGGCTGTTGAGAGAGTCATTGAGGCCGCACTCTCAGCGTGGCTTGCCATGTAAGTCAGCGCCAACAAATACGAGGCTTAGAGCCAAGAGTCACGGCGGCCTTGAGTCACCGCGCCCGGGAATTTGTGGAGGATGGATATTCTCGTTGGAGAGGTTTCGCGGTTCCGTCTGGCAACCGGGCTCGCGAGCCCTGGCCTTTAAAGCAATCCGGCCCTGTTTGTGACGGTCGCGCAACACTGTCTCTGGCGATCGCCGACGTGGAGCGGCCTGAGCGAATGGCGCGCGCCCACATATTATTTCCGGACGAGGATTTTGCAGCCCAACGCACAACCGCGCCTGACCTGGCCTCAAAAGCAGAGCCCGCCGTGAGTGGCCGCCCTGGATGGGCGAGTGGCCACGGCTGGCCGTGCGGCGCCGGCGATAAATGGCTCGTCCTGGGGCCAGACAGGCAAGGACAGGCAAGGACCACGTAGAGTAAACTGGGCCGGAGCTGCAAGCGCGTGCTTGGGGCCGTCGGGCGGGGAGTGGCCCAGTATAGCGTCTGCTGGCGCCCGTTTGGCCCGTTTGGCGTCGTCGACACGATTCGCAGGGCGCGCGGGAGGGCTTCGAGAAACACGACAGCCCCGGGTCCACCTCCAGGACGCACCGCGGGCCTCAGAGGCAAACCAGACCCGTCCACATGGTTAGCCCGACGTGCCACGGCGCTGTGATTCGGGGGGTGCCGTGTGACGTACCCAGCTGGCGTCGTCCCGGGTGCAGCGCCGCGCTGGAAGCGGCCAAGGGCGGGCTCCTCGCATCCCGCGATGCATCTCGCGCGCCCAATCGCCAGGCCCGCGGCCGCCGGCTGGTCCTGGAACTGGCCCTCGTCCTGTCTCTCCCCGGGGCTGCAAGGGAGGCTTGCCGCAGCCGCAGCCCGCCCCCCGTCATGGGGCCGTGCCTTGACGCCATGGTGCCGAGGACTGGCCCAGTCGTGACCCAGTCGTGTCCCAGTTGTGTCCCAGTTGTCCCAGCTCTCCCCCAGTTGTCCCCCAGCCGGGTCGCCCGACGTGCCCAATGTGGTTGGGTTGTGGACCTCGAACCACGTTGGGGCCACACACAGGGTTGCCGCTCTTACATTGGGCTCCTAGGGCTCTCCCCGACTTACAATATCAGCGTCTGCTCGCCCGTCGCCACCACAAACATATCCATCAAAACCCCCCCCAGGACCGGCCTTCTTCCCTTTCCATATACCAGATGCCAACATGCGACGACAAACCCCAGACCTAATTTCTACACATCCTTTTGACGCGCCACCACACGCACACGCACCCCCAAAAGTACGCCTGGAATCCCCGGTTTGCCACCACTCTCACACCATCAACAACGAGACCCGCCACCGGCCCGCATCCCTGAACCCTTGAAGAGACGAGACACAGCCAACTCGATCCAACTCGATCCGACTCCAATAACCCAAAATTAACGCTCGCGGACACCATCAACACCATGCCCTCGCTCACCATCCGGGGCTACCCGCCCAAGAATGGGAACTCGTCTTCCGAGGCAACCCCCAGAACCAACAACAACACCAACAACAGCAGCAGCAACAATAACAGCAGCAGCAACAACAACAGCAGCAACACCGCCGGCCCCTCACGACCCAGAGCCAAGTCACAGTCTCGCTTTCGCAGGCCAGAGATCGATGATGGCTTGTCCACCGTCTCAGAGGTCTCAACCGCCTCCGCCACAGAGTCTGAAGTCTCCGTCTCCACCGCATCCACAGTATCCTCTACCTTCACAGCCCCGCCACGACAACAAATGAGGCGGCCTCAGCAGCCACCGCCGCAGCATCAACCCCCCCAGCCGCCTGTCAAGCCGCTCCGATTCAAGCCTCCCACTCTTCGATTTCGATCCCGAGATGAAGCACCCCAGCCCAGATCTCCTGAGCCCGTGACCCCCCGGGGCCCATATGCCTCGGAAGACACCCGGTTTGAATCAGAGCCAGATTTCAGATGGAGCTCCTCGAATCTCTCAATCACCACTGAGGCGACTAGTGTCGTCTCTGATGATGGCGAGAGCAAGGCCCCGGTGGAGATGAGGCGAGTCCGCTCACAGTCAGTCGCCCGAAGACAGAGCGGAAATCAGACACCGCCAGCTCGTCAGACTGAGAGGGAAGCCAGGGAAGCACGGGATGCGAGGGATGCGAGGGATGCGAGGGATGCAAAGGAAGCAAAGGAAGCAAAGGAAGCGAAGACTCGATCACAAAGCCGGGGCCGTACCTTTCACATTCACATCGAGCCCACGGCACAGGCTCCGCAGCAGCAGCAGCCGCAGCAGTCGCAGCAGCAGCAGCAACAGCAGCAACCACAACAACAACAACCTATGATCACGCAGTCTCAACAGCAAATGCTCAGCCAGCAAGGACAGCATATGATCACCGGACCCCCGCAACAGATGCTCACCCAGTCGCAACAGCCCATGATCACACAATCACAGCCGCTGATGAGCCAGCATGGTCCACTGATCCCCCATCACACTTCCATGGTTGTCCAACATGCGCCCCTGGTGACCCAGCACACTCCTATGACCCAGCACACTTCTATGAGCCAGCAGACTCCTATGGTTCAGCATACTGCTATGGTTCAACATGCTCCTATGATGCAACACGCTCCTCTAGTTCAACATGCTCCTCCTATGCAGCATGCCCCACTGATCACCCAACACCCCGAGCCCAGCGCCCGACAACGCGCACGGTCTAGGCACGACGTTGAAGCAACTCTGAACGTCAAGATTGAGGACCTGAGGAAAGAGACCCAGATTCTCCGAGACCAACGGTTTTCAATGACCAAGGACCTGGACGAAGCGCGCCACCAGCTTTCCTCCTTGCAAACCGACAAGGATGAGCTGAGAGAGGAGAGGAACAAGGTCAGGGAATCCAGAGACAAGCTCGACAAAGATCTCGAGATGCAGACCCGGATATTGGAAAAGACCAAGACCAAGTTTGATGAGCACAAGCGCTTCTTTGACAAGTTCGAAAAGGATTCCGACATCTCCATCAGCAACGCCAAAAAGGACCGAGAGTTGTCCCTCGTGAGAGCTAAAAAGGAGTACGACCAATCTATGGAAAGACTCAAGAAAGATCGCGAGCAATCGCTTGAGAAGCTCAGGAGGGAAAAAGATCAGTCCTTGGAAAAATTCAAGAAGGAGCGAGATCAGTCTGTGGAGAAGCTCAAGAAAGAGCGAGATCAGTCTCTAGACAAACTCAAGAAGGAGCGCGATCAGGCTATGGAGAAGCTCAAGAGGGAGCACACCGACAAGCTGAGCGTGCTCACCCAAGAACGGGACGTGCTCACACAAGAACGGGATCAGCTCCTCGAAACTGAGCGCAACTTTGATAGCAAGGTCAAGGAGCTGGAAGCTCATGTCAAGCGATACAGAGAGTTCAAGGACATTCTGGAGGCGAAATGCACCACCCTTGAAAAAGAAACCCACTCGAAGTCTGAGTCGACGTCACGATTCGAGGCCAAGTCTATTAACCTTGAGCGGGAGCTGTCCGATATCAAAGCCATCCAACAGTCCCAGCAGACAGGCTACATCGCTCAGGTTGCGGGGCTAGAGATTTCCAAGGAGGCGATGGAGTTCCGCCTCGATGGACTCCAGACCGACTTGGTTCAAAAGTCCACCGAGCTCGGCGAGCTGACTGCTGATCGCGACCGCCTTGACGCCGATGTCAAGGCACGCGAAAGGGATATCGAGTCCTTGGGCAAGGAGAAGATTGCGCTCGAGGAGGAGAAGAACAGTTTCCAGAAGAAGTCCGAGGAGCTGGAGGCAGAGAAAATTGTCCTCCAAAAGCAGCTCGACGACCTGGAGGCTGAGAAGAAGAGTCTCCAGGAGCAACTCGACAACGCTTCAGGTGACAAGAAGAAGCTCGAGGAGCAGATAGAGGCGCTCCAGGCCACCATCGACGAGCTGAAGAAGGAGGGCGACGCCAAGGATGCCCGCATTACTGGCGCCGATTCAGTCAACGCAGATCTCACCACACGCATCGAGGGCCTCGAGAAAGAAAAGGAGGAGGTCAACGCCCAACTCGCAGAACTCGAGTCCAAGCGAAAGAAACTGAGGAAGCGCGCAGAGTTGCTCAGTTCAGAGAACAAAACTCTCCATGGCCACGTTCAAATCCTGCTCAAGGATCAAGATGACGCCACTTCGCGTGTGCTGAGGCTTTCCGTTGAGGCCAAGAACCTCCGCGATGAGAACTCGTCACTCCGGTCGATGTCGGAGGCTGGTAGCGTGAGTGGAAGCAACATGTCCTCGATGTCAAGTTCCGTCAGCGTCAGTACAGCTGATGACGATACCTCTAGTGTTGTCTCGGACGCAACGGAGAAGCCGGACCCTGAAAACGCCGAGCCCGAGTCGGCAGAGCCGGAGGCCAAGGACGAGCCTGCTGCTGAGCCCGCTACTGAGGAGCCTGCCGCTGAGCCAGAGGTGGCTCCCGAAGCGGAGGTAGATGTGATCATCGTGGAGGAAGAGGAGGAAGCACCCGCCCCAGAGCCCGCGACCGAAGAGCCAGCACCTGAGCCTGTTGTTGAGGCCGAGCCCGAGCCTGCTGTCGCGCCAGAGGAGTCTCCAGACGCGGCTCTCCTCGCGCAACTTCAGGAGCAAAACAAGGAACTCGAAGCCCGCAACGCCGAGCTTCAAGAGAAGGCTGCAAGCGTCGAGACCCTGACCACCGAGCGCGATGAGATCGCCCAGAAGCTCGCAAGTGCCGAAGAAGAGGCTGCGAAGCTCCCGGAGAAGGAGGCCATTGTCGAGTCGTTGACTGCGGAGCGCGATGAAATTTCAGGAAAGCTCACGGCTGCGGAAGAGCAGGCCGCAAGTGTCGAGACGCTTGCCTCGGAGCGCGATGAGATTGCCAAGAAACTCGACGCGGCCGAGAAGGACGCCGCGCTGGTCCCGGAGCTCCAAGTACAGAACGGCAGCCTGACGGCACAGCTGGAGGACGTCAAGGCACAGCTCGACGCGGCCAAGATGTCGCAGCAGGCATCGCTGGATGAGATTGCCAAGCTGCAGCGCCAGGTCGAGGGGCTCCTGGCGCAGCTCGGCGCGGGGTCGGGCGTGCCGCAGCGGACGCGCAGCGGGAGGAAGAAGGACGGCGGCAAGCGGAAGAACGAAATCGTCGTCGTCCGCGAGCCCGGCAACAAGGGCGGAGGGATGCAAGTTCTCCCCATTCCTTGGGCATTGTTAGGCATGACGCTAACATGAGAACAGTCATATTGTGCGGCGACGCAACCTACATCTCGCGCGCTCGGCATCCCAGTCTGAGGGCTCCGGGGCCGACTGAGGGAATTCCGCATTGGAATGTTAACGTGTAATGACTTCATGTACAATGTACAATTTCTTTGTGTGATATTAGGGATTACAACGGACGGGGTAAAAGACAGCGTGTACGAGTTGCTATTTAGGACTGTGACGCACCAGCGATCAAGGCGCACAGCCATCCACTCATTTAACATTTTCCTTTGTCAATTTTCGGTTTAGCAGGCATTTGTTTTTATATTTGTTTTGTTATTACATTGCTTTAGAAAGGTGGTTGTTTGCCGATACAAACAGGACGAAGGACGACCTTAATGAGCATTTGGGCATGATTTAGACAGACTAGAAAGTAGATAAAGAAAAGAACAAAAAAAGTTTGGAAATATAATTAACATGTTTAGCCTTTGGAGTTGGTGAATGAAGAAAATTGTATTTAGAACCTAGTATCCTGCCGTCCCTGATCGTTCAACCATGCAATTCATGCCAGAAGGCTACTCGTTGTTTACATACTGCTTCCTAATAATCATTGAAATTTTCCTACGTTCCCCAGTCCCAGGTCTCCAAGTCCAAGCCAAAAAGAATGTCTGGTGGGCTGTGGGCTACACATGTGTCCACCTGCTGTGGATCCTCCACCGTAGCCTGCGGAGCTCTCGCCGTGTCCTCCCCACCCTGTAGATGGCGATTCACGTCGTATTCTGTAGAACGGCTTATGGAAAGTGGCACTGCATTACCATTTCTAGTTACCGCCGAGTTCGAAATTTGCGACATAATTAATCTGGAGTCATGACGCTCAAAATTGTTGACTGTCGTTGCATGTGGCGCATTGGACTCCATTTCCATGCGTTGTCGTTCTTCGCTTGTTGATTGCTGAGGCTTCCCCCCATTTCTGCGAGACACCGGTGAAGGGATCAAGATATTTGAAAGAAGCTCAACTGTGTTCTCTTGTGGTGTTAATTGGGCGGTGGTATTAGACGCGTGAAGGCTCAATGGCGCAGAACGTCGAGTATTTATGGAGCTAGTTGACTGGTCGACGCGGAGGCACTCAAAAATAGAGTCCATTACTCTTTGAAGCGTCTCTTTCAACTGTTTATGTGAAGATCTGGGTCTCAACAAGAGTCCGCTGGCCTGAAGCTCCTCACTTAAAATGGAGACTCCCTGTCTCTGGCTGAATTCCTTGATTCGGCAGAAGTCCTCGGATTGGCCAGGGTCAATGTAAATGGAAGAGGGTGGTTGGTGTCCCGGGAACAAGAGATTCCACATGGAAAACCATTGGTCTTCTATTGAACCCTTAGACCTCCGCGATAATTGAGTGTTCTGAGAGTGTGAGATGCCTTCTAGCTTCGCGGATGGATCTCTGATGCATAATACTTCCTGCAAGTGGCTTTCGTAGACTTTAGCATCCGAAAATATTTTGTAGCATCGTTCACAGTAAAACTCCGGAGTGTGTTGCCTTCCTAGATGTTGTTTGACGTAACTGATTTTTCGAGTCTTCTTCAAAAAGCATCCCCAGTGCTTAACGGGATCCAACTTCCAGAACGGACATGCTAGGAACATCGGTCTTCCGGGGCCTTTCGCCTGTTGTGGTTTAGGTCTCTTGGAATGAGGCTCGTCGTGTTTGTCTTTGTCCTCCCCAGAGTCGCCACTTTCACGCCATTGACGCTTCCGTCCTTGATCCGACTTTGACAAAATGGAAGTCGGTGGAAGATGAGTTGCCCTGCTATGTGTAGGTTCCTGTTCCTTTGCTTTGTCGTGATCAAGACAATCCCCATCGGTCGCTAAAAGTCGACGGGTGACTCGCTTGGAGAGATGGAATTCTGGACTTTCATGAACAAGGCGCTCAATATGCTCTGAATTGCTCCATGGACGCAAGTCAGAATCCAAGGATTCGCTCGTAGAAGGTGTCGATGCCGTAAACACTATACTGGCTCCTACGTACTCGTGAGAAAAAATCTTTACAGTGAAGTTTGGGGACAGATATTTTCTTACGACTCTTGTTGCCGATAGCCATGCTATGGGGTTTAAATTAGAAATATTCAGATACTCACCTTGCCAGGAGATCTAGAGGTAGAGATGAAGTTGGGGGGAAATTTGGGGGAGAGTGCCCTAGCGTGAAATAAAGCGAGGACAAGCATTTTGATGCGATTCATTGGCTCGCCATCGGCTCCGGCCCGCAATAACTATATTTAGTTCCAACGACTTCCAACCAATTATGCGGGGAGGATCACGGCAGCCTTTTCCATGACCAAGCCCAATCATGTGGTATGTGTGGCTGCTGACTCCGGGAGTGCCGACTAAAGGGATAAGGATGCTATCCCCCGAGTATACCCAGCTGAGAGATACAGATCCTAGAGCTGTAGCCCCTCGGCTATCAATACAACTTGATTACCTCAATCACCTTGACTCGCTACGCATCAACCCAATTGACTATCATAACACGTAACATTCAGAGAGGTTACACCTAACCGTATTGCCAACATAACCCCCCAGTTTATCCCTTGGAAACTAGCCTCTGGCCTACCCTATACCATGCACATCGTAGTCTTGCATCGCACCCCTCCCCCCCTTCCCCTTTTCCCTCCGACTTGGCAGTCATCTTGGTTAATTGAAGGTATCGCTTACTGAAAGACACGGGGTTGAGAATCAGTGTAGCCAAAAGTGGTAGGGAGCGTGCATTGACACTCGGTGATAAAGTAGGGACGTTGATATGGATAATGGCTTCTAGCGAAAATTTGGGGGTTGAACGATCTGTATCCGGCGCAAGTAAACGACATATCCAATTATATGAAAGGGTAATTCTGCGTCTCCGCGAGCGATAAAAGTCCCTGTGTTGTCGACTACCGCCAAATGTTTGGCAGGCGACTTCTCACTGTGAAATTGCGAGTGGCGCCTGTAGAGTAGGATTATCTTTCCCCCCCTTTCCCCCCTTCTTTGCTAACCTTGTCGACTTCCGTATTTATGTATACAGCGCTGAGCTAGACTCTGCATGCCATACAATTGGACTTCGCAACATGAGGTTTAACTCGTCCTAGTCCACAGGCAAGCGACAACCACTTGCAACCAGATGTGTAGCAAGAAAGGAACCAAACTTCACTTGACGTTAGAAAGTGAATACGCGACCCTAAGGAGGGTAGTTTGGCGAATTCCAACGTCTCCCCTTCGTCTCGGGGATAGAATGTCCTGTGTTCCTTCCTACTTCAGTATCGTTTATTTTATCCTCGCCGCTTGCGAGAACCTGAGTAATGCCAAGTTAGGCACATATAACTTCATAATCTAAATAATAGTTTTCTGAATTAACAGCTTAGTTGTTAGGTAGATAAAAAAATATTTTCCAGATCCAATCCGGCCGACACGGTCTAGCTCCATTAGCAAACCCATCCGAGAGCACAGCATGGTCAATAATTCCGGGTCGCAATGTATGGTACGCTGATGATGGGCTAAACTGCTGCCGGTATCATGCAACTGATTATAAAGTACCCTGTAAATCAGTGACAGGCCATATTTTCTACAAGGCGATGTGGCTGCCTCACTAACGAAGCCAGTTATATTACGCATGGGACTTCTGCCTGCCCAAAGTGCAACTTTGCCTCGCAAGGCAATAATCGGTGGGAATGGTGATGTATTGAAAAGTAATGGCCCATTACTAACAATTGAAAGAAATGATGCTCTGCGTCTTATTTTCTCCGACATTTGGGAGGCTGTACGGTCTCGTCTGTCAAAAAACAATATCGCCCTTGCGTAGTCGATTATTGATATCTGCTTCCCCATTGTTGAACGCGGGCTCTGTTTATCTTGTTTTTGGTTCTGAAGGAAAGATGGCGGTTCTGAATGAACTTTACTTCACCAATAATGCATTATAAACCGGATCCCCATCGCGAAAAAGAAGCATTCGTTGTCGCCTCAACTTAACGAGATGAACGCGACTTGGGAAACAAGGTCTAATACCGTAGCGCATTACCTACTATCCGTTATACAGGTTTCATGGCTCCCTCAATCACTTATATTGCTTTAGAGAATACCATACAACATTTGGTCTTCATTGCAAGACACTGGCGACATCGGATACTCCCCCACTCTCTGCCAAACATTTGTAGGCCGCCAGCCGATGACCAATAACGAAAGCAGCAAGTGAGCCGAAGTGGCGCACGTACTCAAGGGGAAAAAGAAACGCTGCCCCCACATGCGTGGAGCGTGACGGAGCATGGCCATTGACAACTGGCTATTCCACTAGCTAAGTGACCTGAATTAGTGTCAGGTGCTACTTAACTGGGTCTTGGTTTAGAAGGGCGCTGTCTCGGCAGATCGCCGACCGAAGGAGAACGGAATTTCTACGGACAGTCTATCAAAGCATCCAGTTCTCGTCGTAGCTCTGCCCATCGTGGTCGACATTCCTGCCCCTCGTCCATTCATCAATTAGTTTGGAAGTGTGATAGCTCGTCGTCCAGCCCAGATCACGCTCAATCCCAGAGAGCAGCTCCAGCACTGCATTCTGCTCCTGATCTTCGTGGAATACCTGCCCTGCGACGAAAAGCGAATGCACAGAGTTGATGCGCACCGGATCTGTCGGATTTGCGAGACTGATGCCGCAGATTTCTCGGGCGTGGCGTAGAACTCCACTCTGTATGTGACGATACGACTTGAGGCGGGCGGAGACGGTGGATCGAATTGCCGTCGACTCTTGCGGCCGGTTCACAAGGAGTAAAATACACGCCATGTGGTAGCTCTGCATTGTCGCCGCGCACAGGGGCAGGTCGTACCAGATTTGATCGAAAATCGCCGTGCTGATGTCGTGTTGTCGATGTCTGGCGCGGCTTGACGCCTTTGTGCGAGCGCTTGCTCCGAAAGTCGGCGGAAGCCTTGCGTGCCAATTCTGCAACCCAGTAAGCAGCATGTTCCACCGCTCTAGTAGCTGCTCCTGGGTCACTCCGATTGTAGGCCTTTGCCCCCGAGGAAGCGCGTAGTCCTCTGGGTTCAAGGCATCTCCAGAGGTAAGATAATTGGCAATTTTCCCAAGCAACCAAGTCAGCTCATTCGCTTTCGTGTCCTCTTCGACATCCGCCAAAGTGCGCACATCGGAAGAGTTTGGAGGACTAAATGGTAGCAGGAATCCGTATTCGTCGGCGGCAAGACCTGCATTCTGCCACAGTCGCATGTCCTTCAGATCAAGGCGGGTCTGAGTCTCGCTGATGACTAGGTATGTTAGCGAAAATAAATGCCACGCGTGGCCTGGAAGTCCAAGAACGTACATGCGCAAAGGAAATCCTGCCTTGCAAGACTCCAAAAGATGGGTCCCTTGATTGCTGCCCGCGGGATGATGACTGGCGAGGATGGCACCAAGCCAGAGTCTTGCCCAGGGCTGAAGAGCGGCAGTGCACTGAGATGGGCCCTCCAGGCCGTTCCTGGAGCATCCATCAGCTCATAGGTGCATAGGATCGCAACAGCCGCAAAGATCTCCTCCTTGTCACTGGGATCCTCGTCAAATGTCTGCAAATTAACGGCTGTTTTCAGGTGGCCAATCGCTTCGTCGTAATATGTTGCCGATTGATAGTGCCAATCCACATTCTGATCGAATAAGCGCCGAATATTATTTCTATTGTTGAACGACTTTAAAGAGCCTTGGGTGTTGTGAAAATGCTTCGCGGCAAGAGCACAAACTGCTGATTTCAGCAAGGGCCGAGTGGCTGCGATGACCGGAACCTTGGATGAGAAGTATGCACCAGTGTCGAAAAGATCCATCCTAGTTTAAATTGAGCATATGCAGAAGTAATAATCGTTCATGGATACATACCACTGACCAGGGCCTTCTTTGAAGTGTCTTAGTAAGTGTAGTGCAAGGATACTAGGATCAACCAACGTCTCGGCTACTTCGGCACCCTGGGATGATGGTTCGCTGGATACATCCAGAGTCGGGTCATCACCTATATCATCCTCTTCGATATTAAGAGGCTGGTCAAAATCTTCGAGGCAATCCTGGTGCACGATAGTGTCGTTATTCTCTGTACCTGTCAGCGCCCCGGTGTCGTGCAGGATTTCTAGGTTTTCCTGCGAATAAGGGTCTTCAATGTGAACAAAGGTGACTTGATCTATATGTTAGCGAATACTAGGAGCAGCCGAGTTCAAACGCACGCTGTGTTGGCACATCCAGCCAGACATGATCGCCCTCGAATATGGAGTCTGAGATGTCGGACGCTTTCCTCTTTGAAGGGGAACGAATCTCAAAATTCCGAAAGATAGATCGTTCTGCGTAGCTGCAGTCCCGAGAGCCTTTTGTACAATGTCCGCAAACAGGCTTTATCTCGTCGCACTTCAATTTGCGACATCTACAAGTCAAACTGGCAAAGAGTCAATCACGGCATCCGGGAGAGACCAGGGCACATACCATCCAGAGTAGGAGCGCATTCCCAGCCAGACACTGTGTGCAGTGGATATTGGAAGCCAAGTATGCTCCTGCGGAAGTATATCTGGTCGTTGCCCTTGGCAGGAACTATTGTGACTATGGGAGACAGGGAGTGAAATCGAGATGAAGGACGCAAAAGCCAAAGATGTGCTCGATTAGATGGGGAAGGCGAGCCGAGGGGAAATATGACCAAATCTAAATCCGGCTACAAACGCGAGTGCGGGGTTTTAAGATAAACGAGCCCAGTGGGTCAGTTGGGCAGGCAGCCATTTAACTATATTTACATATAAGACCTGGGCTACCGTGTTAGACATTTATTTATACACGAGAAAGCTCAGGTTGTTATTGCATTGCTATATACTTCCATAAAGTCGTGTTGCGTCCCATTGATAACATGGCTTCTTCTTCCGCCGTGCCATTCTCCGTCTCTGGCAAGACTGCCATTGTTACTGGCGCTGGCTCTGGTAAGCCGCTGTAATCTACGCTAATGGCCATTACCTTCTGACCAGCATCCACAGGTATCAACTTAGCATTTGCCGAGCTCCTTCTTTCTAAAGGCTGCAATGTTGTATTTGCCGACCTGTCTCTGCGGCCAGAAGCCCAAGAAGTCGTTTCTCAGCACAAAGACAAGGCCCCACGGGCTGTCTTTGTAAAAACAGATGTCACTTCATGGCCTGATCTGACTGCCATTTTTGAGACAGCACTGTTAGAATTTGGCGGATTCGATATTGTCTGCCCTGGAGCTGGAGTTTACGAGCCACATTGGTCCAGCTTCTGGCACCCCCCAGGGTCAGAGGAAAGTAAAGACGAAGCTGATGCGGGACATTACAAGCTTCTCGATATTAATCTAACACACCCTATCCGCGCAACCCAGATTGCAATGTCACACTGGCTACATCCTAGGGCCTCCTCTGGCTCGACTCATCCCGTCCCGGCCAAGGCGTCTGTCGAGAACCCGAAGCGCGTCGTCCACATTGCGTCCGTCGCTGGTTACCTGCCAGTCTTCAGAGCGCCCATGTACGGCGCATCGAAATTCGCAGTCACGGGCTTCGTGCGCTGCCTTGCACCATTGGACTCGTCTGCCGGTATCAGAGTGAACGCCGTGGCGCCTGGTGTAGTCCGCACGCCACTATGGACAGAGCATCCAGAGAAGCTGGTGAACGTCGACGAGACACAAGACGGATGGGTTACTCCACAAGAGGTGGCTCAGGCAATGCTCAACTGTGTGGAAAGCGAAGAGCACGTTGGCGGGACTATTGTGGAAGTTGGGAAAGACAACTCACGTCAGGTGCCGTACCTCAACGACCCGGGCCCGGATATGAACCCCGCGGCGGGAATTATTACAAGCAACGCACAGAAGGGCGACGATATGGTATGGGATTGGCTGGGCAAGGAGGACATCTGGGGTGGTAAGCAAAAGTAGCCCCCCATGACAACGACTCCAAGACGAGACATTAAGACGAGACATTTTACAACGATTTCCTCACTGATGTGTACCCCGCTCAACTTGGCCTTCGCCGCCATGTAGCTTTCGGCTAGAGATGTTTCTGTGTCCACATTTCACAGTGACCCATCTAAGCCGCGCCAATGATGAGAAGTTGAGCCGAATTCTCGGCTGCAATAGACGCGAAATACCGATGCCGGCATTCTGTGCTTAGTTCACGTCGTGGCTTTTATCGGCTCAGTTTCCAATTTCGTCATGGTAATCGCCAACTCAGTATTTGTAGCACGTCACCTTCCTCTCCGTATAATCACAGCATAACATAATGACACATGATGAGATTTCGATACACTATAAAATAAAATACAGGAATGTTATTTACTCAAATCAAACTGTAAATCAACCTTGCCAGTCTTGTTAGCTGAATGCAATACAGATGCACTGTCGTGCCGGTGCGGTGTTTTTATTTTTCCTCAGGCATTCGAGCGAGTAGTAGTGATATTGACCGGCATGAGCAAAAAGCTGTCATATTTACCACCGACATGGATGAAGTGGGTTCCATTGTTCCTGCTGTTCGGAGCCTCAACTCGTTGCGCGTTGACAAACTCGGGGTTTGAATCAATCGCTCCGCCCAACTTGACAATCGAAACCTTCGTGCCAGGGACAAACGTGTCACCGTTTTTCGGAACAGGGACAATGCCCGTTCCAAAGCCCATGTCGTACTGGGGAGATGAGATGGTCGCCGGCGCAATCGTCAATGCCAGCCGCTCGCCAGGGTGAAAGCGCAGCGCAATGGGCCACAGGCCGATCTCCACAGGCACGATCTGTCCCTCATCCAAAAGTTCCTCGCGGTCGTGGGGGTGGAATGGTTCAAACTTCGTAGATAGACTCTGGTCCAGTGCACGGTGGGACACTCGCAGAGTACCCTTGGCCGCGATGGTACTGCTCGACTCGGCGCCGCTGGCGCTGACAATGGAGGAGCCATTGGCGAACCGTTTCTCTACCGTTACTACAAGATCCAGATCGGAAGACCCGATAGTCGATACCCAGAGCTTGACTTTCATGTAACCATTGATCTCAAGAAGTTTTGGTACTGTATAATTGAGCGTGATGCCGTTCGGCTGCAGCTCAACATTGTACGAGAGAGAACTCTTCGCAGAAGAGGTCTTGTCACTTAATTCTCCCTTATCATGCAAGTGAAGCTTCTTAGTTGAGAGCCCCGGTACTGGCCAGTCAGAGACCACGCGGTCGACGGTGTCTTCGCCGCCGGGGTCCAGAACGGCGATCCTAGCACGGGGCGTAGCCTCCCAGTCGTTGTCCTTGCCTTTGAGATATCGATCGAAGAATTTGGTCAGATCCGCAACGTGTTCTGGCTCGTAGTAGTCAGGCCATTCGTAGGTGTTGTGGACGCGGAGCCACTTTTGCTTTGAACTGATCTTGCGAAAGGCGTCAAGCGTGCCACGAGTGTGTGCTACGTTAGTATAGCTCGCAACAATATACGCAGGAATAGTGATCTTTTCGAGCCGCGCGATCTTGTCTTTCCAGTACGGGTTGATGAGTGGGAAGTTGACTCCCGTTCGTGCAGCATCTTCAACAAAGTTGTCGCCTGAAAAAGTAGTGAGGATAGCCTCCCCAAAGCCTGGAGCGGGAACACCTCCGGGGTTTGAAGTGTCACGGTATACATCTGTTAGGCCTTCCCATGGGGCAATGGCCGTCAGATGGGGAGGGTGCTCGGCGGCGATGAACCACTGAGAAACAGCAAGGTATGAGTTGCCCGACATGCCAATCTTGCCCGAGCTCCAGGGTTGTGCGGAAGCCCATTCGATGAAATCGTATCCGTCTTCAGCGAGCTGTCGGCCCCAAGACGTCATGTTTCCCTCGGAGGCATAGGCACCACGAGCATCCGGATTGAGTACGGCATATCCCTGGTCGACCCAGTAGGCAGGGTCAGGACCTTCGAACTTCTGGAGCTCAGAGACTTCAGAAAGAGGCACACCAGACCTGCCCTCTAGATCATCGAGCCATTGGCCGCCAACCTCCTTGCCGTACGGGCTCCACGCAACGATTCCTGGTACAGCAGAGCCATTCACTGGACGAAATACGTCGGTGTAAATAACGATGCCATCTCGCAGCGTTACGGGAACGTCGCGCTCAAATAGAATGTCGCAGGGTAGCTCTTTGGCACCCTCCCGGCGGACTGTGCCAGCCTTGAGAACAGTTGTCTTGGGTTTGAAGCCTGTGTATCGAGAGCGCGCGGCATCGGTTGGAACCAGGCGTCTAAAAGGCACCGAATAGGAGTCATCTCCGTAAATTTTGATGGTCGACTGGACGATTTCACCGCCAACTTTGCTGGCCGCTAGGGCTTGCATAGGAAACAATGAGGCCGCCGCTGCAATGGTGGCAGCGACAGCACCCAAGGAAAAGGGGCGACGGGTTGGCGAGAGTTTGGCCATGGCAAAATTGTTGGCCTATGGTATGAGCTTGTGGTAAAGAAGAGCTGAACTGCGGTAGTTGCTGGTTCGTGAATCCAAGGGGCGAAGGGAGCATCAGTTTTATACTACATCCCGACACTCAACTTGAGTATCGAGGAAAGAAGAGTCCAGCAATGTCACCATTTCCGTAGTTCCGAGGCGTCGCATGACACAAATTTCCCGCTGGTGGCGATGTGATGATGAATGACCGCATTTCTCATCTTCTAGCTGGTATAACTAGCTGAATAGCTGAGGCCTCTTCGACAAGTGAGGCTTGGGTCCCTCCAAGCGGAGACATCTAGGGCTCTGATTTGCTGCATCGTTCGGGCCCTGCCAAGACTAGTCGGTCGATGTGCGGATACCTCGGGCTAGGGTCCACATCGGACAAATTAGACTCGGATCTTGCCATGGGCCGGTGGACGCTGAGAAGAATGGGGTATCGCAGCTTCATCCGGGAATGGCTGTATTTCCAGGCGAGAAGGGCGCAGGCATCGTCGTTTAGACGGCACCGGCATTGCTCAATGTCCGTCCGGGAGCCAAAGAATCACGGCACGACGCCATGGACCGTGATTCGTACCCCGCTGTGTGGATCCCTTAGTTGCGAGTATGAAATCTCGGCGCCATTCCCCTTGCCACGGAGTATTGCAGAGACGGAAGTGACGCGCGACGATTCGGGCACATCGGAGCTCGTCAAGACTTTGCCGAGTCCATCTTCCTCGACGGCCACGATTCTCGCAAGGATCCGCGCGCATATCGGTCCCAGGAGAGGACCTTCGGCTTTGGAATGACGTGCGAGCAGGGAAATTGCAGACCTGCGCATCTTCGGATCCCGACACCTGAAACCCAGTGAGGCAAGGGGGAAGATGATGCCGCCACCAAGCGAAAAGGCCGTCAACTTGTCGTAATTGTTTCCAGAATCCAGCCCACTAATCTGAGCGGCGTATGCCAACAGCTCGCTGAATAGCTGCTCGTACGTGTCCCACTCCGTTTGGGGTGCCCCCTCTTGGGGACCATATAGATTGAGCTGAGTCTCTAGTCTCCAAATATGGCAGAGACATAAACTTTTCTTCATGCTTTCGTCTAAGGGTTCAACATATGACATCTGTAGCTGATGGAATGCAGCGTCCCACTGCACAAAGTGAGCACGGCATGCGTCAAGATTTTGAAGCCTGATGGAAGCATGCCCAACAGAACTGCCCAGGCGGTGGGACATGTTGACCAAGGAATGTAGATAATAAGTTGCCTCACTAATGTCGGAGAAGGAGGAGGGGACCGTGTGAAAAGGGCGGGAAATGTAGTGCGGCTGATAGTCCGGAGTAACGGTACGTTTCAGCTATAAATCCATGAGATAAGGGCAAGATTGGATGGCATAGTGTGAACAAACCTGGATAAACATCGAGTCCGCTCGCATGAATACTTGCCAAAAGCTTCGTAGAGGGCCACCGGACTTCAGGTCACTGGCTGCAAACCCAGCCTGAGACAGGATTCTCAACCCAGTATTCGCCAATCTCGCTGAACTTGGTATGTTGCCAACCAAAGCCTGCGATCTCGAGTCAGCCAAGATGCAATCTCAAGATTTCCTTAGGGTGCTTGTGTCGAACCTCGATGCAGGAGAAAAGAAGACACGAAGTCAGTGAAAGGACATTCATCGACTCTGAGCCCTGGAGATGGTCTGAAAGCTGTCGCAAGGCCAATCCGTAGTGCTTGAGTGCCAGCTTGGTCTTGTCGTTCATAGGGGCTCTAAGGCCTGCGCCCCAGTCCACCTGCCATTCGGAAACATCCTCTAGTAAGGTGCTTAACGCAACAATGGAGCGAAAGATGGCGGGGTTAGCATGCGCCGTCTGGACCACCAGTCTCTCCCAGAAGTCGCATCCGAAGCCGTTCGAAAGCATAGTGATTCCATTTACCAGGAAGAAGTCAAAAGCCCTAGAGTCTTCTCCGGAGCTAAGGAGCGCAAGAGGTGATTCGGGGCTTCGTATCAGCACTAACCCGTCATGCGGTGGGCGGCCGCCGTGAAAGAGCAGCCCCTCGCACTTGTAACCACCCCGAGAACCTGTCGATGTGTGAGCAGGATGAGCCCCCAATTGGTTTGCATAGCCCTTACATTTTAAACAGACAGGAATTGTCTCGTCACATTTTACGCGCCTCACTACGTGGCGCCAAGTCAGCCCGGAACTCTCGGATCCGCGTCAATGCGGAGCATGAGGTCGAGGACGCAGATGCGGGATTCACAAGTACCTCTTCGCCGTTGTTAGTGACAATTTTTCGACAATTGGAGCGTTTGCACTGAATTTCAATCGACTTACCTACACGTCGCACATCCAGACCGGCTCTTGGGAGCCCAGGCCCTTTTGCGCTGGCTGGGTTTGACTTTTGTCATGGTGGTAGTGAATTCAGATGTTTTGGTTCCTGAAACAAAGCTCAAGAGGCTTCTACTGGCTCAGTTTCGGGTCCGCTGTTTTTCCGCCCCATCATACGCTTCGCCTCAGAGCATCAGCCCCCAAACTTCAGCACGTACCAGCCTCCTGACAGCCTTGATCCAATCATTTCCATCACCCGGTTTCATTTCTATGAGACTTGTCATCATGTTAGAGAATCAGAAGACTACGGCAGCTGTGTGAGAAGCCGGTGCAAAACAATGGAGTTGCGGGTAAAACATGGCACCGTTTCACAAGGATGACCACCTTCACGGAAATAGCGGCAGCCACACCCATCCCCTTACGTGAGATGTAGCAAATTATAGCAAACTCTGGAGGAATGATTCTCATGAGCGCTAATTTGTTCAGCCAATTTCATGCAAAGTCAAATTCAGGCTGAACAGTATGCCCGGATTTGCTAGTCACCGCAGCCGCGTTCGCCCTCGTGTTTTCGTCTTTCCTGTTTTCCATTCGGCCCTAATGTACTCTTGTCTTAGATAGCAAACATCCGCAAAATCATCGCCCTTTGTACTGTAGGAGTCATGACGCCCGAGAAAACAGAGCTTATCATTCATCGGCTAGCTCGGCAATGTCGGAAGTCGGCAATCTTCAAACATGCATGTTGCTTGTTAGTCAAGCTTATGGTTATTTCAGACCTATCAGCCTGCTGCTGAATGTCAGGGCGGTATGCACAAGTCTGACGCTATCAGCAAGCCCCCAATTGTCATCCTCACGACATACAGGCGCGTGGACTAAGTTGGAGACTCTTGAGTCAAAGAAGGATGTTATAAGCCATTGTTAACATCAGAGACAAGTGTTCGAAGCATATATAATGAGCTGCGTTTTCTTTCAAACTTCTGTTCTTGACAACATCACACAAATTAGCAGAAACTTCAGTCACACATTCAACTCACACAAAGAAATCATCTATCCACTTCAGACAACATGAAGTTTTCGATTATCTTCGCCTCTAGCTTTGCCGTCATTGCCTCGGCCCTCCACGAGGCTCATGCCCCACTCCATGATAAGATTCGACGACAGGGGCTTGACGTGACCGGCACTGTCGATGAAGCATGTGCCTCTGCCGTCACAAACTGCTGCGTGTCCAACACCGATTGCGACCTAGCCAACCCAATCCTCACCACCCGCTTCATTACCGGATTCGGTATTCTCACCTGTGCGGAAATACCAATGGTATTCTCAGACAGGGCCGAACCCTTCAGACAGTACTGTGCGACTTCCGGTGGACTTTCCCTTGATTAAAGTCGGTAAGATATCTATTATTTACCTTGAGCTCTGAACCAACAGCTGACCTTGGAATAACTAGACGCGGGTAATTAAATACGACTGGGGTTTTCGATGGCGTTGCGATGAGATGGTAAAGTTCACATTATCTTATCGCCAGAAGAATTCTTCCCAGTATCATATCAATGTGGCGTTGAGAGGGCTGAGCACTTTACCGATAGTTATATGTCTCCAGTATGATAGATAAGTCAGATAGCTAGTCTAAGATATAAACACTCCTTGTCGCGGCAAATGCCCTGTGCATTAATTTCCATGGCATGTATTCCACTCCTTTAATATGTTGTTCAAGCTGTCTAGATGCCATCCTGATAGATCCTTCTCCTATACCTGCCTAATAAATAAACAAGTAATTGGAATTGCTTTTATATCGTGTGATGGTGTAGTTCAGACCATCCAAGCATGAATCAGCGCAACCGAGCCTCCGGATTCCTCGGCTATAGCTCAGCGCCAGTTCAGTCAAGAGCGGCTTAAGCTCAGCTCTATGTCTAGAAATCGATTCAATAAGCTTGACTTATGTCTGTGACTCCCCTCATATCTAATCATATCTAGGTTCATACATTGCTACAGAACGCCTACTATTAACACGCAGACCCAGCCACTATTATACAAATACTGCGTGGGCGAGAGTCTAGTGGTGAACTAGCCGGTAATTCTTTAACAGTCCTATCTCAGGACAATATTTTCCGCATCTTTATTATTTTAATTAGCAATACCCCTAAACCAGAAACAAGCCAAAACATTACACACAACACCAATGACACTTGTACAAGAAACAATAAATGCACTGAGTACCATAAACCCAGTAAATTCCATTGTTTCATCGTAAAATATCACACCAGCCAATGCCGCATCACTTGTGCTGACCCAATATCCCAGGCCAACCAGTACCGGATATAATGAGTAGCCAACCAAAACTAACATGAATATCCAATATGCCAATTTCGGAGCTCTCATGGGGGCATATCTCTCATACAGCATGCTAAAGGATATGAAAAGAAAACAAGCTGATGGGTATTCAACGCAGAGAACATAAACGTAACCCCTTAGAAGGACTGGCGCATTCGTCCCTTCCCTACTAAGAAAGAGAAACAGAAATGTCATCATGAAAATTTGGAGACACGGCAGAATAATGGCTGGCGTTATCCAGGCACATTCCGCAATGTCATAATAATCCCGATTGATAGAATGAAGAACCCGGCGACGGAAGTCATATACCCCGTCAGTTGTACCATTTGGGACCATGGATTCGTCATTTTGACCAAAGGAAATTATCGGAATTTGGGCAGAGTAACGATCCTCGAGCTCATAGAATGTCTTTTTGGATGGTTCTTCATCGGGTTCAAAGAATAGTTGAGCTGTTGTAAGGAGTGGTCCAAGAAGAAGGAAGACCGGAAGAATTTGCCCGAAAGTCCAGTCATTTTCATCAACATCGGCCGCTGCTCTTGCCAGGACCAGCTTGATTGTGCCCCAGATCCCAGAGACAAGCAGCCAGTAAACCTTTAAAAACGGTTAGCAACTCTGACTGTTCCGAGTAGATGTATCACGAAGATCAAGGGAACTAACATCCGATAAAGTAGAGGAGAAAATGTCGGAATAGATTCTAGCCAGACAGAGGTTCGCCACTTGAATATGCAAGATGAATTGTTTGAATGCAATATTTTGACCTGACGCCTCGTGATCGCCATCCGATAGACACCTAATAAGACCTTTCCATAAAGCGCTGCACTTTCTCCGGAAAGCTGTCGCAGCGCCAGAAAGGGGCTTTTGGAGCTTCATAATCTTGGTTGCTAGGCTAAAAGTAACCAAAATCATCGATATGATTCCAGAGGTAAAGGCGTCGGAATCTTGGAATGGGTAATCAAATCCTTGTTCCCGCCATTTGAGTACCAGGTGTGTGTCATAGAAACATATCGCATCTGCACCGTTACATGCAAAGTCCGATGACGTGAAGTCGAAAAAGAGGGTTGGGCCTATAGCCGCGAGCAACAGGATTGTTAAAATTATCATGAAAAAAACTCTAGCCCATTTTTCTACTGGGCGAAGAGAGAGGTAGCGGCGAAGAACCGTGAGGCCAGCGACGTGCGTGAGATTGGAAAACCATGCGACGTATACTACCATCTGGAAGTGATAGGCCGAGATGCCTTTGCACAGATTTGCATAAGCGCTAATGAGAATGCCGAGTCCTGTCAAAACCTGGACATCACACATGGCCACGATTGACTGGAAGTTGTCAGCATTGGTGCAGCAGATCGATGGCTTCCACGAACCTTGATGAAAACAAGATGCCATTTTGGGTGCTGGAAAATCCTGTAGTGAGGAAGGAATGAAAACCAACCCGCTATCCGCTTGATAAAGTTGTTCAAAATCACATCAATCGGATTTGCGGTCCATGGGTGATCGCTGTTCGAAATCTGGAGAGGGTTCTCCTGCGGGTCGAATGCGACAAGATAGTGAAGGATCACGAGAACGATGACAAACCAAGCGGTGCCTAAAAAGCCCCCAATAACCTTGTCTTGGTGTTAGTGGGAGGACATTCGAGAGGGGGTTCCCAGTGTGTATTTGCGACGGTCGGACTATGACCCGCGCGAGGAATATGAGGGTGTTGTACTGACCCCAGGACCTGCAACATCCCCGTAAGGCTCTGGAGATGCATTTCTGGTTGACAGATTACAACAGGAAGACATGGGTAAATTCCGAAGCAGCTGCGTCGTCGTGGGATAAATCTAAGTGTCTAGTAGACGTGCATGGTGAATGGCATGGACGTAGCTGATCCTACTCTTTTGTTGAAGATAGATAACATAACACAAGCGGTGTCAACCGGCAAAACATAGGAGTGGAATAAAATTGGTCCGTATTTTGCAAACCCTTCTTGTTTCAGCGCCATGCATTCGAGAATCAGGTTGTCGAACTCGAGTATCACAGTTGTGTGGCTTATATTAAGCTGAGATCATCACCAAACCCGCGGTAGTGTGGTGACAAGGGGTGGATACGCGTAACTCGGCTTCATACGCTAATAAACCCTAATCGTCGAGCCAGCTGACCTTTTTACTGTCTATTGATCAACAGTCTTACCCTACACTCACGGCAATCACACTCACCAGTTAGTTGCTTATCGAGACGTTCGGTACTTGCTCTTCGGGGGTATCTTAGTTTAGAAGTTACCAACTGCCAAGACGTATGTCGATTCGATTTTTCTCTGCTGCCGTTGATTGAGGAGATAGACAAGTTTACGCTTTACGGAGCTGGACGCCCACCCTTTTCAAAATACTACATGAGTCATGCTAGTTTCAAACAATCGTCAACGAAGCCGTGGAGTTGAAACCCATAGGTGTAATTATAGAAACAGGCTACATCTCGGTTATTACTGTGCTTATTTGCATGGTTGCCTTTATCATTGTCACTACTGCCCCACGAAGCCTCAAACGTGGTTCCGTAGTAAAGGCAGTAAGTATCTTCCACGTCTACCTCGAGCGTTTCGGTTTCATCCTCTTAAGGAGTACAAAGATAAGATCCAAAAGGGAAAGCAAAAAAAAAACATACAATACCGGGCATTCTCAGGTCGCCACCGACCCGACTGGTACTCCAGCGGTCGCCAGGTTGACTCAGGGAGAGCGGAGGGGATCCCGTATTTTCTGGCGCCTGTGGTCGTATGTACCGGATTTAGACACAAATCGACTTTTGTCAGGTTGGGCTGTACAATCACAGAATCGAGATATCATCCTGAGGCACCTCACGTAATCATAGCACGAAGTACAACATGGAGAAAAGAGGGGTTCGGTTAAAAGACAAGTCAATTTGCTATTTCAATGGCTATGCTTTCCGAACAAAATAAACGACAGGGTGGAATACATTTTGGTCGTGTTTGAACAAGGCGTTAATCAATAAATCTAGACATGGTTCCACACAGCGCTTTGTGAAGCTTTAATACAGCCTAGACGCTTCTCTTCTTGGAGAAGTCGAACCTGCGAATCTCATATTCACAGTCTGGCGGGAGGGGCAGGGATGGCGCAGCACGAAGGTGTGGCAGCCTCCTCCTTGGCGGGAAAGGCATCCTTGGAGACGCTGTCGACGCAGATGGCCGAGGGAGGCACCCACAGGCCGGGGTTCTTCTGGAAGAAGTTGGAGGCGCGCAGCATGACGCTGACGGGCTCGGCGGGCATGATGGGGAAGTCCTCGGTACGGGGGAAGTGGGTGAGGCCGAACTGGATGTAGCACACGATGTCGGTGTTCACAATAGACTCGTCGCGCTCGACCCAGTCGGTGATGGTCGTGTTGTAAGGGTGGTTCTCCTGGCCGGTGGACTGGCACACGTAGTCGCCAGCGGGGAACAGCTCGTAGTCCTTGTAAGGGGTTACCCACAAGCTCTTGCGCGCAAAGGCAGCGCGGTTGTTGACGACACTGCCGGGCTTGGCCAGGACGGCGGGGCAGTTGTTGTTGAGAATCTTATAGGCGACGGGCTTCTTGCAAGCTTGGTTGATGCTGCTGGGGTTGATGATGTCCCAAGAGCGGCTGGTCTCGAAGCAGTAGCTAGCAGCAGCCTCCTTGGAGGTGAGCAGGGGCGTCTTCTTGCAGTAGAAGCCGTTACCGTAGGGGTTCTCGGCGGATCCGACCGGCTCCTCTGAGGGCAAGGCGTCGTTCTGGACGATGGAGTTGTCCGGGCCATCGACCTCGGGGTCAACTCGGAGGGAGAAGATGTGCTGGTGGTTGTGGGCGTTGATGCGGTGGGCGACCTCGGCACCGTAGGGAGCGGCCGTCTCGGTGGGGTGCATGCAGTAGGTGTTGAGCATGCCGGTCAGCTTGATCTCCAGCTTGTAGGTACCGTCGAGAGTAAAGGTGTGGTAGAAGCCGTACTCGTAGTTGGCGGCGGTGATGATTTGCGAGATGATAAGCTTGCGGTCGCGGGCGGAGATGACGGTTCCGTCGCGGTAATCGGTGTGCTTGTAGAGGAGACCGTTGTCCTCCTCGTGGATGCAGATGGCGTTCTTGATGACGGCGGGGTCACCGTTTCCGGTGGCCATGACGGCGTCGAGGTAGTGAATGGCACCCTTGCAGTCGCATCCCAGCTTGAGCGAGTTGGTCATGAGACCAGTGCCATACTCACCAACGTCGAAGGCGTGCTTCTTGTGGTGAGGCGGGTCGGGGTTGCCGTAGGGCACGACCATCTCGACAACGCTGATGCGGTTGAAGAGAGTGCGCTCGCGGTGCTCGTGGTGGTCCTCGATGCGGACGTCGGACAGCACGATGCCCTCACGGTAGTTGAAGCCGATGTGCATCTTGTAGCCGGCCCAGGCGATCTCGTTGCCGCGCATGCGGAACGACACGCCCTCGGGCTGGGTGATGTTGATGGGCTTGAGCACGCCGTCGACATAGTTTTCACCAATGAACTCGGGCATGTAGTTGTGCTCCTCCAGCGACACCTTGGTGCGCTCGCCGTTGACGAGGCGGATGTCGACGGCGAGGACCTCTTCGGTCTCAGTGTCGACGACGACGGAGAAGTCGAGCGGGTGCGCGTACTGGTTGTCGAACGCCGAGTTGCGGTAGTAGGCAATGCCCTGCTGCAGACGGCGCTCGAAGCCCCAGCGGTTATCAACACCAATGGCCCAGGCGTCGAGGAACACCTTGTCCATGTCGGTGATGCCGAGGCCGCGGCAGGCCTCGATGACCTGCGCGTCGGCGCGGGCAACACGCTCGCAGACGTCGAGATCCTCGAGGGTCAGCATGGCGCCGACGTCAGAGACGGGCTTCCACTCCTCGACCTTGGCCTGGGTGAGGTTGGCAATGACCTCGGCGATCTTGGAGGTGCCCTTCTCGATCACGACGGCAAAGGCACGGCGGTCAGGGCGCGCGGCGCGACGGGCGCGGAAGGCGGCATAGTCAACCTTCTTGGGCTCGCGCAGAGTGAGGCAGTTGAACTTGATGGTGGTGGGGTTGGCGTAATCACGGATAAGCTTGGAGGCGAAGCGGATCTCCTCAATCGATAGCTGATCTGCGGGGAGTTAGGACGGTGTTGCAGCGGGCAGTCAAGGGAACCGCCAGAGATAACATACCGAGAGGATGAACTGAGTGGCTCTTGGACAGGTCGGGAGCGGCGTCGTTGGGCTCTTCCCGATACACGGTGTAACCGGCAATTGATGAGGTGTCTTGAATCATTTTTGTCGGAGCTGAGAGACTGTTCCATACGGTTGTGTGAAGAGACAACGACGATGCGTCGATGAAGGGCTCAAGCGGGTGAGCAGGCAGGGGGGAAGCTGTGGAATGAGGCAGACAGACGACTGAGTGTGAGCGGTGGTGATCTTGAACTCTGGGGACTTTACGCTTCGCACTTGGGAGCACGACTTCTTATAGACGCGGGCGGCATCGTCGTCGGCGACTGCCGGCGTCAGCCCCGGAACACCGCAAGCTGCGAGCTCCACAATGGTCCGGATCGCAGCACGAGCGGCTGGCCGTCGGCTCGTGGCCTGTGCAAGCGTGCAACTCTACTACGTACGGGCAGCAGCAGGCCAGCAAGAGGCGCCTGGAGAATCCTCAACAGGGCAAAAGCAAGCAAGTGGTCGCGGTGGAGCCTCTGCGTCGCCAGAAATGCGAGCCAACTGCCGTGTCAAGCCAGGCGCCGCAGCTGACACGGCGCCAATGCAACTCAGGCCGGAGCGGACAGTGAGAGTGGACGCCCATGAGATCCGATTATGCGTGTGTCCTCTCCTCTGTGCTAATCCTGTGCTACTCCCGTGCTGCGCTGTGCTGCTCCCGGCCGTGTAAGCGTGCTACAGGCTACAGATACGCAGTGCAGCGCGAGGCCCGCCCCGGCGTCTCGTCTACGTCACGGGCGGTCACGCTCGCTCAGGCCATTAGTTTGCGTTTGCATTTGCTGAGCAGTACTGTCACCGCTTGCAGGGGAGCCACGGCGTCGCCCCAATCGCCCGCGGCGGCGGGTTTGTCGCCAGGACTTAACCACATGGGGCAGCTAATCCTCATGCGCGCCGTGGGTCCCGGCGGCGATGCGACTACGCCCGAACAGGGCAACCGATTGCATTTTCCCCATCGAAACGGGGGCCTGTCGATAAGGGGGACGCAGTCCGAGATAACCGACGGCCGTGAGCTGGGTGCGAGACGCCGCGGTTGGCTGGGGGCTCGTTCCGTTGGTCATCGATGGCCATTGACGATACGAGTCCGCCACAGCCTCATTACCGTCGTCGCCTGCTTCCGGCCCGGCCTGGCATGCTGGCGTGTACCCCGTGGGGAAGCCGTCACGCGGTCGTGCGTACCCAAGACTTTCAGCTTCTGTTGTGAGCTATCACGTAATGCCATCGGCTTGGGCTTGCTTTTGACACAATACCCCATGGGGATGTGGTTGCGCCCCTGCAGCGGGTGGTCGCTGGATCGCGAATGCGTGTCGAACGGCATAATCGACGTCTGCTTTGCCGTTTGGCGACGAAATGCCATGTCGAAGCCGTCGTGACATGTCCGTCTCAGTACGTGGTGTGGCACAGTCCCGGCGCCCTGGAATGGTCAATGTACTCGGTACGGAGACGCGACCAGGGTTGGCTAGGGGTGGCTAAGAGCAGCAGAGATAACGGCCCAAGATGTACGGATAAGCATTTGTCTAATGAATTGTGTGTCCACCCTCGTTTCGCTCTGGCTGCCAATCCGTCCGTCACACGATGCCACACAGAGCAAGCACCGCATGTGTAGTCTCCTGACGTAGCTTGGCCCGTACGCACCCTGAGCCTGAAGCTGAGCTTGGGGATTGTCTATAGCATACTTAAGCCCGCGACGCCTCGTCGCCGCCCGCCCAATTCTCCCTCAGCCCAGCTCCCTCACGCGTTGTTGCAAATGCTCTTCCCGTTGCTACTCCCTCCACCCTGATATCGCACTGTTGCAAATGCGCTTCCCGTTACTATTACCTCCTCTTTGAACCCCCTTCGGAACATCCCTCCGTCGCCACCATGGACGTGGAGACGAACGCCTCGCTCAAGCACCCGGAGCCGACCGACCAGGCCCTCCAGGATGCGCGGGACCTCGCCGAGTATGGCCACTCGCAGGCCCTCACACGCAAGTTCAGCATCTGGAGCATGCTGGCCCTCGCCTTTTCCGTGCTGGGCACCTGGTCGACCTTTGCCCAGGGCCTCTCCAGCGGCCTGACCAGCGGCGGCCCCATCGCCATCCTCTGGGGCCTCGTCCTGGTGACCGTGTGCAACGTCTGCGTCGCCGTGTCGCTGGGCGAGCTCGTCAGCAGCATGCCCACCGCGCTGGGCCAGGCCTTCTGGATCTCGCGCCTGTGGCCCACCCCCGCCGGACGCTTCTGTTCGTACCTCTGCGCCTGGATCAACACCTTCGGCTGGTGGACGCTGGCCGCCTCGCAGCTCGCCTTCATGACCGAGTTCATGCTCGGCATGAAGGTCCTCTTCGACGTTGAGTGGACAGGGGCCAGCAAGGGTTGGGTTCTGTTTCTCGTCTATATCGGTACCACCCTGGCCATGACGGGCTTCAACCTCGTCGCCTGCCGACGCGACTTGATCCTCCCCATGTTCAACAACTTTGTCGGCATCTGCTTCGCCGGCCTCTTCTTCATCATCAGCCTGGCGCTGCTTATTTCTGTCGGAACCAAGTCGGGTCTCTCCTTCCAGCCCGCTTCTTTTGTCTTTGGAACCTGGATCAACCAGACCACCTGGCCCGATGGTGTCACTTGGTTCATGGGTCTTCTCCAGGCCGCCTATGGTCTTACCGCGTTCGATTCCGCCATCCATCTCGTCGAGGAGATCCCCGCCCCGCGAAAGAATATCCCCCGAGTCATCTACTCTTCGGTCATCATGGGTGCCATTACCGGCTTCATCTTCATGGTCGTCTGTCTCTTTTGTATCCAGGACCTGGACGTCATTCTTGACCCCCCGACTGGACTCCCATTCATGGAACTCCTCCAGGAGAGTGTTGGTCTCAAGGGCGGAACTGTTCTCCTTTCTCTGTTCATCATGAACGGCATCGGCCAGGGCATCAGCATCGTCACCACAGCCTCCCGTTTGACCTGGGGTTTCGCTCGTGATGGTGGTATTCCCTGGAGCAACTACTTTGCCAAGGTCGACGAGACATGGAAGGTTCCCGTGCGCGCTTTGTGGCTTCAGGGCGGCATCATTGCGTTGGTTGGCGTTCTCTACACCTTCGCGTCAACCGTCCTCGAGGCCATTCTCAGTGTCAGCACCATTGCCCTCACCATGTCCTACGGCATGCCCATCATGGTTCTGCTCATTGCTGGCCGCGACAAGCTGCCGCCCGGAGAGTTCACCCTTGGACGCTTCGGCCCTGTTTGCAACTGGGTCTCGGTTGTCTACTGTGCCATCACCACTGTCTTTTTCTTTTTCCCCGGCTCGCCCAACCCTACTGGCACTGACATGAACTACGCTATTGCCGTCTTTGGCGTCATGATGGTCGTGACCCTCAGCTTCTGGGTCATCAAGGGCCGCGTCACCTACCTGCAATCCGAGGAGTCTGAGGGCCGTGTCATCTATGCCGAGAACAGCGACGTGCCTGTTTCTGCAGAGAAGGAGGCGGAGAGCAAGGGTCTCTAGCGTCCTAAACGATGTCTAGGCACTTCTTGCGGCTTTACTTGTACACTAGTCAAAGTCCCTTTGGGATCACTTGAAAATAATCAAATTTATAAATTTCGTTCACCTTAGCTTCAAGATTCAGTAGCCGGTTTCGCCTTGTGAGATGTTTCATTGCTAAGAGGTTCTACCAATGTCATGTGTTGCCCTCCAAGTTCCTATTCCGGGTTAACCCCATGTCAATCGTACAGATCAAATCGGTGAAACGGTCTGGGGCATATATTTCAGATTGTATGGGTGCATCATTTTGTGCATCAGTAGCGTGGCGGGCCAGATCCAAGTGGAGATCATCGCGGAGGTGGATGATACCTTGCGCATCCAACGCCCCGAAGCGACCTAGTTTAGTCAAACTCTGGACAAATGATAGAAATCCATTACGGATGGTAAATCCTGCATCAGACCAACTCCGAGACCGGTGCACGTTGAAGGGATTATATCCAGGGGGTTCAACCGAGATGCATCATCCCAGCAATGCCGCGTGAATCTGAGATAAATGCACATGAACTGCCAGATCCAGACAAGCATGCACGATGCACTAGATTCCCGCGTGGCTTATCTCGCCGGACCGGCCTTCATTAACCATTACTAACATTTGGCCCCGGTCCGGCTGGGTCATGCCGAGCTACTTGGCGACGCTGGCTTATCTTTGAGCCGAAATAGCCTCTGAGAGGCTGAAACCTTATGCATTCCCCGCAGTTGCTGCATAGTGCCCGTTTTCGGTTGGTGTCGTGTCAATCTCACCCAACATATTAGACGCCGCTACCATACAAGTGGAGGAGGTGCCGTTCAGATCCATCAGATCCATCATATCCTTGAATTAATTCGAAAATGAGCTTAGACATCCAACTGACGGCCCCCAACGGGCGCAAGTACGCTCAGCCCACCGGTCTGTTTATTAACAACAAGTGGGTGAAGTCGTCCGACGGCGGCAAGATTAGCAGCATCAACCCCACGTATGTTTAATCCGCATCCTCGTCCCTGCGACTGTCTGTTAACTCTGGCCAGAAACGAGCAAGAAATCGTCTCAGTCTATGCTGCCACTGCCCAGGATGTCGACCGGGCTGCCCGCGCAGCTCGCAATGCTCTGCGCAACCCCGAGTGGCGGGATCTGCCAGCGACAGACCGCGGCAAGCTGCTGAACAAGCTTGCTCAGCTTGTCGAGGACAACGCTGAGACTCTTGCTACTATTGAAACCTGGGACAACGGAAAGCCTTACCAAGTCTCTCTGAACGAGGATCTCGTCGAGGTTGCCGAGACTCTTCGCTACTATGCCGGCTTTGCCGACAAGGTCTTTGGTCAAGTCATCGAGACCTCCTCAGATAAGTTTGCGTACACAGTCCGGGAGCCCGTGGGTGTCTGCGGTCAGATCATTCCGTAAGTTTATCCACTCTCTTACAGTCAATCCCCTCAAAGTCACTACGGAAACTGATAGTTCTTTGAAGTTGGAATTATCCTTTGGCTATGGCCGCTTGGAAACTTGGCCCCGCGCTGGCTTGTGGTAACGCCGTCATCCTGAAGCCCGCCGAGCAAACGCCCCTCTCTATCCTCTACTTCGCCAACCTCGTCGCCGAGGCCGGATTCCCCCCTGGTGTCGTCAATGTCCTCAACGGACTCGGCACTGTCGCCGGTGCCGCTATTGCATCCCACACCGATGTCGACAAGATCGCCTTTACCGGATCTACCGCCACCGCGAAGCACATTATGAAGATGGCCAGCAGCAACTTGAAGAACATTACGCTGGAGACGGGTGGTAAAAGCCCTCTCATTGTCTTTGATGATGCCGACCTCGACCTCGCTGTTTACTGGGCCCACGCCGGCATCATGTCAAATCAAGGTCAAATCTGCACAGCTACTTCGCGCATCTTGGTTCAAGACAGCATCTACGATAAGTTCCTCGCCGCGTTCCGTACGCAGGTCAAGGAAATCTCCAAGCTCGGAGACCCCTTCGACGAGAAGACTTTCCAGGGCCCCCAGATCACAAAGTCGCAGTATGACCGCATCTTGTCATTTGTCGAAGTCGGCAAGAATGAGGGTGCCAAGCTTGAGATCGGCGGCAAGCCATTCAAGAAGATCGATGGCAAGGGCTACTTCATTGAGCCCACTGTGTTTACTGGAGTCACTCCTCAAATGCGAGTGTACCAGGAGGAGGTCTTCGGACCCTTTGTTGTGATTACCAAGTTCAGCTCGCAAGAAGAGGCCATCACTTTGGCCAACGATACCCAATATGGACTGGGAAGCGCCATCTTCACCACGAACCTCACCCGGGCCCACCGAGTGGCCAAGCGAATCGAAGCTGGAATGGTTTGGATCAACTCCAGCAATGATAGCGATTGGCGTATTCCTTTTGGTGGTGTCAAGCAGAGTGGCATCGGACGGGAGCTTGGTGAGGCTGGTCTCGCTGCCTACTCAAATATCAAGGCAGTGCATGTCAACATCACTTCCAAATTGTAGAAAAACATGGAGACTAGCTAGAATAAAATTGATGTACGATACTGCGAGCCCGCATAGCAGCAGAACTCAGGCCCAAGTTAAATCCATATACCATTTGTGATGTGCATTTGCAAATGTCGGATGATCGTATCGTCGTTTGTATATCTAGTTTAGTAATGCAAATCAGCCTTTCAGCCTTGAAAAGTGTAGGATGTTGACATTCTTATCCTCTGTTGAGCAGGAAAACTCCCTTCCACTTGATGGGCTACATTACACAGAAGGGCAACTTAAGTCAGAGTTTAAAACGCCTTCCCAGAAATTCTAAAATCATTAGCCTAAAAATCGAGAAAAGATTATCTCTACCCACCCAGTCTATAGATTCAGGATTGAGCCACTGAACCGTATCAATCCAATTGTCAAAGCTGCTTCCAAATTCCCGACGCGCAGATGTAGCCGATTGACTGTGTTCTGAAGAAAGCATTGCCCTATTGTCCAAATATTAAATCAAGTCTCGTATGTAGGGTAGGGATGCTGACTGTAAATGCAAAAGAACTGGATACGACTTCTTATAAAGCGGGCTGCGGTTTTGTAAATAGCTGAGTCGCAACACAGCATCATCAAATGCAGATCGATACGTTGACGAGTCTAATTCTTTGCCGTCCTGCTCCAGTAGACATGAGGCCAGCGTAATTGCTCCATGGACAGCGAAAAATCCAGACACGCCATGTGCAAACCATCGGTAGTGACACATTCGAGGAAGTTCCACTAATTGTCGGTGAATATCTAGCAACGATGCACTTGAAGTGATGCATTTCGTCCTCGATGACGATCGATAGTGTTCTCCATTTGTTGAACGAGAGAAAGGCCGATGGAGAAGCAGATACAGCTGATGTGCGTAGAGTTGTAAAACACACCAGTGAGTGTAACTTGAAGTATCGAGGATGCTTGGCGATCCATTGATAAGAAAAGACGAGTCCCAATGTTCTTGTTCCTCGGCGATATCCGTATCCAGACGCTGTAGATGTTTTTCGTCAAATTTTGATCCATTGGACAAGCCCTTACAGATACGGCTCGACAACTGAAACAATCGTATTTTGAACATCATGTCAGAGACTTGTGTTGGCTGGATTGATGACCGGATAATCCTATCCTCCAAAATATCACTGTCGTTGACATCTGCAGGCATAATTGTCGGGATGTTCAGGAGAAAAGACATGTCCACGTCCTTGTATAATATGGCTTGGTATGTATGAAGCACGAGTATACCTGCCCAACAACGCCGTCGACGTTCAATTTCGATGCAATTTAGCTCCGGTGACGGTTTTGGTGCGTTACACTGCAAGGACATTCCGATGTTAAGCGCCATACCTTGATTATGAATAAGTGCATGTCCCTGAAAACGAACTATAGAAACGTACCTACCATTACCCAGCTACGCTCAGCACCTTCGTTGTGACTGATTGTCCAGATCAGAACAAGCAAGGCCTCTAGTGTACTCAGACGATGTTGTATCAGGAAGTTGTCCTGGCAGAGACAACTCATAGCCATGACGCGATACCGGTAAGAGATAGCTGCCGCATCACAAGCGACTGGTAGGTTTATTGAGATAGCGGTTAAGACCGAATCGTTGTCATCCATTGTGTTGATAGTGGCCGAGCAAATCAGGAAAAGGAGTGCTAGCCATGAGAGGTCACAACTAGAAGGATCTTTGGAAAATTCCAAGAACTGCTTCTGAAATGTTGGGCCATGCAAAATATGGAAGAAATGAGAAATGCGGACAAAGTATTGTGTTATTAGGTACTCGCAGGATTCAGTTGCTGGTAAAGCCGCCAACAGCTTGCTCTTGGAGACATTAGGGCCGACATGGAAAGGAAAGAAATTCCCAGGTGGGCAGAACCGGTCTTGTGATTCGGACATGGGATGGCCAGTCTGGTCAATTGGACGCCGAAGTACTGAATCCCAGTGAGACTGTGTCCAGCCCCGGATGCCCTGCTCAGCCTCGGTTGTCTCGGCGGACTCATTTATTAGACCCGAATGCGGCGATGGGGGTTGAGAGGATAGAGCCAGAGGGCTGTTTGGTACGTCCGTAGGCGAGCTATTTGATGAAAGCAAGGACTGCGATGCCGGAGTAGTGTGTACCTCTTCGTCGATATACTGGCAGTTGTCGGCGCATCCTTTTCGCATGCAAGTCCCGCATGGAGATTGACGGTCGCAGCGCAACTTTGAACGCCTGCAGGGCACGCAGCTGATGGGTTTGCGGAGCCGTCGCAAATGTCGTCTCCTAGCCGCGAACGTATAAAGGCCCTGCGTCATTTTGCTTGGTGGTGCCATCAACTTGCTTGCCTTGTGCAACGAAGCACAAATCGGAGATATTGAGAGGGAACGAAGAGAATTTCGGGTATTGCAGTTGCGCTCGGAGTTGTTTTCAACGCTTTATGCGGGGCATCGGAGATGTTTCCTCCGATGGTTGCTTTTATATCCGATTCAAGTATCCGCCAGCCAAGGAAGTGGAGCACGCCGGGAGTCCGACAAAGCTCAGCCCGCTGCATCGTCTATTGCCGAGGTTATTTTTAGCATATCATCTAGTTCACTTGACTTTATCATAGTTTATTGAAACGCAATGCTAGAGAAGTCACTGTCTTTCCATCTGTGTAATAATACTCCAGAGCCTCATATAACGCATCTAACTTCGTCCCTCGGCGTTGAGAGGCTCTTTTCATGAAGGTATCTACACCATATAACTCCACTAAATATGCCTTGTGGACGGATCCATATTTGGTTGTTCTTGGGGCTGGCGAATGGGGCCCGCTGAATTCCTCATCTAGTAGGAAGGCCCCTGCTAACCGAATGTTAAACAACACGTTTCAGCCCTGTATTTTCTATGTTGGAATTGCTCTCTTGAGCGGACCAGTCAATTAATCAACCTTCAGTCTTTTTGGAACCCCTCCCACCGACTGAAATCTTGGGTGTCTAGATCAAACAAATCCAGCACCCTTCCAACTGTGTGATCCACAAGGTCATCGACAGATGACGGCCGAATGTAAAAGGCCGGAACAGGAGGAAATATGACTGCACCATTTTGGGTTGCAGTTAGCATATTTTGGAGATGAATTCCGCTTAGGGGACATTCTCGCGCAACCAGGACAAGCCGGTGCCGTTCCTTCAAGATCACATCCGCAGCCCGGGATATAAGATCGTCGCAGTGACCCGAACTGATGGCTGACAGTGTTTTCATGCTGCAAGGCACAACGGCCATTCCATCAACTCGGAATGAGCCGCTTGCAATTGGCGCGGCCATATCGTGGTTACTGTAAACATGATCGGCTAGAGCGCGGACATTGGCGGTTGTGTAGTCCGTTTCGTATTTCAACGTATTCTCTGCCCATTTGCTCATTATAAGATGCGTCTCAACATTGAGACGGCGAAGGGCAATGAGAGTTTTGATGCCGAGGATGGCACCGGTGGCACCAGATAGGGCCACGATAATTCTTTTTCTTCTTCCAGGTTGTTTCACTGAAGAGGAAGGCTGCTCTAGAGTAGCGTTGGAGGAAAGAGTTAATGACATTTTAGTCGTAATGAGGTCGTTGGGACGATAAAACTCAAGGATAACACTACCATGGGGGCACAAATCAAATATGTCTTGACGGTTGGAGACCTTTGTGACGCACTAAATACTGATACGACTATTGAATATGTCATTGTCTAATCCGATGTGCCGCCGGACCTACGCACTGTGGCCTTGAAGACAGTGGGTCCGGAGATAATAATTGCTGATTTGGTTCTTTGAGGTGGGCCAGCTAACCTTCAAGCGTCCATTGTCGGCACAGTAGTGGATAATATGTTCTTCAAGGTGGGTCAGTTAAAACTCGAGGTGGTGACCGTTGCCGGAGATGATAGTAGAGAAGTCGGAGGCAGCTTTCTTCTCCGATGCCAACGTTTTCTCAAAATATCGCGGAATTAGACACTTACGAGGTTGCATATCTGACGAATCCTTGTCCTGACCGACCTTTCGTATTGTGTAACAAGAAACGACGTGATTCGACACGTTAACAAGAGCTGTGGAGCCTACACGGTGTCACCAACGTAATGCTTTAGAGATCTGCTTTGATTTGTAAATCGAGAAACTCAGCGAATTTTCTCCGAGCTATTCTGGCCCCCTAAAGGCTGTTGATGTGGTTCAGTTAGCTCGTATATATATGTATATAACGATGGGAGTATTAATTCGACACGCCTAGTGAATACTTTAGGAATATAACTTACCAGCAATTCCAACCGCACTTATTCCCAAACTCTCATTTTTGTCCACATTCACAATGGCGGTGACCTTGCTGCCCCACGAAATTACCAAATCTTCTGCCGAGAGCCTTCGCCGGTTCATTCAAGAGCTTCATGAGGAAAACGACCTTGTCGTCATTTCCGCTGAGGTAGATCCCGACCTCGAGGTAGCCGCCATCGCCCGCAGGGTATATGAGACGGAAGACAAAGCTCCGCTGTTCAACAATGTCAAGGGTCAGCATCCCAACGGTCTTTTCCGCATCTTTGGCGCACCCGTCGGAGCCAGTCGAATTCCCGGTAAAAGGTTCATTCGGATTGCAAAGTTGTTAGGTTTGCCATCTACCGCCACTGGTCAAGAAATTATTCACAAACTCAATGCGGCCAAACGACTGCCCGGGATCCCACCAAAGGAGGTCTCATCAGGTCCAGTGAAGGATTTCAAGCTTCTTGGGGACGAAATTGATTTAATGGCTCTCCCGATTCCATTTTTGCATCAGGATGATGGCGGAAAATTCCTGCAGACATTCGGCATGTACGTTGTTCAAAGCCCTGATGGATCCTGGGTGAACTGGTCGATTACCCGGAGTATGCTTCATGGTAAACGATCCTTGGTTGGTCCAGTTATGCCTAGGCAAGACATCGGAGTCATTCGACAAATGTGGAAGGATAAAGGGCAGGATATGCCATTTGCTCTATGCTTTGGTGTCTCCCCTGCTGCTATCATGGTCAGTGGGATGCCAATCCCAAAAGGCACCAACGAGACAGACTACATTGGCGCCTTGACTGGAAACCCTGTCGAGGTTACTAAATGCGAAACAAACAACATCCGGGTACCAGCAGACGCGGAAATTATCTTTGAAGGCGTTGTCTCTAATTCTGAGACTGCGAGTGAGGGTCCCATGGCAGAATACCATGGTCTCATTTTCCCCGGAGAGTCTAAGCAATGCCCGTTGTTCAAAGTCAATGCTATCACATACCGGAAGGATCCGATCCTACTAATCTGTGTGACTGGAAGAGCTCCAGAGGAGAGCGAAACTGTATGGGGATTAACACAGGCGGCGGAGGTGTTGACCATCTGCCAAGATGCGGGGCTCCCCATCAAAATGGTCTGGAATCCATTCGAGTCGCACTGTCTCTGGTTTATTTTACAAGTTGACAGAGGAGAGCTGCGAGCACTCAACACCAACATGAAGGACTTCAGCTTGAAGGTTGGCCATACAGTTTTCGGCTCGAAGCCAGGATTCTATATCCCAAAGGTCTATTTAGTGGGAGATGATATCGACCCAACCAACCTCAAGGATATCATCTGGGCGAGCGCCACACGCTGTCAACCGCGAGTAAATGAGTTCTTCTTTGATCAGTACCCAAATATTGGACTCATTCCATATGTCTCTCACGGAGACAGGATTGGCCAGTTTCACTACAAAGTGGTTCGCTGCTGCCTATTTCCAGAGGAATTTTCGCATGAGCTGGAGTGGAGAGAAGCCTCCTTCAAGAACAACTACCCCCAGGAGCTCCAGAATAAGATTGAGAGACAGTGGACTACATATGGGTTTTAGATATTCATATATCGGCATATAGCAGAGGAAATAACAACGTACTAGCAAGCAAGATTATCTAAGCCATCAAACATAGGATGAACGTGGCATACTTTAGACCTTGAAGCATCGTGAGATCCTAGTAATGAATTAAGTAGAATTACCTTCGCTCAGACTTAGGAGATCCCAATCACCTCTCGTGTTAAAACGCATCGGACGCTGACGTCTTTCCTGGCTATTAGGTAGATTGACACCCTTGTACTTGATGGCCCAAATAAGCTGGACCAAGAAGACACCGATAGGAACCAGTGTCAGAATCACCCACGTTAACCCTGGGCCAGCAATATTGATCAAGGAGAAGCCCCAGAAGGCGCTATTCACTTGCTTCGAGTCCCAATCACCAAGGCCGGAGAACGACAGGTCGGTGACGGATATCTAGAGAATTACTTGCATCGATGACAGGATCAATGATAAACTCGCAAAGGCAAAGATGAGGATATTAAACAGCTCGCTGATCAGTTTGCCAATGGAGCAATGGCAACGTTCGTAGTACCAACCTGGCACAGAGTGAGGTTGCATGAGTCGCAGGGCCCAATTGAGCCGATCGAGACGAAGCTGTCCAAAGTGGAACCGTCTCGAACCCTCACTGTCCTCCAAGTGAAGTGCGCAATGAACTTGGCTCATCCAATCCAGTCCATCTCAAATTCATCATGAACTAGGTGAGATTCTTTCACGAACGAGAGGTCTAGCGGTGATCGGGCGAGGAACGTGTACGAGCGAAGAAATCCCAGAGCAATTCGCCGATCAAAGGTTGCCTCGGGGAGTGTGACGATGGCACTCTGTTCTTGGGGTTGTAGGAACGTGTCCCATATTGTGTGATTGAGGAGGCATATCGGAATCGTCTTGATGTAAATCTTGCCGCTGGCCCACACAAGATGGAGTTTGGCTTCCTCAGTTGGCACTATCTCTCGACCCTTGATACGCTGTCGATAGATAGGGTCGATATTGTGCCCCGTCCTGATACTCAAAATCCATAACATAATTTGGAGTTCATCCAGCACCAGCGTCTCCAGTTCATATGCGAGACATTTTTGGACTTGGGTTGTTTCGAGGCTGACCGTTGGATAGCCGGGCAGGTAGTCAATCCCTAGTCCCCAATCGAGTATTGGAGAAGACGAGACATCCTGCGTCTTAGGCTCAAATGCCAACTCCGAGACTGGAGCGATGCGCAATTGGGACTTCTCAATGCCAGTTCAGGTATCAGGGTGTTTCCCTTGTCGCAATTTAGGCCGTCATGGTCGAATTTTCACGATTCAAACTGTCGAATCGCGCGCAACGTTAAGAAAGGGCGCGAGGCAGAAGCAGCGACTGGATATTACAACATATTGAAGAAAGGGAAAGGAGTGTTCGCAAGCGGGGAGAGTGCTTGCGATAACGTCCGTAGTCGATCAACGACCAACCAGCGTGGTCGTTAGGGGCAATAAGCTTGCAGCAACTATCGATCTGGATATGAGTCTGGACTCTTCGAGTTCCAACCAAGATGAGACCTGGCCAATAGCGCCCCAGATTTCTTCGACCCCCATGCTCTGATTGGCCAATTGCATGGCCATGAACCAGAACTGTTAGTCGCGGGCTGATGGGCTGCCTGTTAGCAGCATTAGAGCGTGCCGACATTCGAAAGGACGGACTAAGGCGAAGAGAAGCTCCCAATGGTTGTCCGATAATCTTGTCCTCTTTGCTAACTGCATAAAATTACTACGGGTTCCGCCTAGCTATTTTCCGTATCCCCTTTGACCCGCCAGTGCGCTTTGAAGCCATATCATTTGGTATAATCCTGTGACAACGGTGACATCAGATGTCGATCTCTTCTCCATACTTCGTCAGAATCCTCCCTGAAGAACGTCTCACCCGAGCATGCCGGAGTTTGGGGAACCCGCATCTCCTCCAGAATCCCCGCGTCTCGTTGTATTATTATACTAATGGTGTTGTATCTTTGCCACTCCTCGGGGCAAGTCTCCCGAACGTCGAAATCGACCCCGAGTCGGTCTTAAGGAGGAACAGAAGGTGGTTCATTCCGCTTCAAGAAGCTTTTTTAATGGAGAGAAACACACAACTTTCGACGACTGCTCATCGCCATCTCAATCCAGCTGGGGTAGCAGTCCCCTGGTTTAAACATGATCAACTACTACGCCCCTGTCACATTTGAGCAAAACATGAAAGTTAGCCGCATCCTTTTGTCAATCCTTGGTGTTTATGCTCAATGTACGTACCCAATCGACTCAGCTATTCCTGTTTTACCCATGGATCGCTTTGGCAGGCGATCCCTGGTCATGGTCAGTTCTGCGGGTCCATGCATTTGCTTCGTCATGATATCGATTCTTCTATCGATTGGGTCGCTGAGCGCTGCATACGAAGCGACTACCTCCATATTAGTTGTGCTACGGAGTTGGTTGGCTACCAGAGCCTTGGTTTTATCTTTCAGAAATTAACACTACGCGCACCCGCACTCGCATGCAACCCGTTGCTTCCGGTTGCGGGTTGGATGGCTGTGTTTGCGGTAGTCAAGATCACTCCGATCTCTGTTGGTCGATTCCATTCTGTCAACCCGAGCTTAATGCTGCTGACAACGGCGATAGACAATATTGGCTGGCGAACATCATTGAAGTCGTGCCTACTCGTGATACGCTCCTGCTATCTGAACTTAATGAACAACGCGGTTTAGCTAGCTTCCCTTCGCGGCATATCTCTATATCGTAGGCTGATATTTTAAACCTTTTACGACTATATAATGGAAAGAACTCCATTCATTAATTTTTCATCCTCATCCAATACATCGATGCGTAATGGTATACCCCGTTCCGGACCAGGCGCTTGAGAACAGGAGGTCGTCCAGAAAAGCCGAGCCAGAACTTCAACAACCGCGACCTCAATATACACAAAAGGGAATGAAGACTCATCCACCTAAGTATTTGATCAAAGCAAATTAGGAAGGTTGGACGCTCTGTTAGCACTACCGAGGATTGCATCGAAGGAATCAACATTGTTCTGGTAGAGGCACTTTTGTCCAAAGCATGACTCTGGCCTTTCATTCATTCTTGAAGGTTATTATATTATTATATCATTTTATTAATTATTCTCATGGATCTTAGCATGCCCCCTATCGATAACTTGACATGTGTCCTAAGATAAGAAGGATACAGAGCGATGACACCATCGCTTAGCATTGCTAGTTGTTTTAATGACAACTCCCTAAATCCGGACTGACAGATGCCTAAGCTATTCTAAACACCCGATATACTACGAAAAATAGAAATATTATTACAGCTTTGAGGTGATAGTATGTTGATTGGGCTTTACCGTAATGAGCTGATATTGACGCTGACACCCCATTCAGGCCTCACGTGGTCCGCCGAACTAGGTTGCCGATTGCTGTAATGTTACAAGACGACGCTTGCTGTTTCTGCTAATTTCCATGGACGTAAGGGCATGAACTTGACCCCAGTAGGTGGTTAGGCCTCAATGGCACAATGTCTCCCGAGACATGATGGAGCAACCCCGTTTGAGAAGATGCAATGGGCCGATTTGTCATCGAGTGCTGCATTGGGCGCCGTGCTCTTCCTAAGCCTACGACAGCCGTCGCGGGGTCCAGCAGGAGAGGGTTGCGCCCGTTCCCATGCAGATAAGGCTCCAGGGGGCGGCCTCGTGTCCCCCTGGCAGTCTGGCTGTAGCGCCCACAGTGGGTGGCTGTAGTTATACCAATCGATGGCCAGGTCTCCGGACAGGGCTTCCAGAAGTACCTAGTTTGCTGACATTGACCGTGGGAATCTGGGAGCGAGAGCAGCCTCATCGGCGCCATCATGTCGGCGGTCTTCCTCCATCGAGGCCAAAACCAGTCAAGGTACTGCTGAGACCAGTGTCCAGGTTCTAGTCTCTGGCCGTCAACTCCGGGCCGAGGCCAAAGGCTCGGGGAGCGAAGAATAAATTGGTGGGGAGATGTGCTCGCGGGGATGGAACAAGAGCGACCCCGGCCGGACCGGTCGACATACTACTGTCGACATGCCCCGGTCGACGTACTTCGGGCGAAATACTCTGGACTCGATCGGCGAGGCCCTAACGCCCCTCTCCCCTCCTCTCCCCTCCTCTCCCTCCCTGTCGCATAGCGGCGCTGGCGCCTGCTCCCGGGTCACACACAGCGGATTGTAGCGTGGAGGGGATTCCATGAATCACTAGCGTCGCCGTGGGCAATGTGTCCCAGATCGAGAAAACTACCTACCCAATTAGCGTGGGGCTTATCCTGCTGCCAGGCTCCACCATCAGCCTTCGCCCCCTCAAGCTTCCAACGCGTCTTGCTACACCCTTCGATGTCTTCATGCACATCTCCAACCGGGCTGCTCCATCCATCCTATCTCGACTCTTCAGCGACCATGCTTCAACCGTTGCTCTCCACCGAGCTGCAGATTTTACCCGGAGCACACGTTTGCACACACATCTCAATCTAACAAGTCGAGGTGAAGGAAACCGGCGCTGGCTATGGGCATTGCAGTTGTTTGTGGCTTCAAGTTACAAGCAGTCCTGGCGACCACTTTCGTCATCTTGACTGTCATATCCCGTTTCCATTGTTCTTGTTTTAAATGCTGCCTTTGCTCCCTACTCTTTCCTATTCGCATGGAAGTCCTCCACTTCCTATCACCTAATACCGTGTACAGTATCGTCAAAGTCTATAAACACTTCGACCCCCAAACATACCTCCAATCTCCTCGAGACCAAACGATACGCGGTACTCTAGCCAATCTAAACACACACGATGGAGAGGCATGATCTTGCACATTTCGGAGAACCGGCTTGAGCTTCGAATGGAGGGATGAGAGGAATACAGGAGGTAATAGCGCTGACAAAACACACAGCACAACATCGACGCGATGGTGACACTGCATCGCATTGACACTCAATACTTTAGGATGGTAGCAAGATACCCCGACATCTTATTCTTGCATTCGAGGGTTCTGCAGCACATGTGCTGCCTTCCATCCATGCAGTGAGGTCATACAATGTCATCGGGAAAGGATCGCCGATTCTCCAGGTGCTGGAAATCATTGACCTTTCACTCCAGAACTTGGACTCAATATCAGAACCCGACGATCACTACAAGAGAAACCCATCCATACGCAAGGTTAATTGCAACTCTCGGCGCCCGCGACAACTGTTTCATTGGCATATTTCTTACGAAGATGGCTGCCGATCGAAACATCGTGGATCGCAACGTCGAGTGGCGGGCTTGAACCTGGTTCGAACAACGACTGCGATTCGAGGACTATTTGTTTCCCAAACTGGTTCTTGCACGTGAAAAACGTACGCCCGCGTTCTGTCCATACCGGAATGAAACTGCTGCAAAAGGTGCTGCGTTATCAGGTTCTGCTTTTTTCAAGTAAAGCGCCAAGTTGTCTTCACCTATGCATACAATATCCATTCCCAGCCACGTATCAGCTTCCCGGCCTGCCAAACTGTATATACTTGTAGTTCTCAGCGATGCACAACTAGGTATTATCTTCAACAACTCCAGCTGGTTGATGCCATTCCACCGGATATCGTCTCGCTTTTAGGGCAGAAGATCTCACACTTGTTGCTCGAGGGCTCGCTGAGGTAATGACCAATGTCGATTCATGTAGACCTTCTTCTTTGCGTAACTGTGAAGTTAAGATGACCGTGTACAATTGCGCGTCAACATGTGGCTTGAGCTACGGTGGCAAGAGGCCTGCCCCTGGGAAGACAAAGGACAACACCACATGCGAGATTTAATAGTTCTCATGCCGAAACTCGCTGAACGTTGCGAACTCTGATGTGCTCGGATAGGATGAAGTCTACGTTGGTTTGTTTCGGGTATCTGCCAGACTCCTGTCTGGTCTTTGGAGCCTGCGTCCAAGAAGCGATCCATAGGACCTACGTTTATGATAAGGTCACAGTGGGGGTCGGTGGCAATTGTACAGGTATGGAAAATCTTGAAGCATCATTGTAGTTCGATTTCGTTGACTTGTAGGCGTTCGTGATGGATCGAGGGTTTCGGAAAAAGGGTCGCTCTGTTTCAGGGTCGTGAAGAGTCGGCCGCGATGATGTTTGGTATGTGATGGTGCTGGTTATGGGCTGCAGCTGCTGGTAGTTATCAATTTGCCCAGGTTTTCTTGCTTCACGCGATTTAGCTTGGAAGACTGGAAGGGTATTCCGGTACGCGTCGTCGAACAGGCTACGCGTATTGGGATTTCTCAGGAGCCAGAAGATAACAGCTAATCTCAGGGCACGCCTTGCATTGAGATCGTATTGGAAAGTCGGGGGGACAGTGGTAGCTTTGGCCTGCGAGAGTCGCATTGTGTGATGGAACTGCAAAGGTCAAGGATAAGATTGTACAAGAAGACTGCGGTGGGTTATGGTTCACCTACCTTGCACATGACGAGCCAGATGTCACGCTGAAGCTGTGAATGGAAACTTCATAACAGTAGAGGTTGCACAAGGGCAGAGATCCCTCAATGAGCCCATATTCCCTGCACAACGCTTGCATGTGCCATGGTGGGAAAGAAAACTCTGCTTCTGTTGGCTGAATCCACCAGGGGCACCCTCTCGGACACAGTTCCGTGACAATTTCGCCCCGCAGCTAAAAGCCTCAGCCCCTTATCAACGCTCCATCCCGTCCACAGGTTTGGGCACAAAGAGCAGCCCAGGTTTGGGCACAGGGAGCGACACAGGGGGCGTCCGGAGTTATCCATCCAGGGAGATGAAGCAAATTTCATTGTATCGGTGCAGCTCTACCTCTGCGTGTCGATGGCTGGTTGAAGCTTCCCACCTGTTCATCGGCCGCACCCACTGCCCAGTAGCGCCATAGGAATGGGAGTGCTGATCTAGGCGCAGCTCTCGGCTCCAAGCCCCTTTACAAAGATGTCCAACTTGGCCTTCAGGCTTGATTCTCATGTTTGGAAGGTCGGATTTGTTCCCGTGGAACCGAGTGGCAGGTTGAATGTTATCTGTCTCACGCCCAGGGGTCGATGCTGGCTGCCAGGTGATATCCTACGAATCGGCCGGTGAAATCCCTGATGCATTCATTGGGCTGTTTACCAAGTCTCCGCCGTGCTTGTTGACCAGTTGCAGAAGGTGGCGGAGATAGCACCTAGAAATGCTTTCTCGTTTTCTTCAAAAGCAATACAGAGATGTTTGCATTGCAGCTGGAAAATGACAACGAGGTACGAGGAGGGGGATCAAATCAGCCCTGCTGGAAGAGAGAGACTCAGGCTCAGGAGCCCAGGGCAACACCACACTGCAACGCGCCGAGACATGGCCGAGAGGTCGTGAACGAGAGGTGGAGGGAGGTTTTTGGACTCATTTAATATTGTATTTTGCGGTATATTTCGGTCAAATAGGAGTCGATGAGGGTCTTGGAGGATGATCCATGGGCTATGCAGCAATGCTTCCATGACGGAAACGAGGATGAAGGAATGGCTTGCCAGCTTGTGAAGGGGGCGCCTCTAGATTGTCAGAAAAGCCAACTGTCAGTCTACCAGCCTCGTGATGCTAAAGCCACTGAATGGATATTACCCGTCACGGACGGCGACAGAAATAACACCATGTGCCGGCACCGGGAGGGTTGCTAGTGCAGGTTCTAATACCAGTCTCTTCCGTACGCCCGAGACCAGAGTAACGAGGCGGTGGGTGCGTGTGCTCCTGACCTAGCTGATGCAAAAGGAAGCACGATAATCGAATCAATAATTTGGATATCGCCCCTGCGTAACGCTGGAGTCTGGCAACATAGAAAAGTGACGACTCGATGACGCCACTTATAAGGTTCGGTCAAAGATTGGAAGAGTGAAAGACGGGCAGCTCGTCTCTCATACAGCGGGTTGGGTTCGGGGTGCGCGTGAGGGTGCGCTGGGCATGAACTCGATGCTTGACTGTTGAGCATGCGATAGCAGGTGGGACTGCGGATGGGACTGCGATTTGTACTCGATTTACGGTTAAAGTCACATTGCCACTCTTGGTTTCCAGGTCATCTGTCATCTTCCCTCTTCTCGACTCTCCTACGTAGCACACGTACGTATGACGACCATGGTACAGGGGCAAAGGGCCTCACCAATCACAAATCCCAGTGGCTGCATTCTTGGCTCGCTAGCCAGGGTTCATCCAAGCACCCTTCTCTGTTATCCTTCCGAGCGCCGCAAGCCTCCAATGCGAGCTCTCCGGATCTGTCCCACCAGTTACAAAAAAACAGCTGGGGGGGACATCAGCGCTCACCCAAGTCAGATTAGGTGAGAGAAGACGTCTTTTCAATTCTGCGCGCTACAAAAATCTACCTCGAATAGCTCACAACCACACCGTGGCTGCTATTGCCGCAGGTTTTTATGCGTCAATCGGCATCTGCAAGGATTGTGTGGGGCGAAATACAGAGGTGAGCTTACGACACTCAAAGAGATGAACCATGTCTTCTACTCGTCGTGGCCGAGTGAGCGCCCCGGCATTTCCTTTGCTACGAATGTCCTCATCCACAGGACCGCTATAGCATTCCACAAAACAGCAGCAGTGATAGCGTAGTCTTCCATCCCATGGATTTCGACGCGTTGGAGCTTGCCACAATGCCCATGGGTTCAACGGGCAATTATTTTGTAACAGTATTAAATTAAATTCCACCCGCCCGCTCTGCTTCCAAGTCTGGGACCCATAAGAAATCTGCTACGGGCCGGGCTGCTTCGTCTGTTGCATCGATGGCCTTTCGTTGTCGGGCATTTGGCTGTCTCGGTCAATACTCCTTACCATCTATCCCCACGTGTTCGTCCAGATCCTCCTTGCTTCGACCAGAGTGATTCCAGAACGCACCTCTATTCGTATGCTCGAGTTATCTTTAATTCCATCACTACAAGTCGCCAAGTTCAGAATGACGAGACACGACGACCCCAGAAACCTCTCAAAGCTCCCGACCGATCGCGACTGCGACCTCCTAGCAATCCCAAGAATTACGCGTCATCAAGCCACATCATCTGAATAACGACTGAGAGAGGGCCTTAGCATTCTATAATCCCTTCTCTCTCTCCTAAGCCGATGGGGTCGAACCGCCTTGTCCTGCGTAGTGTCCTCCTGCCGACACGATTGACGAAGGAGCCTCCCACCAATTCACGGTTTTGGCAGGGTCACCAAGGCTGAATCATCTTCTCTCCATATACTTAATGAAGTTCTTCGTAGAAGGCTCTGTCCGTCGGCCGATTAGGTACAACGGCATCAAGTATCTTCAGTCTGCACGCCTTAGCAACCGGGGCTTGAGAAGGGATGCTGAAGAGTCTCGCTACCTAGACTCCGTCTTGGCTTTCTACGCCGTCGTCATTCTTCAACCGATGCCGATGCTGCGCGTTCTCGCAGTTCACATGGGCCGCAATGATACTTTTGAGATATTCAATCTCGTCTTGAAGCTCGCGAATGCTGGTCATAAGTGCTGCATTCTCCCGTGTCATCCTTTCTGAGTAGGTTGGTTGACCATCATTTTTCATTCCCGCCGGTGGCAAAATCTTCGCACTGTCGTATTCGACTGGCTCCTCCGACATCACGCTGGTTTTGCTATTCCTGATATGTGAAGCGAAGTGTGAATGAAGGTTGGGAGTAGTGTAACAGAGGGACTGTGATGAACTGAATTACCTGCCACATACAAGACAAGTTAGTCGAAGGATAGAAACTGAAGTATTGTGAAGCTGATACTATTGGGAGGGAAACTGGCTTTCCCTCCCTCCTGTACTCTTTTGGTATGCTGGGCATCGACCCATCGAGCAGACACGATACTTCCCGAAGCCATAATTGGTTAAATTAAAACACCACACCTTGTCGCTTTACTGAACGCTGATCCCACTGGCTAGGATCCAACGGGAGCTGACCCCAACAGTACCCGGTAAATGATTCCGCGCCACAACTAAAAGCCGCATTCCATTTCAATACTCCCCGCAGTTCCATGGGAGTGGCACGACGACCGGACCCTTTCCTCCGGAGAGGCGATCTAATTTGTAGCGATCACATTAAATTGGCAATGTCTGTTCGCTGAGAATGGGGAATACCGGCGGCTATCAGCTCTCACCTGGAGCTGGAGTGTCATCGGGTTCGTGCCCAAGGGCTGAAGCTAGCCTCGGTTGGTTCGGCGGATGAGTGATCCACACCCGTCTGCGTTAAAGGAGATTTCATAAGAAGAAACAACGGGTGGAAACAATGGTTGGAACCATTCATGTGATTCTCCATGATGTGACTAGGTTAGTCTCGGTGTCATTTTTGTCTCTGGTTGATGCATCCATTAGACTGTCTGCCAAGCCTCTGCGTACATGTTGGCCGATTGCAGGAAAGGAGGCGGCAGTGGAGAACCAATAGCTGTGCTTCTTTGGTCCTACCTACTCACAAACATTGCCATTGCAAACTAGCGATGACGGCGAGGTACAGCGAAGGGTGAAGTTGGGTGTGCATGAGAGAGACCTAAGGGGTCGGGGGCCTCACCACACCGTAGCGCACTGAGACATGGTGGAGGGGAAGTCTCAGACGTAGAGATTATTAAACCTTTCGGCTTTCATTTGCTACACTTCTTTGTGCGCGCAACTTCGTCCAAGGCTGTAGTGAGATGGCCGAGAGAGGATGATCCCTGTCTGTGCGATGTAGCCAGGCTTTGCAATGCCAATGGGCATTGAAGTAGAACCTTGCTAGCTTGTGAGAGGGCGTGCCGCTAAACTGCAACAATGCCAGATTTCACTACGTAGTCTCTCATGGCTTCGACCTGCAGGGTCCCTCTCTATGACTAGACAGTGCTGCCCATTATTGATGGCGACTTGACATCACTACGTGCCAGCAAGAGGGCATGTTTTGTATTTCCAGTCTTAATTCCGTTGTCTTCTTTGCAGCCTTGATCGAGATACGTGCTGCTGGGACTTCTTGACTCTGGAGACTGGCTTTGTATTTAAAGCTCGCTGGTGCGGTGGAAGTACGAGAAATTCGAAACGAGAACCTGGGCAATGCCCGCAAAGTCTGGGGTTCGGGGGTAATGTAAACTCACCATATGGATGGTTGTCAGAGCGGAAGATAGGCATATAGTCTGTTATCCAGGAGAATGGAGCGCGGTATGCACCAACATGAATGTTTGGATTGTTGAACGGGGGAGGGGTAATCAACCTCCTTGTCCCAGCATGTACAAGTACGTACTGGGTTGACAACTTGACACTCCGACATCCCCAGCGCCAATGCCCCCCTGACCGCGACAGCATGCCCCGCGCAATCCGTCATTTCCTTACGGACTAGTGTCGCCCCCTTTGCTTCCAGCCCCGTCATTTGTCGTCTCGTACTCTTGTAACGGAGTACTCGCCCCTGCATATATCACACTAATGCATGGGAACCATTTTTCAGAAGGCTTCGTGCTCTAGTTTCCTTTTTTATTGCGAGCTAATAGGTATAGGGCTGCGATTGAGCTAGTCAATCGCGGTGATGTCAGGGTTCCAATGTTGGCAATCAGGCTAGCCTCGACGAGTACACCATTCATCCATGAGGCCTTCTTTCACTGTCTTCCATCTCTGGGTGCGTCCAGGAATCTGTTTCGAGCAGGTCTATCGGCCTAGCTTAGCCTTTTACTCTAGTACATTCCGCTACCCGAGTCGCTACTTTTAGCCATCCATTGTCACATGTTTGTCCAACCCCGTTTCAGAAGTCATCCATATTCGCGTAACTGGGCTACTTCGGATCTTTCTCCCCGAATTGGCCTTAATCCCATCAACACACGCGGCAATCCTTGAAGATTCTCATAGTTCCCGACCAGTCGCGACCAGGGCCTCACAGCAAACTCACGTATGTCGTTCGTCGCTTCATCAAGCCGAAAGCCGACCCTATTAGTGAGAGGTTTAAGTTGCGAATGGTTGTCACTGCCTCGCATATGGCACCCAAATTCATTGAGAATGCCGATCTGGATGAGGTGGCATTTACAATCCGAATGTTCCAGGAGCCGCATCCTAAGCTAAGTTCGTAGACCTCTCGGTCCAGGTTGGCTGTGTAGCCAATCAGGTCAGAGTGGGCTTGCTTTTTATCCCGCGTCTCAAACTTAAGGTTCTCGGCCTTAGTCTTTGCATTGACTGGTTTCTTTTAGACGCATCCAGGTTCTGACATGTAGTCGTTGTGTAAGGGCATCGCATCGTTGCGTTAAGGGAGGTTCTCCTTGTGACTATTGCTTTGTAACTTTTGTTGAGTTTCTACCACTGTCTCTCGCTCGTATATGAGTTTAATCATCTTAAGGGGTATTATGGCGTTTGCAGGTTCAGGTTACAGCAGGGGTATGCTAAAAGTGATGGCCGTTAACTCGTCTTTGCTGATAAGTATTCCACTCAAGGTTCTTCGCCCGTCGCATCAGAATGCCGGATTTTGAACAATGCCGTTATACTGGATTGATTCAGGAAAGACAGGATAAAGGATATGTCGACTCCTTTCAATCGAGTCAACCTTGGCAAGACTTGCATTCCCTTATCTCCGATCAAATCACGAGCCTGTCTTCCTCTATCACACAGGGAGAGCTCAATTGAGATAGTTGCTGATCATCATACAAGTCACGCCGCTAGGGTTGTGGTCAAAAGCTCAAGCAGAAATACGAATGCAGTGAGAAATAATAACAAACCATGTCCAAATTCTGCCTCGGGGCCGTCAGTTTCTGTCCGTTTATATTGTGTGTTTGATTCGGATAAATTACAGTCCTCAGGCAAGTCCTTCCCATTCTACCAGGGACTATTCGTAAGCTGCGGACTACCCATGTTGACGTATGGTCTTTGACAATTGTCCTGACTTGACGGACTGTCCGGTGGTAGCTTATTAGTTAATCCGATCGACAAGGCTAGTCCGAATGACCGAGGATTCGGTATAAAGTGCTTCTCAATGACGGAGGAGCTAAGACCGCTACCAAGTAGAGATGAAGAAGTCATGTGTAGATTGCAGGTAGGAGGCGTTAATGCTCCTAAGGCCACCCCGATATTGGAATAATACTGAGAATAATAAATTAGTAATGCCATACTCTTGAGGTCGAAGTCGTCCGAGGGAGTGCTGAAACCCAGGGGCTCAGGCGTTGATGTCGGGCCTTCGACTGCGGGGACTGGGCCAGAAATATAAGTGCAGGAAAACAACATGGGCAATCGCCACATCATGATTCTATCTGTGGGACACGTGACCTTTTCGTCGAGAGGTCGCGGGCCGACTTGGATGGGGGAATAGACTATTTTGGATTGATGATTCACGCAGCGTTACAACTGCTATTTGCGACTGCGTGATCGCCGTCTAGATGGATGATGATGATTGCGGCGTTGCGCCCTCGCGGCTGCGATGCCCGAATCCCTCTCCATTAGTCATCGCGGCCGGGCCGACCTGTTTGGTCTGGGAGCATCGGGGGGGCGGAGAGGTGAAGCCTGCGAGGAGGATGCATCTGTACTACGTACCCTCGCGGGTGAAGAAAGATGGGACCCTACAGACGCGCCCCCCCCTCATCCCTTGTCGCTTAGTGGCTCTGGCGCCGCCTCTCACGTCGCAGCGATTAGCGGCATGCGGGATGGTTCTATTCCATTCTATTCCAGATACCATCCGGTAACGTGGATGTTTTATGTCCGGCTCCGAGATGAGCTGTTCCCGCCTCGATAGTCCCACACGTGTCTCTGCTAGCCATGTCCTCATGCATATCCCCCGCCATGTTGCTGCATCCCTTCTTTCGACTGTCTAGCTCCGTGGCTCTCCACCACCAAGCAGTGGGTTCCATCCACCTACGGGACACGCTCCACCTGCGGGACACGTTCCACCTGCGGAACACATTCCCACGTCTCCTTCTGACCAGTCGAGACGAAGGAAAGGCTGGCTCGAACCGCGGGAATTGCCTGTCATCTGTGCGAGCAGCCCCTGTTCTTAGGCACCTGATGATCCCTGGCCTCTATTGTCTCGGGTTCCACCGCCAAGGCGGTCGGCCACTTTCATCATTTTGAGTTTCTTATCGCGTTTCCATCAAGTCAAATACTGATCTCATCCTCCACATTTACTTATTCCAAGTTCTTTCCTTGGTCTTACTCAGCACCGTGTACAGTATCGTCAATCCACGAACACTCCGACCCCCGAAAAACCATCGGATCTCCTGGGAGCGATTCACTACGCGGCATACCAGCCAATCCGAAACACAAGATCGAGACCCACAACTTTGCAGAACAGGGGAGATGGCTTCGACATTTTCGTCACCCGTCTCTCGCTCCCACGGGGATAGAGCCGAAGAGTCGTATCCTGCACAGTATATCTCCGTTGATGAGGGAGCCTTCGACGAGAACAACAGCCTCCTAGGCGAGCCGACTGCTTGCACCCTTAATATTCCTTCGAATTTCCCTTTGGAGCAGTGGTGGTCAGCGGATCAGTCTATGCTGTTCTATCTCAGTCCGGGTGGGGAGGATTTCACGCCTGCCTTCGAACAGCCCGATTTCGTGCCCGATGGATACGCGTGTGACTACCATGCCGACGTTCTCGGCTGTTTGAGTTGCCCGAGCACCGTTACTGAGTGCACTGCCGCGCCCTCTATCACCGATCAGATAATGAACGAAAAATCTCCAGCCTCTAGTACCTCGCGTCAGCCATCACGAACCGAAGACGAACCTCTACGCCACCCTGACGCACACCCCTCTCCACAATCTACCCAGCGAAGCGAAGCTCCTGATTTAGAGGGCGAGACAAGCTCGCGACAGGATTTGGAGTATTACACAAGCCATCACGATGGCAGTAGCAACGGGACTTGGAATGGCGAAAACCATAAGACACACTATGCCGACATCCGTATCAGCAACAAGGACACCAAGAACGACAACCCCGGGAAGAATAGCGAGGACTACAATGTAATGAACAGCGAAGAAGTTCCTGCTAGCCTATCCTCAGGCAAAGATAGCAACCAAACTGAATATATTCGACAACGAAATCGAATCGCATCCAATAAGCTCCGAGCCAAAAAAAGAGAAGATACATCCAAACTGAAGTCCGACAAGGAGGACATGGAACAAGTCAACCGCGACTTGCGGAGCCAGGTCACTGACCTTGCCAACGAGGTGTACCAGCTCAAGATGCAGCTTCTACAAAACACCGACTGTGGCTGTGCTTTGATCCAAAACTACGTTGCCCACGAAGCCGAGCGATACATCCACCTTAAGGATTGATCTTATTACGAAGCCCACTACGATGAACCAGCTTGAACTTGACGGATGCATGGGAGGAAGAAAGAGGCGACAGCACTGCCGAAATACACGAGCGCGGGGCAGACACGATGGTGGGATTGCGACGCAATCGCACCCGACACTCAGGCCGGTGGCAAGGCGTTATTGCGGGAGTTGGGTACTGCGGGCTCTGGGTTCACCAGATCAAGGCATCGTCGGATAAATACGTAATACATGGCGAAGGCCTTTCTTGACACAAAGTTGAGTCGGGCTCACGACATTGAGTTCGGCACAACCAAGTCAGAAGGGGAATCATCTTGACCCTGTCGGCGAGGGTGTGGGAATCGTCTGCATCCTGCACCAGGTCTGGAGGAATCCGGACGAAACAGTCCATCGCTGCGGCCGTGGACGCAAGCGTCCGCACTGGGGCTGTCACTGGGGTGTGGACTGAGTTGACGTCTTAGAACGCCACCAAACCGCGCCGTGATTGCAGGCGCGTCTCTCCGGCCACAGGGGCATTGTATCGGGACACCGACAATGATGCCAAAGCTGTATGATCCATCCCAATGTCATTCCTGACTGCGCGTCCAATTCGTGGCCGCTGGTACCCGGCGGTAGCATTCGGGTTCTGGTCGGTCTAGAACCCTTTCCCCGCCTGCCATTGCTCACTATCCAGCAACAAGGCTGTTGATCCGACTTCGATGTACGGCGAGGGAGGTGGTTGCTACATGGCTATCATACCCACGCCACCGGAGCTTCAGCCCTTGATCGATCCAAACGCTGCCGGGGGGATGGATTCGCCACGACGCCAAGAGGGAACTAAGCCCCGTCTGAACTTGGGGTCACACTTTCAGCATACCCGCAAGCAGCTCAATGGCCGTGACCGCAGAACGACTCTGCTAGCCCTAGTCCTGGTCCCCATTCCCAGTGGCGTGCTAGGGTAACCGTTGCGTGGTGTCACTTGCGCGGGCGAGGGTCTTGCCCGTGATATATTCACCCCACCCTCCACCCGCTAATTCCGTATCGGTCGAGGATTCCTGGCGTAGTCTGGGCGAAAAATCCCCGCCCGTCGCTGTCTCCTCTCCTCCAGTTCAACTTAGCGCTGCCACCATACCCGTCGTCAGAACACACATCTCTCATGGCCTAGCTTACATTTATGCGATACGATACGTAGAAGACTTTTCTCAACCTCGTAGGGGTTTTTTTAAGAGGTAGGATACCCGCACTGTGCTGCCTATCCAACTGATTGTCAACATGCCTTTTACTGTTCGCCCCTCTAGCCTGCGGCCTGGCGGCTCCGCAGCATTGGCTCACTGCGAATCAAGATGTATGCCTGGTCTTTGTTCCTGGGCGTACAGATGGGTATATGGACGTAGGCGTCTGTCGATTGCACGCGCCTTCAAAGTGCTCGTTGGTGACATGGGGGAGATCCAGTGCATCATCTACTGGCCATCCACTCCCAGGTGGAAATATTGAAAGAACTTCGGCCAACCGCTGTATTACACCACCGCGTCATGATAGACTTTCATCGATTGTTTTTCCAAAGAGCAAATAGCGACTGATCGAAAAGATGGGCATGCTACTAGGACAGAGTATGCTGAGCATCTCACTTTCCACCCCCAGCTCCTTCGGCGTCTTGTTTCGGCGCCACGACGAGGTGCGACCAGGTCTGACCGTGACTATCCTGCAACAAGAGGCCTCCTCGATATACCAGTATATGAATGCTCGGAATAAGAGGGGGCGCATCTAAGGGCCATGTTAGCTACTGCCAGTGTTCAATTTTCTCGCAGAATCATTTGTGTCCTGACCTCAATCGTAAAACTTGCGGATCCACCAGAGTTCTGTCTTGGGAGAATCAGTTATGTTAGATGGAAGAGGTGAAACTGAGGTGTGCATTGGCAATTGTTGTTTCTAGCTATTAGAAGGATATCCGTTGACATCTTTTATAAATGTAAAGAGCCTTGGATCAGAACCTCAGTTACAATCAGATTCTGCCTCCTACTTTCTTTCAAGGCTCTGGACGTGATGTTCCTTAGGAGTTTTGGATCCTATTTTCCTTGCTTGTATGGATCCATCGATATTGCCTTCTTCGTTCAAACTAATTAGACAGTCTTAAATCCAATATAATGATATCAGAAACAGCATCGGTACTGAGCAAGCGGCTTGCATACATTCATGGATGACAGGCTGCCAAAGTACCTTAAAGTGTTTGCAAGCACCGCAGCCCCTCATTGCCGCTTCGGAGAGGGAGCAGAGACATCGCGGTAACGTTGCCCCGCCCGCTGCTGGAGCCGCAGAAAGGTTAATACACGGGACGAACAGCAGTTAATATGACACGTCTATTAGTGCTGCCGCAGCCACCGGCATCCAGCTTTCCTACCAAGACCCTTAACTGGCCGCCTAACTCTCATCAGATGGCACAATGGCCCACATGAACCATGTACATGGTGCTGCGTTCTTCTGGAAAGTAGAATGAACGCCGGGATTGACCTTGTTAGCACAATGGCGGCAAACAATAGGCATTGGGCGTTGCAGCATCCACGTGGGATTGTTTTGGCGCATTGCGAGAACACAGCCATTTCGAACGAAAATGAACAAAATAGACAAGACTGGCGCGTACCACTCATGATATCATCGGATCAAACGATTCACTAATTAGTGCCATAGAAACGGGCCAAAATCCCTCCCAATTGATGACAACTGCTAATGAAGGTGCTGATAACATAAACCACAATAATGAGGGTGGACAGTCTACCTTGCTGTACCTAAAATCTTTCCTATTGATCTCAATAATTGATTAATTGAGTTGAACCAACAGCCCCAGAAACAGTGCGAAACTTCCTGTTCAAGGCGGCCCGCCTTGGATGACTCTATTCTGGCAAATGCGAGGAATGCATCAACACCTTGTACCCAAAGTTCTAAAGATCTCCGGCCCAATGTGCTGATTTCTGGAGGCCATGGTCGTAGCCGTGGTGTTGTCGCACCGTTTCTTTGTACTGCAGGCGATTGCTTCCTCCAGTCTCATAGGCCTGTGCCTTGAGTCCATAGATGGTTGCCTTCATACTGAGACGATTATTTTATCCCTCTGGCGTAACTATGGGCTTCTTGTATAAAGATTTTCTAGATCATTGAGCAGTTGCAGTCAGCGAATTGTATAAATTACATCTTGAGCAAGTATACCTCGTTGGTAAGGTCGGCTACGCCGCTGGACAATTCACAGTTGATACGCTCTAAATTTTCCTCGTTCACTGTAAGTTTCAATCTGTCTTCCTTCTTATTGGGCTCCGGGAACTGCTGGAAGCGACTAGGCTTCAGTGTCACATCTGTTTGTTCTGCTGCCCGTGTCGTCCAGGCTTCAAATTGGTACGCTTTCCATTGCTTCTGTCGCTATTCTAGGTTGCCTTGTTCTTACCGTTGTGTTTGCTACTACTGCTACTTTCATGGTGGCTTTCTAAATGCTCTGAACCTTACAGCGATAGTGCCTTGATATCATCGTTTTGCACAGTCTCACTTTGTGAATTCTTCAAGTCAATTGTCTGCCATTGTCGCGTTTTCGCTCTCGAAGCCTAGTCTTGTTCTCGGCTACTAGTGTGCTGGGTTAGTTGGTCTCTCGGTGTGGAATGCCCGTAAGGGCATTCCTAGCTGATGTGTCAGTTAGGATGTAAGTCTATTTGAGGCGTACTATCCCTTTTGGGATATTCCGGTAGGTATTGAGGCCTTTGGATAAGGTCAATTAGTCAGTCATTTAGAGCTGCAGGGTAGGATTGAGGGGTCACGGTCAGATTCATCCGGATTCTCAACCTTGGAAGCTTTCGTCATGCAGCGCGAAGCATCGTCATGAGTATCCAGCAGCAGATTTTCTAGCAAGCTCAATTTACGCTTTTTTTGACCCATCTTTGTGACAATGTATAGTAACCCGTTTCATCAGGTGATGCTGATTAATTACGTCGGTCAGCTCGTTTATTTTGTTCACTTCGAGAGTCTTTTACCTGTGCCCCTACCGATATTATGGACGCATCTCCTTTGTGATGGCATCACCACAGTCACAACACCTGCTTTTTGTGGTGGGTTGTTGGGTCTCTGACCATCTCTTGTGCCTTTCCCCCACACACTAGAATGTCTGGCTGGTCAAATGAGGCTGTAAATCCCTTGGATGTTCCCTTTGAAGTAAAATTGAGCTAATTCGAATCGCCTGGAGAGTTGGTTTCGTAGCTACATGTATATTCAATATGAAGAGGACGAATATGCGCTAAGACAGATGATATGTTACCTTCAATCTGAAGCGAACCGATGAGGGCAGACTCGTTTACTGACCGGTATTGCTTCTATGGAAGCCTTGGAGGAATATTGAACAGGTTAGCAGTCAGCTCACATGTCAAGGCATTGAACTGGGGGAAGTCTCCCTTGTCAATAGCGTAAATGGGAGGATACAATGAGGGCTCATATAGTCCAGCTTCATTAGCGTAGGAGAGGGAAGAATGGCAAAGACTTTACACTCATCCCTTGTTAACGAGTAATCAAGAAAGTGATGCTTGGTTCGGATGATGATTCGGGCTGTTAGGAGGATGTACCCACGGCTGATCGGGAGCTTTGCGAGGTTGTAGGGGGACTGTATGTGCGAATATTCCGAATCTGGCGACATCTAATAATGCGGTCAAGGCAGACTAAAGTACAGAAATGACAAATAGTGCCAGAATGAGAACAAGAATGAGCTCTGCAGCTCTGCAGCTTTGATAAAGGCACGAGGGCTCAGGGAAGCATGCAGTGGTCGAGGGATAAAATCAGCGGTGGAGTAACAAGAGGCACGGCAACAGGATGTCAGGTACCATACCAACAGGCCAGCGTCTCTGCTCTCAGAATATTCCCAGATAGGCCCCGAAGATAGAACGCAGGGCTCGCAAGAAAGTGCTAGTACTGACACAGTGTATGTTTTCCTTTTAATATTACCTTTGGGCCTGGACCGATCATCCAGGTTGATATGTAGTGAAGCGGCGGGGATTGCCGCACCGGGCAGGAAGGGCCGGAGATGTGGGGCCGCTCGAAAGGGCGGATAAAAGGGAAGGTCTCCGACCAGAGACCTTGAGCAGCATCAAGCATCAACACACAAGAGATATCTTCTAAAGGGTAGCTTGGTGGAGGAACGAGACCTTCCCTAGCCCTCCTAGCAGAGCCTGTTTTTAATTTCTGTATTATCTGTATTAATTCGCATTTTCCCCCGATTTTTCTCTGCTGTTAATCGCACCCGAGTCTTTGGGGTCGGGATTTACATCACTTCATTCACGGTTTTCAACGCCTTGCCAACGCGAAGACCACTTTTTTTCAGCCCAAGCACCTAATTAGATGCTTTCCTTCCTTTTGAACCAAGAGTCAAGAAGTCACAGCCGATAGCTCCAGCTGTGGCCTACGCACATACCCGACCCAGGGAGACTTGCTGCTGACACTTGACCGAGGATTTCTGTGGGAGGGCACTTATTTGGTGTTGGGCTACGACTCTTTTCCCGCCGCTTCAGTAGCACGCAAGGTACACCCCCGATGGACTCTAGGCCAACCTAGACCTGTGGCCTTTGCAACCAGCTAGTACCCAGGTATTCATTCAAGGATAGAGGGGTGTGCTCCCAACTTGCAGACCCGTTGATGAGCCATCCCCTAACAGTGGAAATACCAGAGTCTCACTCCGTTGCGGCGACGTGTATGATAGAAGTGGATATGGTTCATAGCGGAGAAGATTGACTAACGAGCAATGGATGAAACTACAGCGCTGAGCGTTGTGGTTTTGGAGCCCACCTGCTTCCTGTAAGCCATGGTTAAAGGCTCTTTGTCCAGACTCGGGCGGTCCCGTCCGATGGGATTGGCCGACGATACGCCGAAAACTACCGGAAAGTAATTCTGTATTATTTGTCACACTCTTTGTCGGGTCTTCCTAAACATTGGGCAGGCTAAGGGGTGAGATCTCCTCAGCCTCAGCCTGAGGTTGCCAGTACCCTTGCAAAATACAAATGCGTGTAATATGCCTCATGACGCTAATGAACGATGACTCTTTAAGATTTGTGTCAGCTTATTGGTATCTGAAACCTGAGGTTGGCCGGATTATGTAATTGGCGGACAGGAATATTGAATCTCCTCTCTTGAAATTTTAACCTGTGCTTCGCTTTGCGTTATTTGATCTCCTCCCTTCTCCGTATTATCACCAATTTCCAAGCACCATCATGACGGAATTCGTATCGAGCCAGAATGCGAAACCTACAGTAGTCTGCGTCTTGTGAGTATCTTCAACAATCAGCCATCATACAACGTGATTCTCTCTTGCTAAATGAACGATAGCTGTGGTGCATGTGCAGGTTATAACGTAGTTCACATGGAAGCTGCGCGCGCTTTGGCGTTGGAGTTTCACAAGAACAACATCCATCTCGTGTATGGTGGAGGCACTGTTGGCTTGATGGGGGAGCTCGCAAAAACACTCGTTTCGCTTTCCGGACCCGAAACAGTTCACGGCGTAATCCCCAAAGCTCTTGTTAGAGTTGAAGAGGGGTACCAAGGAAAAGAGACGCAAACAGCAGCTAGTGCCCCCAAAGGCGAGAAAAAGGTAGAACGCATCGTGGAAAATGGATCACAGTCAGCTTCATTTGAGTTCGGCATGATCACCATCGTCCCGGATATGCACACTCGGAAGCGCCTTATGGCCACGAAGGTTCTTGAAGGTGGGCCAGGATCCGGATTCATTGCACTGCCTGGCGGATTCGGTACCCTGGAAGAAGTCATGGAGATGACGACGTGGAATCAACTTGGCATTCACCGTGTGGGAATCGTGCTGTTGAATATCAACGGCTACTGGGATGCTATCACTGCTTGGATCCAAAAAGCGGTGAAAGAAGGCTTCCTTTCCGATAGCAACGCTGGGATTATGGTCGACACCAGCAAAGTCGATGAGGCTCTGGGGAAACTGAGAGAATACCAAGTTAGCAGAGAGAGACTCGAGTTGTCTTGGAACGAAGAATGAGACAATTGATGTATAATTTAAGACCAGCTAGAGAATCATGATCCTATGTAAAGTAGAGATTGGAGCGCTGGGAGAGCGGGTCAGGGAAGGATTGGTTGCATCTTGGTTGGTTTTGTATTTTAAAAAAGCTTCCGCTCAATCTACAGAAGAAATCCCCAGCTTAATATAATTAAATGAGTATTTACTATCATTTCCTGCTTATGCCAGTACGATCCCATCTAATGTAGATAGGCTTCCAACCTCTGGATGTCCCAGGCTTACCCGCAACGTGATTGAAGCGGCTCGAAACGATGAAGACGGGCAGGAGTTGGACTTCACAGAAAAGTGTTTATGCCACGAGATCAGCCTAAACAACTGTTGGAATATCCCTAGATGATACATCCAACCAACCCCGTGGCAATGCTTTTGTGCATGGAGTATTTGTCAACCGGGATATTGAAATCGTGACTCACCAGCAGTAAGCGTAAACGTTGTCGTTGATCGCGTGAGCTGCAGCCCATGCCCCCACATAGGAATGGGGTTGAGGCTCCGCCAAGGGCTAGGGCAGCCGGCGCAGAGTGATAATGGAGCTCTGGATTGAAATTTTCCATCCAAGAAAGCAATTTGGCGCAGTGGAAGCGCGGTATGTTCCAATTCCAACTCTATATCATCACAAGTTCGAAAACTAACTTGTCCCAGCCGGGCTCATAACCCGGAGGTCGCACGATCGAAACGTGCAATTGCTAAGCAGCACGCCTCATCCGAGGCAAACAATTTTTTTGCTTCATCTCAGAGCTCTTTGGTATTTTTATCAGCAGTCTGATCTACAATTCGTTCCACACGTTGATTATTTGCATCGTCCCCGACCCAGTTTGACTTTTTTAAGCCCAGTCCATCCAACGTTGGCATAAACCAATCAGCTTGCGCTAAAGTCTCGCCGCACAACACAGTGATGGCGAAAGAACGTCTCATTCAAGGTTTCATTCATCGTGGTAATGGTGCATTGGATGACGTCAACTCTCAGTTCTGCCCGAGATACAAACTTGACGGGAGATCAGATGATGGCTGTTTTTCTAATTTCGGAAAACTGGGGCCGCCATGATCCGACCCGCGAGAGTTGCCGACCCGCAAGAGTTGCCGACCCGTAGAACATACCGACCCGGCTAAGGCCCCGACCTACAAAAGATGCCAGTCCGAACGAAATGGGACAACTCCCTCACAGGTTCCGTCTCATTCGAACCTAGAGACTAATGGAGTTCTTCGACTACGTAGTCTTATATATGTGAATTTATGTGCACTGAGGTATGAATTTCAGGATTGCTGTTCCACGGCATATAATTCTAAAAGAATATTCAAAGGGCCGTGTTTTCTTATTCAGCTTGAGATACATCGTATTTAAATGCTTGCTCAAGGTTCGGCAGTTCTGGCATGGCCTCGCGTTGGTCCACCCTTCGGGCCATCATGTCCTTCACGCAATGACCAATTCCCGCCCGAACCGAGTGGGTGGGTCCGCTGCCGCCCACCCCGAGAGAATAATTGCTCAATAGTTAGCATATCTGTTGGAACCAACCGTCCACGACGTTGGATAATTCGGTCCGACTCAGATGATGCGGGGAAATAAGCTTGCTCCCAACTTTTGTGTGGTCTGGCGTGGTGAGTTGGCAGTATAAATATGGGCTCTTGTATGTATCAAGCTACCCACTAGCAAGAAGCCCATCTATTCACCCTCTGTTTACGAAAAGATGAGTTCCCTTCGCAGTCTCCTATTGCTTGCGACTTTGCTTGCCAAATTCAAATTTGTCACCAATGCATCAAGTGTACCATGGCCAGCCATCCCGTCACCGGCGGTCTACTCAACCCCGCCCGATGCCCCATTCATTGAGCCGATCTCGGTTGTGCAGGGTCTGACCAGCGATTCGTCGGAAAACCTCTCTTCTCCTATGGTTTTCAATACTATTAACGATACTTATACACGTGAGCGAGCTCTCTATGCAGTGTGAAAGGTGTTCCACGCGTATTCTGACCATTTGTTGTTGAGCCAGTCGACTACGGGAGAGCTGTTGCAGGAAAGCCCAGATTTGCAATCACTTCTGTCACTGATTTTGCGCAAATTGAAGTGAGATATACTGAATCATACGTGTAAGTGCACTGCATGCCTGGGGATCAACCCGCCCGTTGACAAATGGTCATTTTTGCAGTGGTTTGGAGAACCCTCAAGGAGACGGCCCTTTCGCCTTCGCCAACGCTCTAGCTGCCACTTTCCGAGTCGAAACCTTTAACGTAACTCAGATTGGTGAGCTCAATGGTTACTTTATTCAAGGCTCGCAAAGATGGCAATCGATCCGACTCATTCGAGGATCCGGCTTGACTATCGAGAGGGCCGGCTTCGTCTCCACCATTGATGAAACTCCGGTACGTCACTGTATCCCACTTACTGCCCCTCAACTCCACATACCATATGAAGTAACATCTACAATTTAAGATCGACTCTACCGCTGGCTATTTTGCCTCTAGCAATTCTACATATACCGACATCTGGAATTTAGGGCCGCGCACTGAACACCTCTGTTGCTTTCCCCCTGGATCTCAATCATCCACATGGGAAATCTCTGAAAAGGGCGCTTACATTAGAGGCCAAAAGCCCGCTTCCACTGCACACATTTCCAACATGCAAAATTACTCTCTCAGCTTTGAGACGATGATTGACTTTGGTGGGACTGGATGGCGCCTCGACACCGAGATTGATGCAATTCAAGCAACTGGACCCATATGTAAGGAATGTCGGAAGTCAGCAATTTCTGCGCGCCAGCTAACTGCCTTTACTACTAGTTGTTCTCACTAGCGAATACCCTGAAGGGTCCTTTGCCAACATTGATCGAAATCTAGTGCCACCGAACACTCTAGTTTTAGGTCGAGGCTGGTCTCTCCAAAACCAGACGAGTTTGCCAGGATTTCTGCTGGACAAGTTCCCACTAAATATTGTCCGTGCTTGGGTCAATTCATCATCTCCTCTTACTAACATATCTACCAACAGAATGTGACGGAGAAGGAATGGCACACTATCAAATCATTATCACATGGTGATGATACTTACACTATCCTGCTGGACGGCCAAGAAATCGCAAATTTCAACATCAGCTCATATGGCGTCGGCAATTATAACCCATACATTCCAGGTGGTGCCAGCAAGAGCTTTGCCTTTGGTCCGTGGCAGGATCAGGCGGCCTGGATCCGCAACGTCGATGTCACTCTAAGCACTGGAGAGACGATATACAGCAATTCCATGACTTCACCAGATGTTTTGATCGAGTACGGCGTTCAGGCTAATGAAGAATATATATGTTCAGATGCTGGTAAGCGGGATCGCTACTCTTGGCTAGGAGATCGCCTGATTTCTTCCCGTGTGACAATGGTGTCCACGGCGGAGGAAGAGTTTGTGTGGGGCCCTGCAGAGCAAGCTTTATCCAGACAAACAACTGCTGGGCAGGTGCCTATCAATACACTATTCTCCCCCATCGACACGGAGAGTATTCTAATTAGGACCGCGAACGTCGATCCACTTATTGTCGACTACAGCTTTGACTTTATTCAAGTCATTTATGATTATTGGCTGCGGTACGATCTCGCTAAATAAACATCCCGTCAGATAATCGCTCTAATCCATTTTCATGTAGATCAGGCAATGATACCTTCATTCAACAGTACTGGAGTCAGATAGTCAGCATCAATAGCTATGCTATCAGTCGATCTCTCGATCCTGAGACTCAGCTTTATGGAGCACCGCAGGGGCCATTCGGTATTCCCCTTTCGGGCGAAAAGGGCCAGGCACTCGGTCCTGCCAATACCGTGTCACTTATTCTCGGGCTTGAGCGACTTGCTGACATGGCCGATTATCTCGGCTACGTATCATCTGCCATGGCCTATCGAAAACAAGCTATATTGACCCGTGAAGCTGTGGATCGGCACCTTTGGAACTCTACGGGCGGGTTCTATGCATCTACAATTGGTGCATCCGGGTACGACATGATGGATATCGCCCAAGTCCTTCTTGGCAAGATTGGGACCGACGAGCGGCGTGGGGCTTACACGGACAAGCTGGCGGCGCTTCGAGTCCCAGCCGGCTACATGAACGGCACTCGCTTCGGGGATACCCCACAAGTAGCTAACCCATACTACTTGAGCTTCTTGCTCGAAGGATTAGCAAAGGAAAACCAAACGGAGCTCTCCCAAGAGTTGCTCGACAATACTTGGGGACCGATGGTACGTCGCGACGTCAATTACACGGGCGCATACTGGGAATACGTCGTAAGTTGTTATTCTCTTTGCTAACGTCCTTTTGGTGAAAGTGCTTATTTAATCCTCCCCGCAGAGCCCAGACGGCAAGTATCCAGGCCTCGATCTTTTTACCGCCAACAGTCACTACTGGGGCAGTTATCCAACTGTATTTCTCACAGAATATGTTCTTGGAATTCGACCAACAGGAAAGGCATATTCCGATTTTTTGTTCTCGCCGCTGGCGGGCTTCAAGACAGAGTGGGTACAGGGTAGGGTCCCCACACCTGCGGGACTTGTCTTCGCAGCATGGGGTTACAATGCACAAGGGAAAGTTGTCATGGAGATCACGATCCCGGCAGAGCTTAGATGCACAATTATCCCTCCGTTTGAAGGCCAATTTTCGTTTAATGAGCAGGTTACCCAGAACCAGTCCATCACGGTAGTGGGGGAGCAGAAAGTGACCATCACAGAGGAGTAACGATGGGTTTTACATTAAGTTAGTCCGACCTCAAATTCGTCTTTTCAAAGGTTCCATCAATGCATTTTGAAGCCCAACCCAACGATCGGCGATCGTCTCTAGCTAGAAGATGACAAGGATTGGAGGGAGCGAAGCATGCAGCCTGTGAGATGTGTGATGAGGGCCACGGAGTCGAAGGCTCCTTAAACCGGCGCCACGCCAAACAGCAAAAACGAAAACTAGCATCATGGGGCCGCCTGTAGAGATGATTAAATAGAAGTCTCAAATCGCATAAGATCCACCATTCCGTGACAGAAGGCTATTGGAGAATGAGGTGGCTGAAACTCTCCCACAAACCCGCTGCTCGGACCCCCTGAGGATTTTCGCTTCCACAATGATCCTTGTCAATGGCATTTGTCCCCCACATGCCGAGGCCACGATGCAATAGGCTAAGACACGGCCCTGGAAGATTTCTTTTCACATCTGGAACAGGGGAGTCTGGGTACACGTATGCCATGCGAGTTAGTGTCGCCGGGGAAGCCTAGGGAGCCAGGGAGCCAGGGAGTGAATACCATCGAGATCGGAGCATGGGTTTCACAAGGCGCCTGCTATTCTGCATTTGGGCCAAACCCTCCGAATAGAGCAATCGAGGCCTGCGAAGAAATTAAGGTTAATTTTGTTGACGAGATTGAGTGTTGAAGATGCTGGACTTGTTAATATCGACGTCTTGCCTTTGCTGGTTAACATGGTCCGGTCCCCCTTTTTACCACGTACTTGACGTGACATCGTTGGCTAAAACTTTACCGATCATCTTATTGACATGAATCGTAAATCCAACCTGTCATCCCATTAGGCAATAATTTCTAGGGTATTCCCAGCCTCATGGTCAGGGCGGCCGGACATTCCTTAGTCAAGCCTCATAGTCATAGTGGTGGGGATCACAGGGTCCGGAGAACCAGACGGTTTGAGCAGCCAAAGATGCGATGAATGTCTCAAAAACCGTCTCAAGAAGCTTTCGCCGGGCTTGGCAAGCCTCACCAAGGCGTCAGCACCACGCTGCTGGGTAACGTCAAGCTGTCAAGCGAGTCTTGGCATGTTTCGGAAATCACGCGGGTACTTTACCACTTCCAATTGGCTGGATATTCCCGTACCAAAACCAACCCTCGCCTGCGGTTTCACAACTCCAAACTCTGTTACAAGCGCCCCCGCCACGACAGCGGCAATTGCTTCAGGGGCCGTCCAATGAGACGCTGTTGCCAAGTGCCAGTCTGCGTATACCGAACTCTCTTAAATAATTCTGTTTCTTGCAAAAGTTCCTTGCATTCCCTAGGTCAGTCTTGCGAATATACTTCAACGAGCACTCACAGTTATCTTGCCCTGGCGGCGTCTTTCATTCTCTTGCCCTGGTGGCCCCATCATCAATTCATTTTTACTAGTACATAATTATTCTTTTGGTGTTCAAAATGTCCGTTGCATCCTGCCCCGTTTCCGGTTCCATGGGCGGAATGTGCCCCGTGGGTGCATCGAGTTCCAATCGCGTCCGGTCAGGGAGTACTCGAGGTCCCCGAGGATGCTCGTTTTCCGGTGTTGCTCAGCCTGGAGATATCCATGCCGCATTTGATGTGAGTTTAAAGATGTGAAGCCAATTTCGGGAACAGAGCTAACAAGTGCAGATTCCGCGTGGTGTTGATGCTGAAGAATGGCTTCGAATGAGGTAAGCAGAGAAGTTTGCATAGTTCGAGGAATCATGCTAAATCGATGCTATTATAGGGAGAGAAAATCGATCAACCAGCTGCTTTACTCGAATTATCCATCTAAACAAGATATCGACTCTCTTAAGGGTCAGAAAGAGCTAGATGCCATGAACGCCAATGAACACGACCTGCTTGCCGTCGCCCTCGGAGCCCCTGCACGACAGGTATTGCGGAGAGCCGAGGAGGTCGGCCCCCAAACCGGATGGCGCGATGGATACCTCAGCATGGAGCATGGCTTCTGCCCTCCCGACTACGAAGAAGCCGCAGGCGCTCTCTCCAGATCCCCAGGACGCATATGGTCCGATCTTTGCGAACGGATGCCGGGCTGCAACGCACGAGGCCGAGTCAGAGAGGCTATCGCGGCGTTGCCAACGGTTGAAGGCACAGAAGAAGTCATCCCGGACCAAGCACTATGGGCTGCACTTGTGGCACTTGGTATGCTTTGCTCTATTTACCGCTTCGAAGGCAAATATGACGGAACCGAGGGCGTGTCTTCAAAGAACAGGACCAAGTGGCGGCCAAACTGCCCCATGGGCGACGAGCTGGGCGAAGAGCTGCATGGAATTCCTCTCTCCATCGCCCTGCCATTCTACCAGATTTCCCGTCGAATGGGTCGGACGTTACCACATTTGACCTTTCCCGATCAGTCATCATACAACATCAAGATCAAAGACGCCACGTCAACCTACCCGTACGTTGCACGCTTCGACAACATGGACCTTCGATGGCCCATGTTTGGAGAGAAAGCCGAGGTGTCATTCCTTAAGGGCTGCGCCGACACATCAGGTACGTACTAATGTAACTGAGAAAAAAATACATACTGATTCTTTGTTTAGCATCGTTCCAGCACGGCCCGGATGCCATTGCCGCTTGTCAAGAGCATGTCATGACTGGCAACGTTGAGGGGCTTCTTCGAGAAATGATCCGACTGAAGGAGATCCTCGAACGCATGCCTAATGCCTTTCACTCCATCTCTCCCAACCCAAATGCTGGCGAAAACTATGTTTCCGCCGACCGCTGGGTCCGATGGGCGCTCTTCTCGGCACCGCTCTCAAAGCGATGCCCAGCTTCCTCTGGACTCCAGTTCCCGCCATATCTCGTAATGGATGCCTTCCTGGGGCGAAAGAGGTATGACACTTTCCTTGGCATTGAAGGAGTGCACCTGCGAGCATGGCTCCCATCGAATCTCCGAGCATTCATCGCCGCCATCGAATATCACTACAGAATTCCAGAGTTCGTCGCTAAATCTGGCGATCCCCGCCTCATGGGCGTGCTCGATGGCGTTGTCGAAGCTTACACCGGAGAACGTGGTTTCATGGGCGTGCACCGATACAAGGTGTTCGGCATCCTGGAGATTGCGGCAAAGACCGGCAGAACGGAGACCAATGGCGCGTCTGGCGCTGGAGATGCTTCGAGGCCTTGGGAGGAAACCCATCGCCAATTCTCCGATGCCATGAAGGAACGCCTTGAACCATACCGTGGAGAGCTGTCTGTCGAACCCCACCAGATGCGTGGCACATTTGAAGAATGTCGCTACACCACAAGAGTTTCTAGCTGTAACTTTGTGGATTCTGATCCAAAGCGCTCCATTGCTCTCGTCACACTCGATATCGAAGACACTGGCATCACTTTTCAACCTGGTGATCGAATGGCTGTGATGCCCATCAACGGCTGGGACGAGTGCGCTAAAATGGTCGCTGCTCTCGGCCTTGAGCATCATATTGACGATCCAATCGAGGCCACTGGAACTTGGAATCGATTTGAGAAACATCTTGCTTCTGTTCGAAGGTCAACTCTTCAGAAACTGACTGTCACCGATATTCTTCGCCGTGGTCATCTTGCGCCCATTACCAAGGAACTTGCACTGAAAGTCCATGAGCTCTTGCATGCTTCATCGAACACTGTCTTGCAGATCCTAGCCACTGAGGAATGGCCGGTTTCCGGCTCATTGGGCGACTTGCTTCAGGATGCTCTCACAGACACGCCGCTGCATGTCTGGGACAAGGCATTTAGCTTGGATAATCTGTCTTGGCTGGTAGATCTGGTCACCCTCGAAGTCCCTCGCACATACTCCATCGCCAGCTATTCGGATGATCTACTCCCTAGCACGGTTGATCTGGCCATCTCTCGTGCCGAGTACAAGCTCTGTTCCACTTTTGCCAGAGATCATGACATCTTACGGGCTGGCGTTTCCAGTGGTTTTCTGAACCCATACCCGACAGCAGATGAAGTCCCACAAACCGAGGAAATCCTGATTGGAATATCTCGACCAGTGGCATTTCAACTACCTATCGATAATATGGCTCCATGTGCCTACTTTGCAGGAGGTAGTGGCATTGCACCATTCCGAGGATTCTGGCAGCATCGCCTTGCAACCTCGGGCCTCTCAGGTGGCAAGAACTTCTTGTACTTGGGAGTTCAATCCCGGGAGAAGTTCTGTTTCGAGGAGGAGTTAAGAGAACTCGTCAAAATCGACTTCATGCAAGTTCATGTGGCTTTCTCTAGGGACAGTCGAGGCCTTGCCTATGACCCGTCGATGCGAGACCTCGTGGAGAGACAAATTCCTCCCCGGTACATCGACACGCTGATCGTGGAGCAAGGAGTAAACATCTGCGATCTTGTCATGTCAAAGAAGCAGGGAGGTCTTGGCGGGTGCTTATACGTCTGTGGCTCCGTCTCAGTCTTCGACTCTGTCATGAGCGGTATTCGGAAGGCCCTTTATACGTATCGAACAGCAACCATGGATAATGTCGACCTGATCTTGAACAAAGCCTTCGCGGAGCGACGGTTCATGCTCGACGTTTTCATGACGCCCAAGCCACTGCCTTGTAATCTTCCAACCATTCCCATGTCGCTTTTGGCTCTCCACACGGGTCACCGACCGGGAACGCGAATGTGGATTGGCGTTCATGGAAGTGTTTACGACGTCACCGACTTCTGTCCCATGCATCCTGGTGGCACCCTCATTATCAAGTCCAATGCCGGAGTTGATTGCTCTCGATCTTTTGACAACCTCGCTCACACAAACAATCCAGAAGTTTCGAGTCTTTTGACCCGCTACTTTGTCGGCCATCTGACCCCCAAGCCTGACTACCACGGGAATAGCGATATGTCATCCTTGCATGATCTCTGGGCAGGGTATCTAAGGACAATCGTCGAGACCCTCGTCGCCCATCAATTTGAGATGTACGAGATCATGGGCGCCTCGATGGAACATTCATCTGCTCAAAGCCCAGCTGGAATCGCCAACATCTTCGTGCAAGAGGGACTCCCAAATATCATTGCTGTCCGCACCTTCTACGGCTATCAGAGCCGTCTCCTCCAGGGTGGTTTCGCGGCTCTCTTTGGACCGAAAATGCAAGAGCTGGTTCTTAAGCTTTCATTTTCTGTTGCGAGTGCCAACGGCCTCAGTACTGAGGCAAAGCTTCCTGATATTCTTGGAACCATCACCCGTGCAAAGACTGGCCTGGACGCCGCTTCTTGCACAAAGGAGGTCAGTCTTCTTGGAGAGTTTGTATGCGATCCAGACTCTGCCTTTAGATTTCAGGAGCGCGGCATTTTTGAGTATGCATCCAAGAGTGTCGAATTGGACATTGAGTTGCTTGAAGACCTTCGCCAGGAGGCTTGCAATGGCATGGACGCATTCGACAGCATTGCAGCTACTATGGGTTCTCTCGACGGCGAGCCAGATTCTACGCCAAGCACTGCCCACCTATCGGCGCTTTCGGTATTCTTGCTCCAGATACTTGAACGCATGGCGCGTCGGTTGAGCATGTTTTACTCTCAGCTCGCTCGGCTTTCAGTCTACCGCCCGGACCTAGAGCGAAACCCAGCTCGAACCCGATGGGCACTCGTACGAAGATGCATGCGCGATGGAACCCTGTTTGTTCTGTCCCACAAAGCTGAAGATGTGGCACTTGTGAGCGGACAGCAATCATCCTACTACATGTCTCGTGCGAACCCGAATCAGAACATCGACTTCGACAAGCTTTTGCACCAGGTCAATGAAACCATTGGGCTCGCAAAGAAGGACATTGAGGCCAGGGTGTCGCAACCTACAACAGTCAATGCAGTTCAGCAAGCAAGAGGCAGGAGCATGGGCAGCAACTCATTGATGGCATCACGAGCAAATGTTGGATCCCTGAAGGCAATGTCCAACTTTATGGAGACCAACAGAAAGGCCATCCGGAGGTTGAGCAGAATTCCACCTGGCCCATTCAACCTCGAGGAGTTGCAAAATGCTGCAGCTCAATTGAGTCTTGAATCTCGCCAGGAGCCAGCTGGTATTGAGTCGTACAGGCCTGCTGCAATGGGGCATCAACACAACAACGGGGTACCTCACAGTGCTACTCCCTTCCCACAAACCCGTGAAAGGAGTCGATCCGCAGCCAGCCGCGGTGTATCTCCTCACATGTCCTTCTCCCCTCTCAACCAACGAACGAAGAGCCGATCCCGACAGAGCTCACTCAGCCGCAGCTCAAGCCCCGGCGTAATGGGAGGCTATCCAGTCATCGGGGCTCCTCCTACCCCACCGACAGAAGCGAAGATTGCGCTGCATAAGAAACTGTCAGGACTGAATACCCGTCCTGATTCTCATTCTATCGGACACATTCACAGTCCGGTTCCTTCGCTATCATCTGGGGGGACTCGTGCAAAGTCTGTAATGATGTTGGAAAGCGCGGCAGCAAGAGGACAGTCTCCACTGCACACGAGGGGACAATCGACCGGCTGGTTACGGTCGTTTAAGCTGAGGAGTTTGGCGGAACAAAGTGAGAGTAGGGTACCACCTACATTTTGAGGGAACAAAAGCCGACGGAGTGTCTTGACAGGCCTGTATCATACATAGTCAAAAGGAAAAGGTTGAGCATGTACAAATACCAAGAATAATACGCAGTTACTCGCACAAGAGCCACCGTGTCTCTTTGATCTAACCCTAAAACATTCCCTAGTATCTAATTGGAATTCCCTTTCATACCGCCTACGCCTAGTATTAGACTGAATGGAAGGATGTGATGCAGTTGAGGACGATGGAAGCTCTTGTCTTTTCTATCTATCTAGTAGGGGGGAAAGCCAGCTATTTATCCCTGGGGATCTAGCTGATCTGGATACCCTCGGATCAATGATGCCGTTGGAAGCCGAAGATCTAGGTCATTGAGGTTGGTCTAGATTCAAATTCTCTAGCTAGGTTTTATCCTATCCACGGTACGGACCCAGGTTATGCAGGGCTGACTTTTCCTATCAGACCCTGTTGTCTGACACCTAGGTTCCATGTTGAGATGGCCGTCCGAAATCCTACCAAACAGTTGTAGCCGATCGTCCTATGACCCAGCTGACTACTTTGGCTACTTCATAATCTAATTCTATAGATAGGAGAGCGCATGACAATAGAAGTTCCTTGCGTTTGCGTCAAGGTGATGCAACAGCGAGTGGACTATCAATAATCCGCACTCATACATGGCTATTTTTATCTCTGTTATTCTAATAGACACACTCGTCAAGCTTCCCTTCATACTAGCCATGAAACCTCATCATTCCCTGGGCGATGTCACTCCGTAATGGAATCTGGTGTTGAAAAGAATTATCTGGCTCGTCCTTTGCGCCCTCGATTATGAGCCCCCCTCCCCCTCACTGAAATGCCCAACTGGTAACCACGGTCTTGCTAGCCCCTTATCAAAGTATATTTTATAATCTCGGAACATCTTGAACTCAATCGACTCACGCTCTTCAACCCTTTGACAAACTCGCGTAGAAAGTCTTGACTCGGGGATGTACTGTCACCTTGCTCGGATCAAAGCTCACAACCTGCAATCCCTCCATGCTCGTCGCTCGTGAGAGTGCCACGTAAGCTTGACCTCTCTCGAACACGCGGCCAAGATCTACCCTCACACGCTCTAGTGTCTGACCCTGTGCTTTATGTATGCTGAGTGCCCATGCGAGGAGGAGAGGGACTTGAGTGCGCGTTGCCAGCTTCTCGACGATCCAGCGATCTGGGTCCAATGGGTCGGGAACATATTGTTCAATAGCCCATTCCACAGGTGCGCAAATATGAACCAGGCTGTCACCATCTTGAGTTAAAAAACGGACCACTGGATGGAGGGTCAAGGCGCTGCTTTGAGGTTCACAAGCCTCGTCTTCCCATTGACTGGAAGAGAAGGTGTCTTTATTCGCGAAGCCAATTACGCGGCCCTGAGACCCGTTCACGAGGGTCTCATCGAAATTTTGAGTGAGCATGACTTGTGCCCCTTTCTTCAACGCCAAGGATTCTGGGGCACATCCACTCAGGAGCCCCTTGCGGGTATCCTCGTTTGTAATTATCCCACCGTCTTCTGCATGGTAGTGATGGGCTACCCCATTGATTTTTCGCAGTCGTCTTGAGTTCGCCTGGTCTGCTTGACGGCGCAGCGGGAAAAGCTCAGTGGCCTCCACACCATTGTCTGCCAAAGGCCGGTGGAGTTCTCGGAACTTCTCAATAGTTGTAGGCGACAGACGGCCTTCTCGAATCTGGTTGAGCATCACAGTAAATTCTGGATCCCTCTGTCTGTAAATCTGACTCAGGCCGATGGTATGATGTATCGCCTGATTCCACATCTCCGATTCGAAGCAGAATTTTGGACTGCCATCATCTGATCCCTTCCTCACTGGTGGAAGCTGAAAAAAGTCGCCAGTAATTATGAGTTGTATACCTCCAAATGGTAGGTCTATTTGGCGTAATTCACGAGCTATTGCATCAAGCTTATCGAAGAGGACGCAATCAATCATGGAGATTTCATCAATAATCAGGACATCAACGTTCAACCAGCGCCACAGGTTGATCTTTTTTTTCGAGATGTTCTGAATAAGCATTACAGTAGGCGCTTCACCAAGGCCGATTCCCGCAAACTGGTGAAGTGTCGTGCCGCCAATGTTGAGAGCTGCAAGGCCCGTAGAGGCTGTCACGCCAATGCGTGAGTCGTCTCCTAGGTACTTTGTCGATAGACTTCGAATGATCTTCTTGAGAAGGACTGACTTGCCAGTGCCTGCAGGCCCTGTAAAGAACACACTTTTTCCCTGCTTAACCACGAGGTCGAAGATGGTCTGTTGCTCTCCGTTCAGTCCCTCCTCATCTAAACTTGAATATTTTCTCTGGCGCTGATCAATTTTTGCATTTCTAGCCAGTTCAAGGCGAAGCTGCTGTGCTGCTTTACGTGCTCGCTTGGTGGGTTTCTTTGCCAGACTACTCGTAGTAGAGAAGCATGCAGACGGGGCACGGAATCGCCAATGTGCAGTTCCACAGCCTGGTGCCAGTGAACCTATCTGCGTAAGCCCCCGAGCACTGCAGCCTGTCATAATCTATTAGATAGCGCGCCTAATTCATGTGGGGGTTCACTTGCATGCACGACCTTGGCTTGTCCAAAATGATGCCATTATATGAGAAGACGCTGAGGAAACGAATTCAAGGTAAACAATGGACCGCTGTGGGAATGCTTTCATGAACTTCATTTTATGGAAGTGAGGGGCAATATTTGAAACAATATTGCACGTGACTCGTTGAATGCAGTGTGTTATAGGTTGTTATTCCGCCACTTACGTAGGCACGGAAAGACTTTAGATACTCTTGAGGAAGATATACTAACTCTCATGTTGTAATAATATGGTGTATTTAGACAAACCGCTTTTCAATGACACCAGGAAGAATTTGCTGCCCCTCAGCCTGCTCACCACTGACACCCTTTCGCTGGTTCCACTTCTGTTTCAATTTGGTGAATTCTTCCATGGTTGGTACTTCGTGTCCACCAGCCTCAAAGTCATTCTGTGAATAGCCTTCTCGTTGAAGAAGGGGAGAGTCGACTGTTTTGAGCAGGACTTCGTTTTGGGGACGAGTAAAGTACATCAGGCCTAGACGATCAACATCTTGCTGGTCCTTGGGGGGTACCGCCACCTAACCAAACAATTAGTCCTGATATTGCCTATAATGGAAGAAGGGAGAAGGCCACTCACGCGGTGTACAGTAGATTTGATATAACCTCCCGTAAGGTAACTGAGGGCATCGCCGGCATTGATAGTCAGACTTCCATCAAGAGGCTTTGCCCATTTCCAACCCTTAGTCTCCGGATCTCGGATCTGAAGGCCCGCAACCGGTTGGCGGAAGAGCAAAGTCCAAGAGCCCAAGTCCGTATGTCCGCGGATCCAGAGGTTGTCTTTAAGGGCATCAACCTCCTCTGGGGAAAATTTGGAATACTTCATGTACCTTAGATGGGACTCGTCGTTTTTATCCCATCTGTGGAGATCTTTGAAATGGTCTTCGGGTAATTCAAGCGCGAGGGCAATTAGGTGGTTCAGTGGGTCTAATATTTTATCATGCAGGGCCTTTAATTCTCATAGAGTGTTAGAAAATTCAATTTTGTGACATGTCAGGGGCTCTGACCTTGGAGAAATTCTCAATATCGTCACGATAAAAGTCCAGTGGTTGGGGAAGAGGCTGTCTGATCTGCCCATCCTCAGCTGATACCAGCCCATGTTAGCATTTACCAACGAGAGGATTTCCAAAGTAATGAGGGTCAAAATGGAAGGGTATTAAAACAAACATACTGGACATGTTCCACATTTCTATCTTCTCGGGAATCCCTCCTGTTAATGGCCGCCTACCGGCAGGTCTATACCCGGTGTAGTTTCCTGCATCCAAGTCTGCAACATACTCCAATCTCTCTTCGAGGGGAAGTTTGTAGAATGCCTGGCCGAGGGCGAATTGTTGGTCCACATCTTTCTGAGAAATGCCGAAGTTGGTAACATAGAAGAACCCCTTGGTCTTGATAGCCCGGATCAGGACCTGAGAGAGTTCATTGTTGCCTTCGGGGGTGCCATACTTCGAAAGATCGATGTTGGTTACTAAAATTTGTCAGCATACTTGAAGTAATATCCCTCTAAAGATATTGATTTGTGCCGTCAATACTCACGGTGTGCCCAATCGAGTTGTTCCTTTGTCTCGGGAACATGGGTGTATGGTTCTACTAGAGGAATTGCGGAAGGCATCTTGGAATTGGTTCAGAGTCTGATTAAATTACACCTTCATGAGTGAGAGCAAACCGTGGGTTGGCACCATTCATATAAATGTCAAGGCTCGGATCTCCAGGGTCCTGCCTGCGCCTGCAGTGAGCTTAGTATGCAGCTTTGATCCATGTGGAGTGACCAATAGCCGCAGGACTTCGCATTTCTAATCGATGTCGCGATCGAATCCCGCGCTCATCCCACTCATCCATACCTTATCACGATCTTTGTTTGGCTTAAACCCGCATGCGGGGTTATCTCCAGCATTTCATAATTTACTGTCAAATTACGCCATAATGTCGCAATAGCGTGGTTCACTTAATGTAGTGCCTTTAATTTTCCGACCCTTTTAAATGCATGTCGCACTACTGCTTGATGTTTCTGGACGCTATGCATATAGACTTCACCCGGAAATCCTATGAATTTGTTGGATCGTGTACGGTACATTCGATCAAGTGGTCTTAGTGTTCAATAGAGTGTGGATTCAAAGCTGATGATTGTATTGATGCTTGAGGGCCTCGAGCCCCTCTTTTCTATGAGGGGTTTTTATCTCAATCTCACGCCCCCTCTGACTAAGACTAGGATATCGATATATCAAGGAGTTGCAGAAATCCGATTCCAATCTAACAGAATTAGTAAGTACTTGGGCAATGAGGGGCATCTGATTAATTGTAGCCTAAGGTTGGACGCTTCGAGGCATATCACAATAGTTGTAGAGATTGAACGCGGGTAGCACGGAAATATAGTTGCCGAACATAGTTCTTTCGCCTACGAAACGCCTTTGTCGCACTACCGCTAGTGCAATTGTAAACACCAGTTTGTCCGGAATTCATTCTTTCTCAATCGATATCTTGTATTGACTCTACACTTTCCAAACTCCTATCATGTTTGAATGTTACATATACTTACAAGGCTCAGAACTGCTAAGACCTAGAATTAGTATTAGGAAGAGGTAGCATGTGTATAAGCCCAGTATTAGCAGCTGGGCTGGATGATATTTCCAAGCTTCTTGGGTGTGGTCAAGTACCAACAAAATGTGTATCATCGCAATACAATAATAATATAAAAACTCCGCGTTGTCTGCAGAAATATGCAATAACACAACAGGCCAGTTGTTTCAAGACTCTCACTTGGAACAACTACTGTATCACCATTTTAACACCAAACCGAACATAGCTCCGGTCCAGGGAAGCGTCCATAATGAACCATCCACAGTTTAGGCGAAGATCAATTCAGAGACGGGCAAACCTCAGTTATGCTAGATGTTGCAGTAGGTGATCGAAGGGTCAAGGAATCAGGCATATTAACACGAATTGGCTACCTGGATTTCTAATCTACCATTACCAGAGGTGATAAGCACCTCTTTTTATGAGACCTGACCCGTTTTGGTCTGAAACCTTCATGTTGTGATAAGCCTACCCTACACTTCAGCATTGATCCGACCGTCACAATGCCTGCTATTCCTTTGATGTTTTTTTTTTTAAGAACAAGCATATGTAGAATTATTACCCTGCAGTTCATTTTATTTGTGCTGGAAATGTGGCTTGTTCTCTTGGTAACTTGAAAATGTGAGAGACTGCCTTAAAAGGATGTTCAATATTTAGCCCCGCAATCGACACATAAAGCTGCAATTGAGGAAAATCAAGTACACTTCCAAGAAAAGACATTGACACGTACACTCTGAACAAGGCAGCCTACATCTTGTCCAGGAATCAAGTTCGGCCCGATATTGTATGGGGCTATGAGCCTGAAGCATTATACTCCCCGACATACGATATCCGAGATGATGCCGGTATTGGAGGTCCCATCCCTGCCCTGTGACGCAGAAGCTCCTGAACAACCCACCCTAGGTTGAAAAGATTTTGGATCACTTCAGTGACTCCAAGGGCATTGGTATCCAATTACACGAACGTGACGGTAGCCCTGTGGCGGATACCTTCCAGATCCACGACATGGTACACTGGAACATTCCCAGGGCAGTTATAAAGATCAAAGATGACGATTTCAGTAATGGAAGCATGTGCCTCTGGATTCGAATATCATAGATCAATAATTCTCGTGTCTTGAATGTGTGAAAGGAGTATGGTGACTCACGAGCGTCCACACCACTTGTCGAATCGCTTCAGGTGAAGGGAATCACACATAGTTATGACGAGTTAGGCTTCTACGAAGGGAGAATTGCTTTACAATAGACGATATGAGGTTTCAAGCATCGGTGCTTTCTCTGTGTTGCAGAGGCAGTATATGGTTCGGATATCTGTGAGCACGAATCAAATGCCTTTCATGGTGGAAGAAGACTTCAGGCGCGAGAACGATTGTATCAAGCAAAGCCAGGCGCATTTGCCAATCTCTTTGTGATACATATGATAATGAGAGACACAAGGGTCTGCCTCATCGGGCGCTTGTTAGGAACAGATTGCGCTTCCGGCAGCTCCATTTAGTTAATTTTTAACTTTTGTAAATACGCCGGGGTGGATGGAGAATTCAGTCCCACAAGTACATAGCGTACGGAATAAGGGGACAAGAGATTGTCAAGGTAGATGCTATCGGCTATTGAGATGAAATGATATTGTAAAATATGTGATTCAATATTCACGCCACACGTCGGTGACCCAATCACCTTATCGTCACAGAGGTCCAGAGCAAATTTATTAGCACTCCATCCACGCAATTTCAACGGATTTACTTGCTGTGAATCAATGGTTTGGATAATGAGATCTTTCAGACGGAGGGTGTTATCTCTTGTTAGGGATGTCCCTACAGCGGATTAACGGGGCTGGAGTTTTGACTGAGTGTCGAATGATATGGATGGTGAAATATTGGTCCAATGTTATCGCATCTCCGCCAATGGAGCCAAGCTCCTTGCTTAAGCAGTGGTCAGGTGAGGCCATGCGTCCGTGTCAGATCTAGGGGTGAGGATCTGGTAATGAAACTTCTTAATTTATGTCTAATTGAGGGTCTAAGGGCGGGTACTTTATAGCTGAAAACTACGGCCATTGCCGCTGGAGGCTCCCTTCGGAGGCTGCCGGGCTGTGGGGTCGATCTCCGTGATCCCCATCCGATCCTACCGATCCCAGGCCAGGAGGTAAGGGGATCTAAGATACCATTATAGATCCATTATAGGTAATCAAAGCCTTTGGAATCCGATGTCTTGACATGATTGTCCTCAGATTGTGACAGCCCAAAACGGGTGGCGGCAGCCACCCCGTGGATTGCGGGTTGTATCTGTCGTGGCGATCGTGGTGTGTGAGATATGCTTTGGCAATCGCAGTGCTTGAAACGTGGTGGAGACTCGGATAAAATAGGGCCGGGGAAGGGCCTGTATGTTGGAAACTATTTACCCGTGTCATAGACAAACGTGTCAAACGGTGTCTTGTAAATATCTCAAGCCCATGCTGATTATTGTCAACGTGATTAGATAAGTCAATATTCACTATCAACTCCATGTAATCAGTGGCTAGATGATATACTAGAACGAAATGTGATTCAATAGTTTAATTCTTCCTGATGTCGAATAAATCCCCGCTTCACATAACGTACAATGCATCCTGTTGAACTTTCAAACTATACTCTGCCACATGACCTTCCAGAGGACGGGATCTTCTCACCGAGACACGGGACTTACTGAGACATGGATCAACTGAGACACGGCACCTCCCATCACCAGACAATGGATGTGAGGGGACAGCCGGTATAATGGATAGAAAGAGTTGGTAGCAAATATACTCTACGTTTTACTATCTAGAACCAATGTAAATATCATTTTCTCCCGATTGGAATGAATGCTTTAAATATGAGCCAAATGTATTGAAATTTATCGCTTCTTCCTATAATACCGATTCCTATAGTCGGTACAGAAGAAATATGTTTCAAACTGAGAGCAGCATCAATAAACAAAGAGGCCCCTTATTGCATACCGCCGGCCAGCATGAACGAATAAGCGGCAGTAGCAGTAGCAATGTCTGAAGTTTATGCTGTTTCATGGAACATTCACTGGAGACTCACAGGAGACATAGAACACTGAGGACTTAAGGTTTATTCCTGCATCAAGGATGTATACGGTACGAAATATTGGTCCTGGTGGATACGCAGCTGAGGCAGCCATCTGAGTATTACATTGGTATCATCTGTTAATGTGGGACTGCTCATTTGGAATCCTGTCACAGGCCGCGCGTAATGCAACTTTCCAAAGATACGTTCCTCACGCGTATGTACGACATTAAACCCTACCCTTAATATTGGATATGAAATACGGCAGCGTCATATCAACGGGATAATGTCTCGGCGCTATGCAACTCTCGGAATTATCCCATGGGGTTGGTAGCTGTTTTGAAATTGGAGACAAATTACGCATGTTATAATTTGATTACCTAGGCTACTAACACTGAAGAGTATAAAAATGGCGGATTGTCCTGAAGATATGCAAATGGTGGTCAGACTTACAGCCTACTACACAGCAACTTCTCAGATTTAATCCTCTTAGATTTCCTCTTTTGATTATTCTCTATTCGACATAATGAAGGTCTCAATTGCCCTTTTGACAATTCTTTCCACACTGGGATTGGCGACCCCCATTGTGGAAAGGCAAGCAGGACTGAATTGCGTACCTCAAGCGGTTGCATGTTTGAGTGGCCAGTGCTGCGCAGGGTACTTTTGTTTGGTACGCGTCCACGTTACTGATTCCACTACTCGCAATGTACTAACATATTAACTTCAGCGAACCGGTTTCAATGTTTACGGTTCTTGTGTTACATTAGACCCTGGCGCTGGCATTAATACTGGCTCCGGCTTTGGCTCAGTCGGAGGTTCTGGCACTGGCTCAAGTGGAGGTTCTGGTTCGGGCTCAAGCGGAAGCTCTGGTTCGGGCTCAAGCGGAGGCTCTGGTTCGGGCTCCAGTGGAAGCACAGGTTCAGGATCAAGCGGAAGTTCTGGTTCAGGATCAAGCGGAAGCTCTGGTTCAGGCTCAAATGGAAGTTCTGGTTCGGGCTCGAGCGGAAGCACTGGCTCAGGATCGAGCGGAAGCTCTGGATCTGGGTCAAGTGGAGGTTCTGGTTCTGGGTCAAGTGGAAGCACTGGCTCTGGATCAAGCGGAGGCTCTGGCTCCGGCACAACCGGAGGTTCTGGCGCAGGTGGCGATCTTTTAGGCCTCCATCTTGGCTCAGGCGAAAATGGTGGTCTTCTAGACCTCGATGTTGGCTTATACGACTAAGGGGATATTAGGGTGCTTTAGTCGTTGTATGGAGTTCTCCAATGGAGTTTAAGCTCGGCCGACTAAATCTTAATCGATCCAATCATAAACAAGCAAACTTAGAAGAGCAGGATGTAATAATCGAATTCTGCCTGCTACGAAGGCCAGATTTAATTGGATTCTGCTTGTAATACAATCACTTCTGTCGGAGATAATTGATATATGTCACGATCCAGTCAATCTAGTGGGGTGAGTTTGACATGCATGCTGTTCTCTGGATTGAGAGCATTGGCTTCTCGCAGCACTACAAATGCACCATTCATTACCAGAGCCTATGAAAAGGAAGCACTATACCAGCTAATATACAGCGCACCTTTTAGCCTTGTCAAATCCTTAGCGATAACATTTCCTGATCTATACAAGAATTTTGGAAATCATACTTGCTCTTTGCCTTTTCGTTCTGATTCGGCTTTCCATCGGTTGGAGCCGACGTTCAAGACGATCTTCTCGGCGTCTAAGACCTATGCCCGGCGAACGGTTGATACGCGAGAGATGGAATCGGTGACATCAGTGCTTCTGGGAAGACTTGGTCACTCATACATAGGCGTGTCGCAGAGAGCTTGCTGCATGGTTAATTGTACTGCAGGCAGTGGATTGTGAGACAAGGTGCATATTGGCTGCATTCACCAGCCAGCCCAAAATTGAACACTCAAGCTCAGCTGCATCACTCTGGAGGCTGAGATTTTCCAATGCACTCTAGCACAACCAATCAGGCGAAGCAGGTATGAGAGATATAAATATTTTGAATTTCTCCGATATAGACCTTGATTGGCTTCCTGATATATTTACCAAATAATTAGCCATGGACGAAATCCGACGTGATGTGTTCCATAGGGATCCATGATTTTACACGACGCAGACAGGGACGCTTTTCTTTCTCGTCACCAAGAATTTTCAAGCTGTACGTCTCTCGTATGCTTCGGAGGGGGGAAGGAGAGGGAAGTGAACAAACATCTGGATCGAAAATAATACTAAAATAATAGGCAAGCGTTGTTGAGAACAATCTTCCAAGGCCGATAATTTTGTTGGATCAATAGACACCATCTAGTCATGGACATGGCCGTCTAGCGTTCCCCCTTGAAGGCGTTATAACACGATCACGGTACCTCGTACAATCCATCAGGGCTTCGAGCAGATTGATGTCTTTGGGGTGAGTGAGGGGTTTGCCCAGATTCTAACTCAGTCGACATATAACCAGGGGTGGAGAGCTCGGGAGAATAAAAACCGTGCTGACTTGTCATCTCAGACTTGGCATATGCAGGGTATGAATCTTGCGGCAATTGGATGGGTTCTATATCCTCTGACAAGGGCGATGTATTGATTTGCTGTGGTTGGGGTGGCGGGTTTTCCGTGTGGTTGGTAGTATCAGTCTTCTCATTGTTCTGGGTCTTCTTCCAAGCCAAGAAAGCTCTTATGTGTCGTGAGCCCCTCAGACCAATGAAAACCAAGCCGCAGAGGATTAAAAGAGCCCCTATAGTCGATCCAACCGAGATGCCAGCGACCTGGCCGGTGGAAAGTCCCTCCTTTTCAGGCTCGCTGACATTGAAAGTTTGGCTCAGCGCATCCCATTCGTCGGAGGTTTGTGCGCCTACTCCGAAGTAGAACACGTAGTCATCGTCGGTTTGTATGACATCGGTAAAATTTTCCAACTGAACTGTCCAGTTGTAGCTCGTAACCGTAGTATTCTCTATTTCCCTGATTAGCTACATAGGTTCCATGGCCAAGTGCACGCTACAGAAAAGATAATCATGTGGTCCGCCTACCTAATAGAGGAATGTATCCCCCTCCAGGGAAGGCCATGGCCACGCCGAGTTCAAAGCGAGTAACGTTGTCCGAGACCCATGCAATTTGTATTGGTTGTCCCACCTTGTACGTCGGGTTTTGATCGTAACCATAGTACTCGGGCAATTGCGCAGGTAATATGAAGTTGGTCATCGCAAGTGTGCAAGTAAGGAAGGATAGTAGAAAACAAAGAAGGATTATTAGAGAAGCCATGGGGAGAGGATGCGGTGGGAGTGAGATGTACCTAAGATTGGAAATAAAGCTGCTTCGAGCTGCTTTTGAAGGTTGAAGGTGAATTCAACACGTCCAGGAACGCTGCGGGGACGACCAGCTTATCTATTACCGAAGTTCCAAATCAGGCTGGCCATAGGAATATTACGAAACCAACATCACCGCTCCCATATCGGGGCTCGCCATGAGCTGCATAGGCAAGATGGTGTAATTGGTTGACTCGGCGCTGTACTTGCAGAGTAAGAACGAATCAGACATGGTCCTCGGTGCTTTATGTCGGCCCACCTGCAGCATTCAGAACTTGGTCATTCAGCTGCCGGGTTACGGCTGCTTGAGATAATAAGCGCCAAGCTCCAATAAGGATCAAGAGCATGAGCCCGAGGGAATTTGCAAGCAAGCTGTTTTGAAAATGCAGGAAAGAATCGATACGAGCATATTAGTCCAATCATGAGTTCGAGTATCTGCTAGTACCGGGCCCTTTTTTATAGTTAGGATTCCATGTTTAACTATAGTCGGATTTCATGAATGGAGAACGCTTGATTAAGAAGTAGCTGGAGGGCTTTCTTTAAGCTCATTAGGAAAATCCCACGCACGTAAGGGGAACAGGGGAGTTACCACTCAAAGATGACCTAGCAGGCTGTGGGACATGGATGGAGGTTCCACTCCACCTAGATGAAGGGATTTTGACGGGGATGCTGATCAAGTCCAAACCTACCGCCCGGAAATAAAGATTGCGCTATTAGAAACGAAAACAAGGCTGAGATGCGATCTGGCGCTGACTTGATGCCGGTCCATCCTCATGGAATCAAGCCACGATCTGCTCGTGTAGGATTCTGATGGCTGCATAATACCACCACATCCGCAGTGAGGCCGAGCCAAAGTGCGGAGCTGAACAACCACCCCAGTCTGAGTGCCGGTAAATGGTGTCGGTAGGCAGTACAAGGTCGAGTAAGCTGACATACCACTGAACAGCCATGGTCGACCAACACGGATTTTCTCTCGATAGTACCATGTTGGACAGTCCACGATTGTGAGTATTGTCCGCAAGAAGCTCTGCTATCCAACAGCTCTCTTACCTCCTGCGCAGCGGATAATATTTCATATGAGAATTAGCCATGGAGAAAGTAGAAGCAGACTTGCTTAGCCGTGATATCTTGCATTTTCAAATCAGGCTGTGGCCCTGACGCGTCAGTATTTGCTGTGGCGTTGTAGCCGACATGATGGGACAACCAGGGATCGATGCAAGTACCATTCCCGACCAATACTTCCGCAGGATACATGATACGTAAAAACCAACGTTGCATTATGTTGGATTGACCCACTGGTGCAGAATAATGGCCGGAGCTGTGTAATCCTCTGATATACCGATATCCCGATATCGTGACCTTAGTAGTATTCTGGTGGCTCCAAACCACGATCTCGGATGAAACCTGTGCAGAAGAAGCACATGGTGATCAATGATACTTGAAGAATGAGACGCCATGGCTCGGCACCACTTATGCATGCAGTGCCTCGGGAACATGTTTCACCAAGACCGGGAGCCTTATGGAACGGCTATGGAACAGCAATGATGTAACTTCTACTGAAAACTGCTGTCACGTCTCGAACAGACTGCCCTTGCAACAACACAACCGGATCATCGTCGACTCGATCCCCACTACAAATCAGATACGCAATCATTCATACACGGCATCAATACGCACGCACAAAAAGGGTAAAGGGCCTTGAAGTCAAGAAGCGTCATAGAGCGGAGTTAACGCGGCTACAGATTATCTCGGCGCTCGTTGATCTCAAGGGGAGGGTATGTCACATCTAATATACACAAACCATCATTGCACTACGCGCCAGGGAAGTGTTCATTCCATCTTTGCCAAGTTGACAAATACGGCGTAGTTCAAGCGTGAATTCCAAATTGCCCTCAATCCGGTCAATGGCGTGATCTCAGCGACCCTGGCTCGGGATCTGCGAGACCTTCCTGAGACGGTTGGCTAAGGCGTACGACTTTCATTCCCTTTCATCCGAACAGTCACATTTAGTGTCTAATAAATGAGTCATTTTTGGAGGCTCGATATCCGACTCTACTCTTATCGTTTCATTATTAACCTTTTGATGTTGAGTGCAACCTACGCCACCTGGTATTACTCCCGCGCATTGATCTAACCTAGCGTAAACCGCCTAGTAGTCAGGGATCAACCCTCGAAGCTAAAATTTTTCAAGGGTCAGAACATAAGCTCGAACTCTTTAGGCTGTGAGAGACGTTTGGTTCATTTGTGGTTGTATTTTCCGTCAGATTTGCTGTGGCCAGAAACTTGCTTCAACTCATGTGTCATGAAATACACTAAATGGAGGATCATTACAGGGATCTCAGCATCTGAAGTACGATGTTACCATACGCTCGGTCTGCAGGTGATCCGTAGTTTGACATCCCGGAATAGAAAGGTCCTCCGCTTTGGGCAGCTGTGACTTCTTCCCTCTAGCTTAGCTCGTACCACTGTTATCAAACCGCCGATCTTGCTGCCCTTTCGCACGTGGAAGTGGCTCCAGCTCGTGGTCGGTTAGAGACTAGCTCAGCCTATGATAACACAGCGCAGGAATGAGGTTGCTGTCTCATCACACGTGGCTGACGTGCCCGGGCTAACATGGGTTGCACACCTGGCTATCAGTTCGGTAACCTCCGCGTTTCAACGGCGATGGATGCTGAGACAACCCGCTACTACAAGCAGTGAGTGATCTCCCATGCCGTCCGCCCTCATCTCGTGACAATCTTCTAAGTTCTGAGTTAGTGTCGCCGGTGTTCATCTTCCAGCGACATTTGAGAATGAGGCAATTGAGAGCACGAGGTTGAACCTTCGAATAAATCGTAGTCCTGAGACATTGTAAAACATGGGTATATCTAACCATCGAACCCCATCCTATTCACGTGTATATCGTGTCCATCTTCCCGTTGACTAGAAAACATATTATTGATATTGGTGTTTGTTCTTCTCATGAAGCCGACGCCTTGGAGGTCGACACGGTAAATTCGACTTCCTTGGTGATTCCAGTTGGATTAAACTTGTTGGGAATGATTTCATCTGAGCTGGCCTCGCCGGCGTGGATAAATATGTCCCGGTTTGTGGTGGGCTCACTCCGAATGGCGGATGCGAGAGATCCCTTGTGCTGGCTTCGCCAAGTCGTCCGGTCGCTTTGATCACCAAGCATGATGCTTCCAGGCTCCGGGCCGTTCTTGTATTTGTTGTCGGACGATAGCAATGAACCGAGGAAGGGGCGCAGCTTCTGTCGCATCCAGCCCCATGTCATGGGCAAGCTCGAGGTAGCGACGGCAACAAACGATTCTCGCACGGCCCAAGAAGCTCCTTGTTGAGGGCCCTTGGTGGGATTCTGCGTTAGTAATGAGTTAGTTATTTGTAGGATAAAGTCAAGTTGATGGCGCGAATGGCTCTAGCGTACCTGGAGAATCAGAACACATCGAAGCAGGCCAGCTACCATGACGAAAATACCACCCGAGAATAGCACAACCAACCCAATTTTCTTGACCTTGGGGATCTGGGCGCCCCAGAGCATGGGAATCGGAATGAGGATTAGATAGAGATCCGTGACGATGTTGAGGGCAACGATGAGGAAGATGTAGAGTTTCGATGATGCCGGTTGGCAGAGATCTAGTAGACGGAATTAGTACAAGTCTTCGTTGGTTTCCATGATGGAACCAGAGCGTGTAATCCAAGTTGCTTGGACACGCATGATTAGAGGGCGGTGGCATAACTCACTGCCAGGATTTGGGTTGATTTGCCAGAAGCGCTCAAACGGATGGCAACTAAATAGCAGAGATGCTACGACAGCAATGTAGGTAGCAACAATCGAGCCAAAGCCGATATAAATCTTTGTCTTGTATCCCGCCAGACCGTGCTGTAGAGGGGTTAGTTGTGTCAACAGAGCCTTGCCAAAGACTACTTACTGTTAAACGGAAGTAGAATGCACATAGCGCGCTCTTAATAATCCACAGCACGGTTGCGTACATGATCCATCCCGCGACTTGAATCTTAGACCCGCCAATTCTATGGTTCTGTCTCAGCCAAACGCGCCCACACGTACGTGGAAACACGACTCCAGTCTGACGAACCTGTCTTGATACTCTTTGCTGTCGGGGTCCAGTGCAGCTCGGTAGGCGTCCGTCATGGCGCTGTTGGTGAGGCCGCTGTACTTGGCGCCGACGGTGTAGGCGAGCGACGTCTCGATGGTGTAGGGCACGATGACCAGCAGCATCAGGTAGTCGTCGGCCTCGAAGCCGCGGACGCCGACCTGGCGGATGCGAGCATACGTCCGCAGGAAGATGATGCAGATGCCGAGGGATAAGAGAGTGAAGGCCTCGGCGGCGAAGGCCGCGACAGGGTCGCTTGCCATCTCGAGGTCGATGGGCTCGAGGCAGACGGGCTCGAGGCAGTCAACGAACAATGCAAGGCTGAAGTCGGCGCAGTTGTTGGTTGCGAAGACGGCCAACGCGGGCGAGCGGCCGGCGGGTAGGATCGATTTATGCAGGCGGCCATGCCGTCCATCTGTCGGCATGCCATGTGTTTGAAGCGTTGGTGGCGTTGCCGCGGACCTCGACGGGTTAGAGTCAAACAAGGGGTTGCTTTGGGGCTGGGGGCTTCAACTCAGGCTTACGCCCGATGGCAGATCGTTCCCCACGAAGGAAGGCCTACATGTTGCACTACAGCCAGGAACAGTTAGCTCGGCCAGAGGACATGGATGGGAGAGGGCGGCAGGCGGGAACAATCGGTAATTCCTCTCCCGTGCCATCAGCATGGCAGTGATGCCCGCTATGGAGATCAATGTCAACCAGCATGGGGCTGATGTGCGATGTGGGCTGGCGATGCAAGCCGCACCCAGTCAAGACGGCGGGATATCACTGGATCCTTGGCTGGTCCTTGGCCGGTCACTGGCTTGCCCTTGGCCTGTCCCTGGCTGGTCCCTGGCTGGTCCTTGGCTAGTCGTCGCAGCGAAGCCCTACCGCCACTAGCCATGTAGATTTTCGCGGCAGATCAAACCGTGCCCTGACACTAATAAACGTGCTACCGCTCCATTGGCATAGCGCCATGACGGCGGGCGTGTCAGCAGGACCGCGCCCGAGTCAGTGACGTGCGTGTCGAGTCAGAACCCGCACAGAGAAGAAGCCCGATACGTCTCGTGGGATGAATTCTACTCCGGAATTGCCCACATTCCACCCTGGCGGCTGGGCAGAGGGCTGACGTCTTGAGCTGTGCGTCGCCTACCGCGCTGAGCGGACCTTCTACCCCGGGTTCCATCATTGTCGCTAGAGTGAGGGCCCGAATTGGAGGCACGCCAGGGCTATTTAGGGATCGTCGACTATGCTGACGTTGAAGATAGCACCATCCCCCTCGGCGTCGGCTGGCCGTTACTAGTCGGCGCAGGTTTGACGACTCATTCAGGGATGCCTCCTGGGAGACCTCCTGGGAACAAGCCCTGGGAGCATGCCCCCTGGGAGCATGCATCGCCATCGATTCGACAGGGCGGGACACGACTGCACACGACTTCTGCTGCCAAGACACGGCCGCTCCACCCACTCACCGTCCCTGCCATCCATGATCCATGTCGACAGCGTTGGTGGGTGATCGGTGCATCTCGTAGCTGCATGCCCCCCCGTCGTCGACGTCGGTATCACCAGCTATCACCGACGGGCCTCCTGTCACCAGTCAGACTCTGACGCCAGGGTTTCGTCCTGGTGCGGCCCGTGTCTGCCACTTCTGCCACTTCTGCCACTGGCACGCTCGGCCCTCTGCCTCTGGATGTCGGGCGCACGCGGCAGCTGGGAGTTGAGAGCGCCAGCCCCTTTCTGGAATCCCCAGGGCGGATCTGCTCGGTCCCTGGTCCTCACAGTCCCGCAGCCGCAGAGACGCGGACCCGCCACGAAACCACGGCGGCTTAAGAAAGAAACCATGACGACTCAGAAGCCACCAGCGGCTGGGCGTGTGGCTCCGATGTGGGGTGAGGGTTCAGCCTCCCCGGAATGATAAACCCGCCGGAAACTCGGCAAAAGGAAATAACGCCATCGCCGACGAACTAGTTGCTCTGTACTACGCTGTACCGCGTCCCACGTCGCAGTGGGCTTGCCAAGGTGATAAACAGATTTGCCCTCATCCGCCACTCGACGCAGATGACCCAATCGGCGCCCAGCCACGCGGCTGATTCCCACTCTTCGATCTCATCGTCTCTTAAACAGGCAAATTGTGTTCCCCCCCGGTCCGCAGGCGTTCGTCTCCCCGCTCCCGTTCTTGCAATGCCTAAGACAACCATGTCGTCCAGAGACAGCGATTTCCTATAGCGGCAATTTCCCCCATAACGATGGTTTAATCTTCGCCAACCATGTCCAGATACGTACACTCGGAATATCCCCGAGTTCCTGATGAAACGTCTCCTCGGTCTAAGATAGCACAACGGCCGCCCTAATGCCACGCAACACATTAATGCTGATAAATGGCTCCCTCATGGTGGAGAAAGTCCCGAGGTAAAAGAAATTGCATCAGGGATGGCTAGTGTACTTGTTTGTATTATCGTTCGCCGGCATACCTCGGTTAAGGCTACACAAGCATCATCTTGCGGCATGAACGCCTCCGCACGGTCTCAACTAATGCCGACACTACGAAGACCCTTTGATGCTGAATGAATATCTAGCCTGCAGCACGTACGGATCATCTCCTGGTCCGAATATCTGCTTGCGGTCCCGCATCCACTCCGGATGGTTGATACCATCGATAAAGTCCTGCACCTCAAGTACTACACACCCATACCGAGGGATGATGCGCGGGAAATCAGGGTTATCAAACAGGCCCTGGGTTTTCTTTAGCGCCATGCTGCCGTCCTGCTGAGTACAACTGTATAGCTGGAACGCGTCCTGGTCCGAGTACACATCGAGCTGGATGCCTGACCAGTCAGATGACAGGGTCGCAACGGGGCCCTCCGTCCGCCAGTCATATGCTCCAAGATGTCCACGGTTGACAGTGAAGCAGGTATCTAGCAAGGGTTAGTCGATGTGAACGAAGAGACAAAGGTTTCCCAATGGAGGCTTACCATATCCAGTGCAGTTAAAACCACAGTTGTTCTTCAGCTCGGGGTCATTGGCCTGAGCTCCAATCTGCTTGGGCTTGCTCCAAAAGTCGTTGACAGACCCCTTCTTATTGGGCAAGATCTCGCCGGTGGGAATTAGGATATTGTCGACGCCCACCCGCTGCCCGCCGTACGGCATATGGAAAGTGTGATTGAAAACACTGCTGGTGTCATTGTTGGAGAATCCGTCGAGGTTCCAGTACGTGTGGCTGCTCAGCATGATGGGTGTCTTTTTGGTCGTAGCCAGGGCCACCATTTTAATGTCCCAGTCCAATCCTGTGAGCGTATACGTCACATATGAGACAACCTCGCCAGGAAATCCCTCCTTGCCGTCTGGGTCGACGATAGAGAACGTGATGCTGCTATCCGTGTGGGCAACGACGGTGAAGTTTCGATAATCCCAGCCGTCGGGGCCACCATGCAAGGTGTCGGCTCCTTTGGGAGACTGCTTTGTTGGGTTGTCGTTGGGTGTGACGTGATATGTCTCGTCATCAATCGTAAAGGAACTGTTCTTGATGCGATTGGCATACCGGCCTGGTACACCACCAAAGTGGGGGTGTTGTGTGTCGATGCCGTAGTAGCTAGCGTTGTCGAAGCCGGTGACAATGTCGCGTTGAATTCCGTACTGATCTTTGATCAAAAGATTGGAGATTGAAGCGCCATACGGGATGAAGGCAGCCTTAATCCCGTCTCCAGAAATCCAATACTTTCCATCACTGTCTGGGCCTTTTCCTTTGCCCTTGCTCTTGGCCGCACTGGTCCAGGGTAGGGCCAGGACGGCTAGGCCAAGAAGACACTGTTTCACATACATTGTGAGGAACGACTAGACCAATGCCTCTTTGGAAAATTGACAAAGCCAGGACTATTAGATATAGCTATTAACACAGAGAGGAGGGCTAGTGACGAGGAGCAGGGCTGAAAACAAGCGGAACAGGAGCTACTTAAATAGACGGTTACATTCTCGTTGCTATTCACCCAACACCAGCAACAACAAACTTCCCCGTGGAATAACTGTGCCGCGCGATATATCCACACATTGGGGAAGCTTTCGACTATGCTTGTCCAATATTCCCGAGCCTGTGCCGGTGAATGGTGCGTTTGCTGGAGTATTTGGCACGATCCTCTTTCCGACCAAGAACCCCGGGCCTTATGCCTATTCGGTACTAAGTTTCCGATTTCCCCAGCTCTCCCCGGAGGATCGGCATCGTGGCGGACAGGGGAGCGCAATGCCGCTACGACCCTGCTGCTCACAGCCCCTCAACCGCCAATATTCCATTGGCGCGCCTGGTGATGATGATGTTCGTCAGCTTAGCTTGACCGTATCCATTAGTTCTCCAGCGACTCATCCGGACCGAATAATCAGGTTTCCTGTGCGGGGTCTTGTTCTTTATCAGCCGATGATCCAACGTGACCGACGCGGTGAACGAATGCTGCATTGACTGCATGAATCCCATTATTCGCTTATCATATTTAGGTTAGCATCTTGATGCATAAACCCGGTTCGTGGGGTTATTTCCTGGCTGGTAATCCCCTCAATTAGTGGGCCAACAAGAGAGTTTTGCCGTCTTGAATGTCGGGCATGAGCCATGAGTCAACTTTTCGTAATCTGTCAGTATCATGTAAAGCGATGAATGAAATAATCATTGTAAATTTATCACAGTTATAGGCGTATTCAAATCTGGTGTGGATACATATTATTCTTGTTTTGACTTTTAATGGGTATCTACAATTTGACCGGCGATGCTGTTTGGAGGGTTTTCGAGGAATCGAGGAAACAAAAGACCATGGCACCTGCAACCACAGTTCGGATCTCATGCTCTGACATGGTCAATGCCAGTGCATGCCTGGACAAAAACGAGCACTGATTTGAAGTTGATAGCTGGCGCGCTCGCCAATGACGGCTACAGCTGCCTCTGTTTTGACACGCGAATGAAAAGCCGACAATCCAACTGCATAGCAAGAGCCAAATTGCCGCGACTCTCGTACTCATTGAAACCAGCCAATTATCTGTCGTGATGAGCTCATGGCTTTGTAGCTTGCAGACTTTTCAACATATCCCCCAACTCTGCGGGACATGGAACGACACGCTCATACTCTGAGATATGGGGTTCAATAGGTACTCTGGGCCTTCGCTCTAAACTTTGAGCCAAAATACCACAGGATCAGAGGCGCAGGAAACCCGAAAATAAGGCCCGCGAACGCCATTGAACTACCGCTCCATCCGTATCCCAGTGCGTCGTACATCTTGGGCGCAAATAACGGGAACAAGAAAGCCGTGAGACTGTTCAGAAACTGGGTCGCAGCCATGGCACTGCTGGTATGCTCTGCGTACGTATCTATCACGTACGCTGTAAGAGGCATACCTGCAATCTGCATCCCAAACGCCGTAAAGAACATGCCCACGTCGACGACGAGCCAATGCAGTCGGTACTGCCCTGCCCATCCGTACAGAAAGAGGGCAAGCGGCGCGATAAGCGCTCCTGGGAACATGAGTGGGATGCGGAACTCTGGCACATAGAGCTCCAAAGTCCTAGACGAAGCGTCGCGGGCGGCTTGCATGCGTCGATAAAGGTAGTCCATCAACGGCCCGCCAATTTGCGAACCAGCCATTTCTCCAAGCGCCAAAGCGATGTAGTGGAGGCCGCTGATCTCAACAGACTGGTGGTATTTATCAACCCAAAGATCAGAGAATGTGGACAGAAGAATGTAGAGGATTCCGTAGTAGAAGGCTGAGATCGCCGCGGTGATTTGGATGATAGGGTGGAACATAATTAAGCGCATTGGTCGAGTGAGAGCGCGCCCAAGAACGGATAGTGCCGACTTGTGACTGTGGTGACGTTCTTCCACGGTTTGGTATTGCTGGTCACCAGTTTCCTGCCGGAGCTTTTCTGCTCGAGTTCGGAGAATGAGTGGCGCGTATGTCTCGCGAAAGGTGGTGAATGCGACGAAGATCATGACTGCCTGGAAGATAGAGGTTGACCAAAACATCCACCGCCAGGTGGTACGGGCGGCCATGAAACCACCAATGATAGGACCTAGAGATATAAGTAAGGAAGTGTAGACGATTCAATTGTTTGCAGAATTCACTTACCAACGGCCGCGCCAAGCAAGGGAATGAGCAGATAGACCCCAAGAGACTTGCCACGCTGCTCCGGACTCCACACATCTCCCAAGACGCCGCCAGCCAGCGCATAGACAGCGCTAGCACCAAAGCCCGCCAAGAAGCGAGCTGCGATCAACAATTCTTTTGTGGTTGCGAAGCCGCAGGCAATGTTCCAAATGAGGAACCATAGGTTTGAGAGGTGCAAAATCCGCTTTCTGCCGTAGATTTCCGACAGCGGCCCAATGAAGAGAGGGCCAAAGGCTGTGGCCAGCAGGTAGATGGAGAGCGCCATGACAGACTCGGTAGAGTTCATGTCTAGCTCTTTGGCAATTGTAGACAAAGCCGGCGCCATGATGGTTGAGACCATGATGCGATTAAAGCCGGTGGCGGATAGCACATCAGTGACTGCCCACTTTCGGCCGGCTGGCCAGTCTTTGGGGTTTTCAGCATCGTATTCGGAGTTGAAAACCACCAGATACGGGTCACGGTCTTGTTTGGACTCTGTGTTCGCAATTGGAGCCATCTCAACGTCCGGTTGTGTACCTGCGACGATGCGGTCCGGTGTGGGATCGTTGGGCTTGTCGGACGCCATGAAGGATGATTTGGAACCGGGTTTCTAATAAATGTGATCGTAACCAGTTGAATAGATATGATGCCAAGATCGCATTCCAGCATTTCCGGAAACTGCGAGGATATAAGAGTCAGTTGAAAGTCGGTTTCCGTCGGCCTTTTCGGTGCATCGGCATATTTCACGATCACCGAGTTCAGATCCTGGCTTATCGAGGCCGATCCGTCTCCGGTCCAGGCAGCAGTTCTCGCTTGTTCCTATCTGAGTAAGCCGGAGATAAAAACAGCCAGGGAATTGAGGAATATATCCACACAATGATGCTATGACATCTGATAAATTGCGTGCGGCGCATTCGATAAGGGATCTTAGTGTTCAATAAAGTGTGGATCCAGACAGAAGCCGATGATGGATCAAGGATGTCTCCGAGCCCCGCTTTCTTGAGAGGGGTTTTTTGGTCAGTCTCACACCCTCTTTCTGAGGCTAAGATATTGATATATTAGAGGAATGTATGGATCCGGACTCAATATAATAGGTTACATACTTTGGCACAAGATTAATTCTAATGCAACTCTGTTCCGGGCGGCATTGAGGTCATTTGATAAGGCTAGTTAGTCAGTCATTGGGAGCTGCAGGGTAGGATTGAGAGATCGTTGTCAGACTCATCCGGATTCTCGACCTTCAAGCATCGGTCAGGCTAGTCTATTTTGTTTCCTTTGAGAGTCTTGTACCTGCACCCTACCGATGTTGCGGACGCATCGCCTTTGTGCCGGCATCACCACAATCACAACCCCTGCTATTTGTGGGTGGGCTATTGGATCTCTGACACTCTCTTGCGCCTTACCCCACACAATGGCCATCACGGGATGCACTGGAGTGTCTAGTATGGGTCCGAAATGATCCGTTATCTGGGCCGCCGGGCTCTGGATACTGCAGAAGTTTTGTTTTTTACGTTGCCGCAACCGAAAATCCAGCCCTCGCCCTGTTTTGCCATTCTGCCCTTTCGTAGATTTAATGAAAAACAGGCAGTGAAACTCTATGATGGAGAAAAGACACGTGGCTACGGGGGGTGCAATCTGCTACATCTCGCATGCAAGCTCCAGTCCTGTGAGCAGCGCCATCAAAACCTGGTGCCAAAATGTAAACCAGTCCTCATCCGCTGTAAGCAGCGGCTGAGTGCTGTTTCTTCTAGTCGATAATTGGTCAATTATGACAATGCTCTCTTCTTAGCAAGGAAGAGCTAGAATGTATTGTGCAGAGTGTCTGATAGCAAGTGGCTTAGAATAGCTCTCGGTTGAATAGCCGTTCTCAGCTATATTGCCACTTAATAATACTACTGCCTTTGAATTGAATTTAGGCTATATCGTTGCTGAAGACGGAATCGTTAAGAATGCATGTCAAAGGCGTCGGTGGTGGATTTACAAGCGACTTCAACACACATGTATTGCACTCGATGTCACTAAAGGTTCCTGAATCTCATTCCTCTTTCACGAGGCCGGCTCGAGCAACCCACGCCGAGAATACCTTTGGATATGTTGGAGGGCGGGGGAACGGGTTGGTCTTGGAAGCGAGTAGCCCCCATACGGAGAAAAAAGAGGTCAAAAACGGTAGGCTTATTCTGACCAATAGCTCATACTGGTTTTACCCTTCCGACTTAATTGTATACATCGTGGATTTGGCGATTTTGGCGATTTTGCACTGCAATTTTAGCGCTTTGAGCGGGATTGGATTGGCTGGTTAATTGCCAATAGGGCAACAGTTACTATTATACATATTTGTTTCCCAATGTTTGATATATACCCAATCTCCACCCATGTCGCAACATAGCACTGCATACTGAACTCACCAGAATTGACGTGATGAGCGAGTTGATTAGTGTCAGCGATTGCCGAGGATGTATTGAGATGGACAGGAAAGCTCACCGGGCGAAACCAACTGCACCCACCAGCCGTAAATTTGCTAGATTTAGGGTATTGAATTTGATCTTGACCAAAATCCAGATAATGGAAACTTAATCACACCTCAATCTCGCAAGCAATTCCCAATCCGAATGTGTAGAGTATGTGACCATACGGTAAGAGTTAGGGTCTTCAAGAAACATAGGGAAGAAATTGAGAATGAAAGGCTGTAACAGCTTGGCTGGGCCCAAGAAAGTAAAGCAAAACTACGAATACACGCAATGCTGCAAGGACCGAAAATGATGCCCTATAAAAGTGTGAGTTCGGCAGTGCCTCAAATATCCCCTATAAGTCCTTGTTCCTTCGTCAGCGCTAGTCAGCCGACCGTCGCCACCCAACACAGTACATACTGTCGCGGAGTGGTCGGACCGACTAGCTTGACGAAGGAACAAGAGGTCAATGGCGATTGAAAGATGGGCGCTTGGGCGCCACTGCTGCAAAAACTGTGCAGGGTGGCGTAGCTGACCAGAAACAATGACGAATTTGTGTCACTATGGATGTATGTTAGAGATGTCGATAGAGAGACATCTAATGAAGCCGGATCCCCGGTGCACCAATCATAGCATGCGTGCTGTTGTCACTCGATGCCGCCTCCCGGGTCGATGGGAGATGCAGTGCGGCCCAGAGTGGCAAACAGCTGACTGCATAGACTTGGTTTGCATTGACCTGCCTGCCATGTTTGCAAATTGTTTATTGGCGGCAATCCCTGTGTCGATCCCGCACGGCTCGGCCAATTTTCTAGCCGGCAGACTTCGTATTAGCGGACAAGCATGATGCGAAGCAATGCTATGACTCGGGTTAATCTCATCTAGGTGGCTACGTCATGACTTTACGGCCCGAATACATAAGGATCTCCCAGACGGTATCTCACAGCAATGGCTAAGTTAGTGCTGGCCCAGGAAAATCACCGACACGGGTGGCTAGACCAACAAACAGAAAGAGAGAATGAACGGATGTGCGGATGTCAGAGCCCGGCAGATCAATCAATTGCCTCTGCCGAGCTCGGGGTCTTAGTTTCTGTGTTTTAATCACTCGTATGTGCAAGTAATTTTCCTAGACAAGTAAACCCGGCCAGTCAGACAAGAGCCGCAACAAGCCTCTACGCGAGGTCGAATGACTTACATTGAGGCGGCATGATGTACAGTTATCAGCGGCGTAGAAAGTGATATAAAAGGACTCATACAACCATGATTTTAGCTCAAACAGAATAGACCACTTAATTAAGATTAATTGCTCTTGATTCTGCATAACCATTTACTTTTCCATAACGCATTGTGAACTTGTGAGTTATAAGATCCCTTATTACATGATGCGGAACCTGAGAGATGTGCTGATATAAGCCCCAACAAGCAAGGCCATTGCAAAATTATCTAAACAAGGGCTATAACGCAACATCTCTCAAATATTCAAATTACCAAAGATGACTATCCAAGAGGGAGCCCAATCGGGCCATCAGGGGGTTGGCGGAAGCACCCATATAAGTGAAGTAGTCAAAATTCTGCCTGCAACAGACGCAGAAGAAGCAAGAGAGCCAACCCATAATACTAATAGGTCAATCACGACGCAGGAGCTGGGCTGTATCTGGACGTGGAACAACACTGTACCACCGACGGTAGACCGATGCGTTGACGAATTGGTTGACGAAATAGTGCAGGCTCAGCCTGCAGCACCCGCTGTCTGCTCGTGGGACGGCGATCTCACATACAGTGAGCTAGACCGCCTTGCAGCACGCCTCGCTCCCGTCGTGTCTGCCGCGGGAGTCGGACCAGACACATTGGTGCCGTTATGCTTCGAGAAGTCAATGTGGACACCGGTGGCCATGCTCGCCGTCCTCAAAGCAGGTGGTGCCTTTGTGCTGCTAGATCCTTCGCTCCCAGAGCAGCGGCTGCAGACCATCGTGGACCAACTCAAGTGCCCAGTAATGCTGTCGTCATTTGACAACGTCGCCCTCAGCCTGCGCCTATTCGACAACGTCATCCAGGTTAGCTGGGATGCCATCAACGAGATAGATGCCACCGTGCACCCACGGCGTCAACCACAACCCTCATCGACGGCCATGTATGCCGTCTTCACATCGGGAAGCACTGGTGTTCCGAAGGGCGTTGTCATCACGCATGCCAATTTCAGCTCTGCTGTCAAGCACCAGGCAACGATGCTCGGCTACTCTAATGACTCGAGGATCTTTGACTTTGCCTCATATGCTTTCGACCTTGCTGTGCATGATGCCTTCGCTACGTTTGCGGCAGGAGGCTGCATGTGCATCCCATCTGAGACAGATCGCAGGGACGATATCAGTAAGGCTATTGCATTAATGAGAGCCACGGTGGCATTTCTAACCCCAGCCGTCGCCCGTCTTTTGGACCCCACCGCGCTCCCTGATCTCAAAACGCTGGTCCTGGGCGGTGAGGCCGTCTCCGTCGAAGACGTCCAGCCCTGGTGGGGCAAAGTCCAAGTTGGAAACGCTTACGGCCCGGCCGAATGCTGCATCATAAGCACAATCAATCATGATGCCTCTGCCCCTGAGGAAACGACCTACATCGGTAAGGGCGCAGGACTCGTCACCTGGGTTGTCGACCAAGAGAACCACCATCGACTGCTGCCACCAGGCTGTGTTGGCGAGCTTCTCCTCGAGGGTCCCCTGGTGGGACGAGGTTACTTGAACGAGCCCGAAAAGACGACAGCCGCGTTTATCGAAGACCCGGCCTGGTTACTGGCAGGTGACGCTAAGCGCCCAGGTCGCCACGGCAGACTCTACAAGACGGGCGATCTGGTTCGATATAACGAGCATGGAACTCTCGTCTTTGTCGGCCGCAAAGACGCCCAGGTCAAGATTCGAGGACAGCGCGTCGAGCTTGGAGAAATCGAGCGTTGGGTACAAAAGTATATGCCAGAAGCAAACCTGGTAGTGGCCGAGATGGTAGTCCCTCAAGGGAAAAATGCTAGTCCTACACTGGTGGCATTCGTTCAGATCCCAGACGGGAGTTCGGAACCTGGTTCCCCGACCATCCTCCACGTCTCTGCAGGACTGGAAAAGAACCTGTCGGACCATCTGGCTGACTACATGGTACCGTCCGTCTTCGTCGCCGCCAGGGAAATCCCATTGACAGCGACGGGAAAGATTAACCGCAAGCGACTGCGCGAGATTGGGGCGTCATTCTCGGTCCAGCAGCTAGCTGAGGCGCGAACGGCCAGGCAAGGGACCAAGCGCAATCCAACTACGGGTATAGAGCATCAGATGCAGCAGATATGGGCCCGTGTGCTCGGTATTGAGCCATCAGCAATTGGGCTGGATGATAGCTTCTTTCAGTTGGGCGGTGACTCAATTGCAGCAATGACCCTTGCGGGCGAGGCTCGTAAAGTCGGCTTCGAGCTATCGGTCGCAGGCATCTTCAAGCACGTCAGTCTGCAGGACATAAGTCACGAACTTTCTGTCGCCCGCACAGCGCCCAGTGCTATCAGGGCAACGCCGCTTTCTGGTCCTGTTCCTCAATCCTTTGCTCAGGAACGCCTTTGGTTTCTCGACCAGCTATATCCCGGTCTGGACTGGTATCTTCTACCGTTCGCAGTGCGGATTCGGGGCGCACTGCAGCTCGATGCCCTCCAAGCCGCAGTTCATGCGCTGGAGACCCGCCATGAAACCTTACGGACAACATTTGTGTCGCAGGATGGAGTTGATATGCAGGTAGTTCAATCCTTTCACCCCAAGGCCTTGAATGTTATCGATATCCCACCGGGCGACGAGAAGCGCCTTTATGACGAAATACGAGCCGATCAGTCCAAGTCATTCAACTTGGCCACTCAACCAGGATGGAGAGTTTCCGTCTTCCGCTTGGGCACTGAAGAATATGTTTTATCTATTGTTCTGCACCACATTATCTCTGACGGCTGGTCTGTTGACATCCTCCAGAAGGAGTTGGCTGCCTTCTACTCGTCTGCAGTTCGCGGTGAGGATCCGCTGTCGCAAGAAAAGCCCATGTCTGTCCAATATAGAGACTACTCTATCTGGCAGCAGGAGCAGAAGCAGATCGACCAACACAAAATACAGCTTGATTACTGGGTGAAGCAGCTGGAAACTAGTCGCCCTGCGGAGCTCCTCTGTGACAAGCCCCGGCCCGCTACCCTATCCGGTAAAGCCAACCGGGAGGAGTTGAGGATAGAAGGCAAACTATATGATGACCTGCAGCAATTTTGCAAAGTGCATCACGTCACGCCCTTTGTTGTGCTCCTTGCGGCCTTTAGGACCACTCATTTCCGTCTCACAGGCACGGCCGATGCAACAATAGGTATTCCGAATGCGAACCGCGATAGATGGGAGGTGCATAATATGATTGGCTTCTTTGTCAACATGCAGTGCATTCGGATCAAGATCGACGATGAATCATTCGAGCAACTTGTCCGGCAAGTCCACGAGACAACTGTCGCCTCCTTCTCCAACCAAGATGTTCCGTTTGAGCAAATTGTCTCTAAACTCCAGAAGGATCGAGACTTATCCCGCAACCCAATAGTCCAGCTGGTCTTTGCTCTCCATTCCCAAAAGAACCTAGGCAAGTTTGATCTCGAAGGTGTCGAGATGGAGCCCATCCTAGAGGAGCCCACCTCGCGGTTCGATCTTGAGTTCCACTTCTTTTCGGAGGAGCAGGCCCTAAAAGGGCACATCCTCTATTCAACGGATCTATACGACCCCAAGACGATAGCCAACATGGTGGCAATTTTCAAACAGGTACTCAAGCAGGGCCTTAGCCAGCCCAAGACAGATATTGCCTCATTGTCTCTCCTGGCCGAGAACGACCTTTCCACGCTACGCACTATGGAATTGGTTGATATACATAGGACCGACTTCCCCCGCGAATCAAATGTGGTCGAAGTATTCCGACAGCAAGTAGCTTCGTTTCCCAACAAGTTGGCTGTCAAGGATTCTTCCACGACAATGACATATACTCAGCTGGATGAGAAGTCTGATACTGTCGCGAGGTGGCTTATGAGCAAGTCTTTTGCCCCCGAGACGTTGGTTGGTGTTGTTGCAACTCGTTCTTGCGAGACGATTGTTGCGTTTTTGGGTATTCTAAAGGCGAATCTGGCCTATCTACCACTGGATGTGAAGCTCCCCATGGATCGAATGCGAACCATCTTATCGTCTGTCGGGGGCCACACAGTGGTACTTGTCGGACTGGGAGTGGAAATTCCAACTCAACATCTAGACGAAGTTGAGTTTGTTCCCATTATCGACGTCCTAACCAAGCAGGCCCGACAACTGCACGAGGAAAGGGTAGTTGCCCACAACAGGCCTTCGGCAACAAGCCTCGCCTATGTCATGTTTACATCTGGCTCAACAGGGAAGCCTAAGGGCGTCATGGTGGAGCATCGAAGCATTTTACGGTTAGTCAAAGAAAGTAATATGGTGCAGCACGACCCCTCTGAGGGAGCAATGGCGCATATGTCCAACATCGCCTTCGACGCTTCAACATGGGAGATATACGCGACCTTGCTCAACGGTGGTACCCTGATTTGCATTGATACCATTGACGTTTTAGAATACAGCATCCTGCCGCAGATCTTCATCCGCGAACAGGTGCGGGCTATATTCATCACCCCGGCCTTGCTGAAGCAGTATCTTTTAGAATGCCCTACCGCCATCAGCGTGCTCAATACCCTCTATATTGGCGGAGATAGACTGGACCCCCAAGACGTGTTTGAGGCCAGGAAGCTCTTCTCCGGCAAGATCATCAATGGCTACGGACCTACCGAAAACACTAGCTTTAGTACCCTCTACGAACTGCCTGACGGCGAGAGGTGTACGAATGGAGTCCCCATTGGCCGAGCCCTCCACAATTCCGGTGCCCATGTCATGGATTCTCACCAACGCCTCGTCCCGCTTGGTGTTATTGGAGAGCTTGTTGTGACTGGAGACGGCCTTGCTCGAGGCTACGTCGACCCGCAGAGGGATGTGGGCCGGTTCGTTTCTATTACTGTGGCTGGGAAGCAGATCAAAGCCTATCGCACCGGAGACTATGTCCGCCTTCGTCCCCTTGACGGCCAGCTAGAGTATTTCGGCAGAATCGACGGGCAGATCAAGGTGCGTGGCCAGCGAGTCGAGCTTGGAGAGATTGAGCACGTGCTGCGTAGCAACGGGGCCGTCACCGACGCCATCGTGCTATTGCAAGTCGATGTCCACCAGGAGCCACGACTTGTGAGCTTCATCACCACCCGGGAAGGTGACGAGCAGTCTGGCGAGCGTCAGGACGGTGGCGATGAATCTCAGCATGTTGAAATTTGGGAGGATCGTTTCGATGATGAGACCTACACGCCGATGGACCAGATCCAGTTGGAAAATATTGGAAGAGATTTTATCGGATGGACGTCAATGTACGACGGAAACGACATCGATAAGGAAGAGATGGGTGAATGGCTCGATGATACGATTAACGACATGCTCAACGGCAAGCCCCCTGGTCATGTCCTCGAGCTTGGTTCAGGCTCCGGCATGATTTTATTCAACATTATAGAGGGGCTACAAAGCTATGTCGGCCTGGATCCATCTGAACGTGCTGTTGAATTTATCTCAAGAGCCGCTAAGACGATTCCAACTCTCAAAAACAAGGTGGAGATGTATAAGGCAACAGCTACTGACGTTCAGCGGCTCGGTAGGCCAGTGACGCCCAACTTGGTCGTTATTAACTCCGTGGCACAGTATTTTCCCAGTCAGGAATACTTATTTCAGGTCATTGAAGAAATGGTTCAACTGGAGGGTGTTGAAAGACTCTTCATTGGCGATGTTCGCTCGCATGCGCTGTATCGGGAGTTCCTGGTGACCAGAGCACTTCATATTGCTGGTGACCGAGCGAGCATGGACGATATCCGCAGGATCATTCAAGATATGGAGAATGTGGAGCTCGAATTCTTGGTTGACCCGGGATTCTTCACCGCACTTCCGGCTCGTCTGCCTGAATTGATCGACCACGTTGAGATCTTGCCTAAGAAGATGGTGGCTACTAATGAGCTGAGTTGCTACCGCTATGCGGTTGTGGTGTATGCCAAAGCCAAAGGAACAAAGAGAGAGGCCCATAAAGTCTATGAGGACACCTGGATCGACTTTATGGATACGGGACTGGACCGCCAATCACTACAGCAACTCCTACAGCAGGCGTCGGGCTCTGCGCCCGTGGCGGTTGGCAACATCCCCTACAACAAAACCATCTTCGAGAGACATGTCATCGACGCGCTTGATAACGGCGCGGATGCACAGGCTGGCCGCGGCCACAGTGACTGGCTTTCGTCTGTTCGCCAGAAGGCCCAGTCATGTCCGTCGCTAACACCCATGGAGCTCACGGAGCTGGCCCGGGACGAAGGTTACAGAGTCGAAATCAGTTGGGGCCGGCAACATGCCCAACGGGGCGGCCTAGATGCCATCTTCCACCGAATTGCACCCATCAATAACGAACAGCGAGTCCTATTTGACTTCCCCACCGACTATAAGGACCGGCCATACCGTTCCCTCAGCAGCCACCCCCTCCGACAGCAGGTGTCACAGAAGATCCGCGAGCAGCTTCTGGAGACTCTTCGAGCGCAGCTACCTTCTTATATGGTTCCTGATATTATTACTATCGTGGAGGAGATGCCCGTCAACGAGAACGGCAAGATCGATCGCCGTGCGCTGGCCGAGAGGATCCAATCCCGCCCGACCGGCCGCACGACTCGCGGCTTGACGCGGCAGCCCACTACAGAGGCGGAGCGGCATATTCAGACGGTTTGGGGCGAAGTGCTTAACATGGTGCCCGCAACAATCGGACTGGATGACAACTTTTTCCAGCTGGGAGGCAACTCAATATCGGCCATGAAGGTTGTCAGTGCTGCCCGCAAGATCGGCCTTCAGCTGGCTGTTGCCGACATCTTCCGCGATCCCACACTTCACCAAGTCGCCAGCCATGCCCGCAACCTGATCAACAAGAAGGAGCATATCGCGCCCTTCTCTCTGCTAGGAAGTAGCTGTGATGTCAGCACATTGCTCCGCGATCTTTCCACTCAGTACGACCTCGACACATACGCCGTGCAGGACGCCTTCCCCTGTACGCCCCTCCAGGAGGGTCTCATCGCTCTGACGCTCAAACGACCTGGGGACTACATTATGCAAGCAGTAATGCAACTGCCAGCCGATGTCAAGATTGGTGCATTTCGCAACTCATGGGAAGAGGTGGCCCGCAAGATGCCTGCCCTTCGTACACGTATCGTGCAGCACGAAGACCTTGGCATTATGCAGGTGATTGTCAATGAGGATATATGTTGGGTCGAGGCCGCTGGGCTGGACTCATATATCGAGGCCGATAAACGTTTGCCTATGAACATTGGCCAGCCTCTAGTCCGGTATGCATTAATCAAGGATGATGTAGGAGCTGGGAAATGGTTCGTATGGACACTGCACCATGCACTATACGACGGTTGGTCTATGTCGCTGATTGTGGACGCCGTCGCCCGTGTGTATCAAGGTCACACCATCCGGCAGGGGCCGCAGTTCCAGTCGTTCATCAAGTATATCCAGCACCAAAATGAGGACGATACGGTCAGATATTGGGTCGACGCCCTCGCCAGCTGCAAGGCCATGTCATTCCCATCTCTCCCGCCGTCTGTGAAGCAGCCAAAGGCGGACAGTGTCATCGAACATGCCTTCCCCTATCCCAAAGAACAGCGCCTGGGCTTCACCACACCTACCCTCATTCGCGCTGCTTGGGCCCTCATTGCCGCTCAAATGACAAACTCGGACGATGTCGTGTTTGGCGCGACTCTTTCTGGAAGGAACGCACCGGTCGCAGACATCGACGATCTCGCGGGGCCGACTATCGCCACTGTCCCTATCAGGGTCCAGGTGTCTAGAGATGACACTGTACAGGACTACTTGCAAAGTGTGCATCGTCAGGCGACCGAAATGATACCATTTGAGCAGACTGGGCTCCACCGCATCGCCAAGATGTCCGCCGACTGTTCCCAGGCGTGTATGTTCCAGACGTTACTTGCGGTGCAGCCGCAGGATATGAGTAATGCCCAGGAGGTGCTGGGCCAGTGGCAGGCCCACGACCAAACGCAGCAGTTCTCAACCTACGCCATGATGCTCGAGGTATACCTCGAGGGTGAGGGAATTACAGCCAAGGCTAGGTCTGATTCACGCGTAATTGACCCTTGGGCAGTGGTCAAGTTGCTCGAACGGTTGGAATATACCGTGCAGCTCCTCGCCGATGCAGGCCCTTGCAAGAAAGTGGGCGAGCTGCAGCTAGCTACAACGCAGGATCTGGAGCAGATATGGGCCTGGAACAAGACCCTGCCTGAGCCCGCCGAGCAATGCATTCACGAGATGATACAGGAACATGTAGAGGCTCGTCCAGCCGCCCCAGCCGTGTGCGCCTGGGACGGGTCGCTGACCTATGGCGAACTGGATCACCTTGCCACGAGAGTAGCGAGCTGCCTCATTGCCCATGGTCTCAGCTGGGGCACCGTCATCCCACTATGTTTTGAAAAGTCGATGTGGACGACGGTGGCTATGCTGGGCGTACTCAAGGCTGGTTGCGGCTTTGTGTTGCTTGATCCCTTTGTTCCCGAGCAACGTCTCAAAGCCATTGTGGACCAGGTCAAGGCAAAGTTCGTTGTAGCCTCTCCCGCTCAAACTTCACTCAGCCTGCGGCTGTGCCATGACGTGATCAGCATCAGCTCGGAATTCCTCAAGAGCCGTGATGGTATAAGAGTGCACCTCCCCTCGCCCGCCATCGAGTCGACCGTGTGTGTTGTCTTTACATCGGGAAGCACTGGGGTGCCTAAGGGAACAGCGGTGACACACAAAAGTGCTGCTTCGGCTGTGCACCATCAAGCAAAGGCCCTTTGTATTGGTGCCGACTCGAGAGTCTTTGATTTTGCGTCTCACAGCTTCGACGTTCCAATCTTCCATGCCTTCATGGCCCTTACCACCGGTGGATGTCTGTGTCTTCCGAGCGACGATGACCGAAAGAACAACCTCCAGGGCAGCATTGTATCACTCCGCGCCACGGTCGGGTTGCTTACTCCGTCCGTCGCTGCGTTGCTGTCCCCAGCCCAAATGCCAGATCTACAAACAATCATATTGGGCGGCGAGGCCTTGCAAGTCCAGGATGTGTTACCATGGTGGAATCGAGTACAGGTCATCACTGCTTATGGACCAAGTGAGTGTACGCCCATCAGTACTGTCAATCAACATGCAGCAAGTCCCAATGAGGCCATACACCTAGGAAAGGGCGTAGGTCAGGTCACGTGGGTTGTTGATCCAGATCATCATGAGTCCTTGCTCCCAATTGGATGCGTCGGCGAGCTTCTCCTCGAAGGACCCCTCATAGCCCGAGGTTATTTGAATGATAGCAAAAAGACGGCAGAGACCTTTATCGCGGCCCCAAGCTGGCTGAGGGAGGGCGCCCCTGGCAGACCTGGACGATGCGGGATACTCTACAAGACCGGCGACCTGGTGCAGTACAACGAGGATGGAAGCCTGCGATACATTGGCCGCAAAGATACCCAAGTCAAAATTCGTGGCCAGCGTATCGAGCTCGGTGAGATCGAACGCCGGGTCCACGATTGCATGCCCGATGCGTCGCGGGTGGTCGTCGAACTCATTAAGCTACAAGGCGAGAATACGAGCTCCACGCTCGCCGCGTTTATTGAGACAGGCGAGGACAAGGTACAAAGGGATGACCAGAATGATCTTTCTGAAGTCCGTGTATTGGTCGTTCCTGTGGACGTAGATGACAGCTTGGCTGTCCATCTGCCGCGGTACATGATACCAACAGTAACTTTTGCTCTGCACGAGCTGCCCCTAACCACCACGGGCAAAATGGACCGCAAGAGACTTCGTGAAATCGGAATGACCTTCTCGGCCCAGCAAATAGCCGATATAAATACCACCACCAACGGCCCGAAGCAAATACCGGAGACAGACGTCGAGAAGAAGCTGCGAGACATCTGGGCCAGTGTTCTCCATATCGAGCCGGAAACTATCGGCCTCCACGATAGCTTTTTCCAACTCGGCGGTGACTCGATCGCGGCGATGAAAGCGGTCGGCGAAGCTCGACAACAGCGTCTCGAAGTGACTGTCGCAGACATCTTTGGGTCTCCCACCTTGGTCGATCTGGCGCGGGAGGCTGTCCACCTACACGACATAGCTCCTGAGCATGTCGCCGCATTTTCCCTCTTGGGCGAAGGAACTGATGTTCCTGCGGTCATCAAAGATGTCTCTGCTCGCTGTGGAGTGGATTCTGCAGTAGTCCAAGACGCATATCCTTGCACAGCCCTCCAGGAGGGCTTACTGTCACTGGCATTGAAACGGCCTGGCGATTACATGCTGCAGGCTACTCTAGAGCTCTCGCCTGATGTTTCCATACGGGCATTCCGAGACACGTGGGAGACAGTGGTCCAAAAAATGCCCATACTGCGCACAAGAATTGTGACACACAACGATTTGGGTCTTTTGCAGGTTATCCTGGATAAGGACATTGTTTGGGCTGAGACGAACGGCCTGGATGCGTACCTCGAGGCTGATCGTCTACAGCCTATGAACATCGCCCAGCCGCTCACCCGCTATGCGATGGTAAAGGATGAAGCGTGTAATAAACACTGGTTTGTATGGACTGTACACCATGTGTTATATGATGGCTGGTCCATGGCTCTTATGATGGAAGCTTTGAATCGTGTGTACCAGGGCCAGGCACTTACAAGCGGACCCCAGTTCCAGTCGTTCATCAAGTATACGCAGGACCAAGGCACGGAGGCAACGGCCAAGTTCTGGCGTGCGTCTCTGGACAAGTGTGATTCCTCACCCTTCCCGGCCCTGTCTCCCTCCGTTGAGCAGCCCAAGGCCGACTCGACAGTAGAGCATTGCTTTCCGCACCCCCGGAACCGACACTTGGGTACTACGACGTCAAGTCTCGTCCGGGCGGCCTGGGCTTTGCTTGTCGGCCGAATGACCAGTTCGGACGATGTTGTCTTTGGTGTCACCACGTTTGGGCGAAACGCCCCCGTTGCCAACCTCGAAACCATGGCTGCCCCTGCCATAGCAACGGTGCCGGTGCGTGTCCAGCTGGACATGCAGCAAAAGGTGCTCGAGTATACCCGCACGGTGCAGCGCAATGCTACGGAGATGATTCCATTCGAGCAGAACGGACTGTCCCGTATTTCGAAAATCTCCCCGGACTGCCAACAGGCATGCATGTTTCAAACGCTCCTTGTGATTCAACCCGAGCACACTAGCGATGCCAAGAACATGCTGGGCAAATGGGATTATGGTGACCAGCAGAAGTGGTTTAATACCTATGCCTTGATGCTTGAGGTGTCACTGGGTCCCGAACAGATTGTGGTCACCGCCAGCTTCGACTCACGCGTCATTGAGCACTGGCTGGTTGAGAAACTACTGACTCGACTCGAGAGCGTGATACACCAGTTGGATTCCGCTGGAAGCCATCGTGTCCTGGCCGACATCGACGCCATCACGCCTCAGGACCTTAATCAGCTATGGACATGGAATTCCGTGGTGCCTACTTGTGTGGACCGGTGTGTTCATGACATGGTACGCGAGCGTGCCGAGGACCAACCCAGGGCTCTGGCAGTTAGCGCCTGGGATGGCGAGCTTACATACAGTGAGCTCGAGTTGTTGGCGACACGATTGTCTTACCAGCTCATAGAGCTTGGTGTGCAGCCGGATATGCTAGTGCCCCTGTGCTTTGAGAAGTCATTGTGGAACACGGTTGCGATGCTTGCCGTGCTCAAGGCGGGCGGTGCCTTTGTGTTGCTCGACGCCTCGCTACCCGAGCAACGTTTGCGAACAATTATCGACCAGGTTGATGCGCACTTGCTTCTGTCTTCCACCGCCAATATGGGACTTAGCTCTGGTCTATCAAACAATGTGATTCAAGTCGGCCCGGACCTCAAGAAGCAATCTGATATCCCTACCGCCAATCCTCTGACCGGACAAGCTCCGTCCTCAGCATCATTAATGTTTGCCGTTTTTACATCCGGCAGTACCGGAGTACCCAAGGGAGCCCTGCTGACGCATGGTAACTTTTCCTCGGGCCTGGAGTATCAGTCGCAACTGCTGGGCTTTACGAAAGATTCTCGCGTGTTTGATTTTGCATCATATGCCTTTGACATTGCTGTGCACAACGTCTTTGCGACTCTTGTTACAGGAGGATGCTTGTGCGTCCCGTCTGATACAGACCGCAAGGAAAATATTGGGGAGTCAATGTCAAACATGCGCGTAACAATCGCTGATCTAACGCCGACCGTGGCCCGCTTACTGGATCCAGCGACGTTGCCCGATCTCGAGACATTGATCCTGGCTGGAGAAGCTGTTTTGGTTGATGATGCGGCGCGCTGGTGGGGACAGTCGCATGTTGTAAACGCCTACGGGCCTGCTGAATGCAACATCAGCACAATTAATGGATCCGCTTCCAGTCCCGACAACGTCGTGCACATAGGAAAGGGATCTGGGCTAGTTACTTGGATTGTCGATCCCAGGAACCATGACGTCCTCTTGCCTCCCGGCTGCATCGGCGAGCTTCTCCTCGAGGGTCCTTTGGTTGGAAAAGGTTACTTAAAGGAACCAAAAAAGACAGCAGCCGCCTTTATAGAGGACCCGGCTTGGCTACTGAAGGGTGCAGAGGACCGACCTGGCCGCGTTGGAAGGCTGTACAAGACGGGTGACCTTGTCTGTTACAATGAAGATGGCAGCCTCCGGTTCATCGGCCGGAAGGATGAGCAGATCAAGATCCGCGGTCAGCGCGTCGAGCTCGGTGAGATCGAGCGCAAGTTTGAAGATTGCATGCCTGGAACCATGCAAGTTGTCGTCGAGGTTATCACGCCCAAGGGTGCGAATGCAACATCGACACTCGCAGTATTTGCAGCCATGCCCGAGCTGGCGCAGAATGATGACGACTTGAGTGTGACGCCGAGAGTGCTTCCAATCCCACGGGATGTTGAAGACAAGCTGGCAGAGCATCTCCCACGCTACATGATACCTACCGTGCTGTTTGCTATGACGGAGCTTCCTCTGACAGCAACAGGCAAGACCAACCGCAAGCAATTGCGCGAGATTGGAGGCTCTTTTTCGATCCAGGAGTTTGTACAGGTTCAGTCGGCCGGGCGCGGACCCAAGCGTCAACCTATATCAGAGGCGGAGCAGCAGCTACAAAAGATCTGGGCGCAGGTGCTCGGCGTTGAGGCATCGACAATCGGGCTGGGCGACAGCTTCTTCCAGCTGGGAGGTGACTCTATCGGCGCTATGAAGGTTGTTGGCGAGGCGCGCAATCTTGGCATCGAGATAGCTGTTGCCGACATATTCCGCCACCCATGGTTGGAGGATGCGATGCAGAATACCTCTGAAGCCAAGAAAAGCAGCGCTTCCTCCGGGCCCATACTGCCCGTGAAAACATTAGGGCCAGTCGAGCAGTCATATGCCCAAGAAAGACTCTGGTTCTTGGAACAACTACATCCAGGCCTGACCTGGTACCACATGCCCTGCGCGCTGCGTTTTCGTGGACCAATACAGCTCGCTGCGTTGGAAACCGCAATCCACACACTCGAAGAACGCCATGAGACCCTAAGAACCACATTCATGTCCAATGACGGCATCAGCATGCAGGCGGTTCAATTGTTTGAGCCCACGGGATTGAATATTGTTGATATTCCACTTGGAGATGAAGAGCAACTTGAGCAAACACTCCTCAAGGAGCAGACGACTCCATTCAACCTCGAAACCGAACCTGGTTGGAGGGTCTCTCTGTATCGACTTGGAGAATCTGACTACGTGCTGTCTATCGTTTTGCACCATATCATTTCAGATGGCTGGTCTCTTGATATTCTCCGAAAAGAACTTGCAACATTCTATTCTGCCGCACTTCGCGGGCAGGATCCCCTCTCGCAGGTTGATTCATTACCCATCCAGTACCGAGACTATTCTGTTTGGCAGAAACAACAAGAGCATGTTGACGAGCAGCGCCGGCAGTTAGACTACTGGGTAAACCAACTCGAGACAAGCCAACCGGCGGAAATCATCTGCGATGAACCTCGACCCGACGCCTTGTCTGGCAATGCGGCTGTAGAAAGCCTTCGGATTGAAGGCGCGCTCTACGAAAAGCTTCAAATGTTCTGCAAGTCACATAGTGTGACAGCATTTACAGCCCTCTTGGCCGTATTCAGAGCAACCCATTTCCGCCTGACTGGAATCAACGATGCTACAATTGGATCTGTCAACGCCAATCGAGACCGATGGGAGCTCAAAAATATGATTGGCTTCTTTGTCAATATGCAGTGTCTCCGCATTGAGATTGAAGATGAGTCCTTTGAGCAGTTGGTTCAACAGATTCATGAAACATCGATTGAATCTTTTGCCAATCAGGATGTTTCATTTGAGAAGATTGTTGCAAAGCTACAGAGAGATAGGGATCTATCACGTCATCCCTTGGTTCAGATTATCTTCGCCCTACATGCCCAACTTGACCTGGGCCATTTTACATTGGAGGGGGTGGAAGGTGAACCTATTGGCTCGTCACTCACCTCACGGTTCGATCTTGAATTTCACTTCTTTCAAGAGAAGGAAGCTCTGCAAGGCCGGGTCATCTTCTCCACAGATCTGTATAATGCAGAGACCATTGCGAACATGTTATCTGTCTTTCACACTATGCTTAACAAGGCTCTTAGTCAGCCTACGATGAAGATTGCATCACTACCACTATTAACCGACGGCGATTTCGCTGAATTGGACAATATGGGATTGATTAAGATCGATCGCCGCGAATACCCAGCAGAGTCTAGCATTGTTGACTCATTCAGGCATCAGGTTTCTTCGACTCCGGATCGAGTGGCGGTCAAAGACTCGTCAACCCAATTCACATACTCCGAGCTTGATCAAAGGTCAGATGTGCTTGCAAGATGGTTGGCACTGAAGTCATTTGCTCCAGAAACACTTGTCGGAGTATTATCCGGTCGATGTTGCGATACAATCATTGCTTTCCTGGCCATTCTCAAGGCCGGTCTTGCATACTTGCCGCTTGATGCAGAGGCCCCATCCGACCAAATGGCTACGATCTTGTCATCACTTAGCGGTGACAAGATTGTGCTTCTGGGACCTGATGTGGACCCACCTCCACTTTTGGATAACGTCGAGTTCATTCCCATCGTCGATGCCCTCCGAAATGAGACCGACATGCATCGCGGCGCTAATCCAGCTATAAAGCTCTGCACGCCTTCACCTTCCAGTCTCGCCTACGTCATGTTTACCTCAGGCTCCGCAGACAAGCCCAAAGGAATCATGATAGAGCATCGCGGCATCTTAAGACTGGTGAAAGGAAGTCCTATGATGGAAGTCTTACCGAGCAATGCCACCATGGCTCATATCAGCAATACCGCCTTTAACATGTCAACATGGGAGATCTATGCAACGCTCCTTAATGGTGGAACATTAATTTGCATTAGCGCTGCGGACTTATTGGATCAACGAGCGCTGGCTCAAACCTTCAGACGAGAGAAGGTTCAATCAGCCATGTTCACACCAGCCCTCCTCAAGCAATGCATTTTAGAGTCTGCAGACACTATAAGCACACTGCAAACTCTTTACGTGGCTGGAGATTGGACTGACCCGGGCGATCTGGTTTCGTTGCGAAGTGTTTTCAAGGGAGCCGTTATACATGGATATGGTCCAACTGAGAACTCCGTTATCAGCACGCTGTATAAGCTCCCAGAAGGAGAGCTGAGCGCGAACGGGGTTCCGATCGGCCGAGCGATAAGCAATTCTGGTGTCTACGTTATGGACTCCAAAATGCGGCTTGTGCCCCTGGGAGTGGCTGGAGAGTTGGTCGTAACTGGGGACGGTCTGGCAAGAGGATATACAGATGATGTCCAGGGAAACAATGAGCGGTTTGTTACCGTGACGATCGGCGGCAACGAGGTGCGAGCCTATCGTACAGGAGACTATGCCCGATACCGGCCGTCTGATGGCCAACTGGAGCTCCTCGGTCGAATCGACCAGCAAGTGAAAGCCAGAGGACGCCCAGGTCGTCCTGCGTCTAAAAAGAGCAGAAATATCGACTGCTCATTGGTCCGACAGCCAACCACAAACGCCGGTATGCAGATGCAATCCATCTGGAGCCAAGTATTGGGCGTCGAGGCGAACACAATTGGACTGGACAATAACTTCTTCAGACTTGGTGGCAACTCCATTTCTGCCATGAAGGTAGTAGCAGAAACTCGCAAGGTCGGCATCCGAATCACAGTGGCGGACATGTTCCGGCGTGACACTCTTGAGGAGCTGCTATCCCAACAGACTGTTAACGCGACAGAAATTGAAGAGGAACTTGACCAAATGGTCCTCGTTGATCCTACCACGAAGTCGACTCTTCTTCAAAAAGTTGACGAGCTGGACATTGACATCTCATCCGAAGAAGTTTTGGATATTCTACCGGCCACAAGCATCCAAGAGAAGGCCATGGTCTCGGGCATCGATGGGAGCCACGTCCGCCACTATTTGCACCTAGATCTGGGGCCCACGGTGGATTTAGCACGCTTTAAGAAGAGTTGGGATTTGACTCTGGAAAGATTCCCAATTCTCCGCGCCCGCTTCTTGCCCCTCCTTGGAAAGTACTGGCAAGTTATACCTCATAAACTCGATCTTCCTCTTACCATACAAGACGTGGCCGAGGATTTGGACCAATTCTGTCACGATTTCTGCCTCAAGGACTATAAAGAATTCTCGCCAACTAAGCCACCATTCTTCGTCATCCTCTTTAGGCACCCAGTCCAAGGGATCCGGATGACGGTTCATATGTCGCATGCACAGTATGACGGCATCAGCATACCCATCTATCTACGCTCCTTCGCCGACGGATATGAAGGCAAATCCTTGACTCCTGGTCCAGATTTTTCACGCTTCCTGTTGTATGCCCAGTATAGACGCCCTCAATCATGCGCTTACTGGACAAAGCTGCTACGCGGTTCATCTCCCACGTGCTTCCCGTCAATGATTCTCCCGGATAGTATTCCTCAAGGCTCCACAGCTAAACAAGTTGAGGTGGAAGCGAAGTTAGCCCTTCCGCCCCTGTCTGGCAGTACCACCTCTGCATCTCTTATAAGTGCTGCGTGGGGTGTTCTTTTATCGCTCATAACCGGCCAAAATGATGTTGTCTATGGTCACATAGTCACCGGCCGCAACTCTATTCTTAATGGGATCGAGGGGATCGCAGGACCATTGCTCAACACCGTCCCTGTCCGGACCATTCTTTCACCCAGTCAAACCTCGGCTGAGTTGCTACACTCTGTTCAAAAGCAGTTCATGGAGCTTGGTGAGGCTGATTCTCTTGGCTTCATGGATATTCTGGAGCACTGCACCGATTGGCCGGGTGGCGCGAGCTTTAATTTCGACTCGATTATCCACCACCAGAACGTCGACGAGAACCCTGAAGTTGAAGTTTCGGACGCCATTTCACGAATTAAGTGGTTCAAGAATCAAACTGACGAAGCCGTGCCGAACATAGTCATGGTATCCTATCCAGAAGGCGAACACCTGCGCGTCCAGCTTCACACAAGCAGCCATCGAATGACTGCTGAGACGGCAACCAAGATCCTCAATGGCCTAGGCAAAGTCCTTTGGAAGCTGGGCACTTGCTTAGAAATGCCAGTACCATCATTCATGGATGAAATGGGATTGAGCCTTTAGTATTGATCACCTTTGATCCTGTCGAGATACGATGAAAGCGCTGCAATTAATCTCCTTTGTCAGTCTTTAGATTTTGTAAATGAAATATTGTGACGGGTGGAGATGGTCGACCGGTCAGGCATGATACGTGACCTCTAGGGACTACAAGGGATATTTAAGGCACAGTCGGACTCTCTCTTTACAGGGCATCTTTGCTAGACCTTACAGCATTGTGTGTACCTGCAGTTTTTCTTTACTTTCTTGGGCCTAGCCCAGCTGATACCACAGCCTTTAATTCTCACTGATATTTTCCCATTCATTTGACGACTCTACTTTTTACCACATGATGACACACTCCGCGTATTTGAATCGTGAATTGCTTGCGAGATTGAGGTGTGGTAGTGGTTCTATGACTTGGATTTTGGTCGACATCGATTACACCACCCGAAAGCTAGTAAGTTTGCGCCGGGTGGGTGTAGTCGGTTTTGTCCGGTGAGCTTCGGTGCCCATCTCGATATACAGTATAGTCATACTTGGGTGTAACTGTCTAGTACGATAGTCAATATATGAGTTTGAACATGAAACTCACTGGAATTTATAAGATAGTAATCTGAATGCATGATAGGCTACAGGTGATGCGGTAGTTATTAGACCATGGGGTTAAGTAATTTTAAGAGTAAAAGTACCTATCAGCTCCACGTGCTTTCTCTTAGGAATAAGCAGAGTTAATCGTGATGTAATGAATGGTAAAGGCTGGATACTACTCTGATATAATGCTAAATGTGTGACGATCGGGTGTTCCTATGTAGATAAGTTAGTGTGCTGAGAACTCAGCGCTATTAAGGACATGCTCCGGCTGCAAGGTAGCCTTCGCACACTGCTCCTGACAGTTGCTAGCGGAAATGCGGCTGTACTTATTGGTAGAATGACTCTCTCTTGAGTATCTAATATTAAATTTGAACTTAAGATAGATACTACAGACAGCTTCCTTAGGCTACATAAAGATAATATATATCGCCCTTTAATGGGATCTCAATTGTCATCTTCTTTGATAACTTGCTCTAATTTTATCTGGTTAAGTAATTAGTCGAGTGGCAGTTTGGTTGGATTCCTTTTTGATATAGTATATAAGGCAATAATGTTAATATCTATTAATTTACTACAATAATCTGGATAGACTATTATCATTCTTATACCTCCGTGCAAGTGTAAATGTTATAGTAGAACTGCTATTACTTTAATCGAGTTTATAGATTGGGCTATCAATATATCCCGGACAAAACTATTAGAAAGGGACAAATAAAGACTCATGACTGATCCTGCACCTAAACTCCTCATTTCGATTTTCACTTGTCGAGGGCCTTGTCCCAGCTGCATCTAGCGACGCCGTCCTCCACGCCCTCCACGTCCACGTTGATTGGTTCCGCGGTTACACCCCAAGCAATCCCGCTGGTAGTACTCGTTTGATTCGTCCGATGGCGTCAAGGTATACTCGGAGTAGAGGCGACAGTAAAATTCGCTGCCAGGGAAGTCGTAGTAGTAGGACAATATTTTACAATCGTCGGATTTGATGCAGCTCGTGGCACAGTCGTCGAACGATGCCGATTGCGTGTCGGAGATGATGACCGCGCCAGTGACGGAGCCAGCGTACGTGCCACAGGTCGCCTCGCTGGGGGGGTTGTCTAACACCGTGTAGCTCTCGCAGGGGGTTTCGGGCGTGCAAACGGCTGCGTTGATGCCAGAAGCCGCCAGTGCCGTGACGGCGACGGCGATTGCCTTGGTTGAGGGCATTGTCGATGTGGTTTGTCGTTGAGATTAAGGGAAACCACAGGGCTGAGATGTAATTGCGAGAAAAGTGGTACGCTGGAAGGAAGCTGGGGTCGCACCCTATATACCCCTTATGATGTCAAATAAACAATCTTACTCTGTCCCAAGCTTGGCTAGCCCAGGAGAACTAGTCTCGCCTTGGAGCGCGCGATTCAATAGTTTTGGCGACTAGCAAGAGAATTATCGATACACGGTTAGGCGAGCTGCTAGCGTTGAAGCCAATGGATGTGGCGCCTGGGGAATACGAGAATGGTCAGGGGGCATCGGGGCGTCGGGGCTACTAAAACTTCTCACATGTTGGAACGGATAGATATCGGAACATGATGTTTCTGGAGGTGTAAATATATAGATGTCATGGCTTTAATCCTGTCCCTTCTTTTTTAAAACTCGCTGATGCACCCAATTTCACTGGAAAGTCGTCGTGGCGTTGGTGACTGCATTATATCTCTTCATACTGTCAACCACGAGGTAGAAGAAGTTCCACCGCTGCTGATACCCGCAAAGGGGTCCCAGAAAAGAGAAGGCGGGCACCTAGATGCTGCAAAATATTGTTGACCCTAAGATACGGGCCCCAGTGGCATTCAGATGCTCGGTTTCGTACTACGTATACGCGGGTTGGGAGAAAATCTGATATAATTAACCGACCGATAAGAATACCATCCCTTTCTCTGGAAGATCGTTACCTTCCATCATGCCAAATTTGTTTTTGTCTACTCAAATTAACACGTCTCTTTTCAGATCTGTCGCATGATATCGTCAATAATCGGAGTTTCATTGATGAGGAACATGAAGTTTATTACCCCGTCTATGCTAGAACTCTTCTATCTTTTGAAACCCGAATTTCAAAAGCTCGTCTCTTGAGCTAATTGAAACTGCGTCGCAAACGTCCTGTCTACGCCATTTACCTTCACACCATTCCCAAGATCAGGGCATCCGTCAACTTGAATACCCCATCCACCGCCTCCGGGCGTGTCAATGACGAACCAGTCTCCCTTGACAACTTTGAAATCTTTTCGCCCACCTACCCGGCACCATCGCCCATACTTACCGCCCTTGGCGACGTAATTGACACCTGATTTGCCGTCTTCGCCACCTTTCATTCCGTATGGACGCGTGACTCGGCGTTCGCTGACAATAGAGCATCCCATGTCCCGACCGAACTCGTACGCACGTCGGATGCCGTGCCCGCCGTTCCATCGACCCTTACCGCCAGAACCATCCCTGATGCTGAATTCACGGAGCACAACGGGGTATCGCTTTTCGAGAATCTCTGGATCCGTAATGCGAGTATTGGTCATGTGGACATGTACGCCACTGGTTCCGTGCCATCCGTTGCCTGCACCACTGCCACCGCAGATGGTTTCGCAGAATCCAAAGCCAGACTCTGGAACAAGCGACCCGGTGGCGGCGTCGATGTTGCCATCAATGCCAAAGGAGACCACGTTACAGTCGCCTTGGCTTGCAGCGCAGGCCTCAAAGGCCTTGATTACCACGTCCGTGACTCGTTGCGACGTGATGGGATTACCGGCACAGACAGCAGCCGTGGGCGACGGGTTGAGAATGGATCCCTCTGGAATTGTGAATTTTAGAGGGCGTAAGCAGCCTTCGTTGAGGGGAATGTCCTGGTTGATCAGACATCGCAAGACATAAAGCGTGGCGCTGCGCGTAATGGCCTGGGGCGCGTTGAAGGAATGATATCCCTCTTCGCCAGTGCCGCTAAAGTCAAAATGGGCCGAGGCTGTCTCGGGATCAATGGTAACCACCAGCTGAATGGGAGTCCCGTCGTCCATGTGGTCAAGAGCAAACAGCGGCTTGCCGCCCGTCGCCGCGTGCGTGCGAAGGAGGAACTCTCGAACGCAGGCCTCGGCATTGTTGGTGATGGCGTGCATGTTGAAATGGACGGTGCTGAGCCCATTCTCCTCAATGAGTTCCGAGACCAGCGCAGCGCCCTTTGCATTCGCTGAGACCTGGGCCTTCAGATCGTTGATGTTGTCGGCGAGCTTCCTGGTACCGGAGCAACCTGGGTACTGCGCGGGGTCTTCGAGAAGTAGTTTGGTCATGAGTTCTTCGTTGAAAACACCATCGCGGACGAGAAACTCCGAGATAATAGCTGCGCCTTCTTCAAAAAGCTCGACACTTCCTGCAGGCATGGATCCTGGGAGGATGCCGCCAATCTCTTGGTGATGGCCTCTCGACGCGGTGTAAAAGATCACCTCCTTTCCTGTACTGTCGAAGACAGGTGTGACGCAAGTGATGTCTGGCAAGTGAGTTCCGCCAGAGATGGGGTGATTGGCGACGATGACATCTCCGGGACGAAGCTGGCCTAGATATTTGTCGTGCTGGTACATGACGGCTTGCTCCATGGATCCAAGATGAACAGGTACGTGCGGCGCGTTTGCAACTAGCCTGCCATCGGGACTGAAAAGAGCGCAGCTAAAGTCGAGTCGCTCTTTAATGTTGACTGAAACGCTGGTTTTCTGCAGGGCGTGTCCCATTTGCTCTGCGATGCTCATGAACCGATGTCCCATAATGGTGAGCTGCACGGGGTCGACCTTCTTCTCCGATAGCGAAATATCCTCCACAGCTTGGGATGCTTTGCGAGTGAGTTCTAGGACCACATGGCGGCTCATGATCATGGCCTTGGCTTCTGGACTAACGACGATGGTTTGTGTGTCGTCGAGAATGATAGCTGGTCCTTGAATCATGTCGCCAGTCTCCAATGAACCCAGGAAATACAGCGGAGCCTCCATCCAGCCCTGTTGAAAGAATAGTCGAACATGATCCGAGATCTTGGTCTTCGATGCCGCCACGGTCGGCGATTCGACAAGTTGCTTCTCGAGGTTGAATTCTGGCTCGACAGAAGAGCTCTGTGCAGTCGCCCTGACCCGCACATTCTCTACAATAATATCGCGGCCAGCCATGATGAAGGAGAACTGCCTCTTGTGTTCGGCTGTAAACGCATCCGCCCAACTGCCAGTCTCAGGCCTGGGAATCATGAAAGTCGTGTCAGATCCCATATACCGAAGGTTGAGGAAGTGCTCGAAAGTGAGTGACGCAATGGAAGCACCGTCCGAGACGAGTTTCGTTTCCGCTGACTTCTCAAGCTCTTTCAATCGGGAGTTGAGATCATCCAACGAAGTGCCTAGGACCGCAGAATATGGCTGCTGGACATCATGGACCAAATCCGCCAACGCCATGCCATAGGCGGAAAGGATTGACGAGTATCGATGAATTAGAATTCGGTCAATACCAAGGTTAGCGGCAATGGCCTGCCTTTCATCAGTCTCCTACACCTTCATGAGTAGATATGGGACTTACACAAGCGTGCTGACCACCTGCTCCGCCAAATACGGCAAGTTCATGATCCGAGGCCCTATAGCCCTTGGCTTCTGTTAAAGATCGAATTGGCCTGCACATGGCTTCGTTTGCCACCTCCAGGAATCCCAGGGCTAGCTCTTCAACACTCTTGGTAGGTGCACCAGTGGCCTCAAGGTCCTTGTTGACGTTCTGGAGAAGTTCTTCAAAGGCTGCCTTGGAGCCTTCATAATCTAGGCTTTCGTTTTCTTCGGCGCCAAAGATTTTGGGGAAATACTTGGCTTGCAGGCGACCCAAGACCAGGTTTGCGTCTGTCACAGTTAGAGGACCACCTTTACGGTAAGCCACAGGGCCGGGATGGGCTCCTGCGGACTCAGGCCCGGCAAGGAAGAGGCCGTTTCGGTAAGAAAGAATACTTCCACCACCTAAAACAATTAGAGAAGCTTTATCAATGTCACAGAGATTACTTACCGGCTGCAACGGTATCCACTTCGAGCTGAGGAGACTGAATGGTGATACCCGCAGTGATGGACTCAAAGGTGTGCTCCAAACTTCCGGCGTATCGAGAAACATCCGTACTTGTTCCGCCCATGTCGAATCCAATGACTGGTTTTCGGCGTTCTAGGTCGTAACATGTTCGGCTGAATCCAACAACACCGCCGGCCGGGCCTGAAAGGATAGCTCTGAGTCCGCTGAAGCTCTGCCATCCAACAAGACCACCATCGCTCTGCATGAATTCGCAGCGAGCGCCGTTGGTATCTTCGAGATTACCAACGAATCCGCGGCGGAAGCTGTCGATATATGTTTTTGTTAGGGGAGTCAGGTATGCATCTGCCGTGGCCGAGTAACCTCTCGACACGGCCTTGATCATGGGGAAGATTTGAGAGGATAAAGATATTTGGGTGAATCCAATCTCTTCGGCGATTTTAGAGAGCTGAAGCTCATGGTCAGGGAAGGTGTATGAGTGCAAGAGAGTGACGGCGAGTGACCTAACACCCTTGTCAAAAATTGTTTGTAGCCCTACCCTCGCACCCTCAATATCTGTATGTTATGTTTTAGCATCGCCGTTGTTCATTTAATACGATGTAACAAACTCACCTAAAGGCTGTAGAATGCGGATGGCTTCCCCGCCAATGCCTGTCTTGAGGCCCAATTCATCTCGACCGGAGTCGCTGAGGCTTGTGGCATCCTCGGATGAATCGTGGAGGGTCACGCGTTCATCGACCTCGAGAACATCTCGGAATAAAGTATCAGGGCGCCGAATGTTCAGATCAAACAGCTTTGGGCGAGTTTGGTCTCCAATCCGCAACAAATCCTTGAAACCTCGAGTTACTACGAGCGCGCAAGGCGTTGAGGCTCGCTCTAGGAGGGCATTTGTCGCGACGGTCGTGCCCATTTTAATTGACTCGATGCCGCTTGTGTCAATCAAGGCTCCCCGAGGAAGAGAAGTTCCAGTTGCGGACTCGAGAATTCTGCGGATGCCCTCGGTTGGGGCATCGGCGTAGTTGGTTGGGTCATTGCTCAACAGCTTGACAAGAATATCTGGCTTTCCGGGGACAATTCCGAGACAGTCTGTAAATGTGCCACCCCGGTCGATGGCTATGCGGATGCGAGATGTGGGAATGCTGGTAGGCGACATGGTGAGAGGTGAGGCGCACGGCCAATATGTGGTACTGGGGCTGAACGAAGAAGTGTGAATTGAGATGGGATCATAAAGGGACCATTCTTAATAAGCTAGATAAATCTGACGAGATCTGTCTATTGCCGACTGATCTCAGCCATGGTCGTTTCTGGAATACGGAACGCGAAGTGCGAAGCCACCCATGACGTCGCGCCCCGGTGTTGGGAGTCCACGTCATGTAGGACTTGGAAACCGCTGTCGCACAGCTGTCGCACAGCAGAGTCCGACTGAGCGTCGGCAACGCAGAGTCCGAAAACTAGCGGATGATGGAGACTTGGCTCCGCTACGACTCGCAAGGTTCCCCGCACATGTTGGGCGCGGACTAACCGAGACACATGGACTCCGCGGCACTAATCATTCAGAATCAGGGGAATACTAGCGACTGCACGATTGGAGGGCCTCCGACTTCCAGTTCCACCGACCAGCCGAGCATGAGTTGGTGGTGTTTATGTGGCTGATATGAGCCAGTCCACTGTGTACCCTCGGCTAATACGTATTGGCCACTTCTGCCTTGGCCCCTCTACCGGATCCAAGACATCTAAACAAATAAAGTGACATTAAAAGCCTAGATGATCCCTTTGTATTCTTATTGGCTGGCGAGATCTTTTAAAAAGGGCCTGCATAGCAAATATATCCCAAAATTTGGTTGCACTGAAGATGGAGAGTGAGGTGGGAGGGCGAGTCCCACAAAGCCACTGGGGCAAAGACGTGGGCACAAAGACCAGCTCTATAACTCCTACGATTTTCCTCCAAATTATCAACTAGTGATGTATAAGACTGTGAAATAATCGATGTTCTTTAATGTAGCAATAGAAAGTGGTTAACCGAATTTGCTACCAACCTGGGAGTTTTCTTGTTCACGCGGTTCACATATGTGTTGAAGTCAAGTTCGGGCAAATTAGGAAGTGATTAGTGGTACAAGGCCATAAACAATAAGATCCTATTGTATTATTTAGAAAATAGTAATAATTCGATATAGGGTCTCAACTATGACACAAAGATGTATGTACGGACACTCCGATGATTCAAACCACCCTCAATCTCAACAGGGCAAACACCGTCTCATAACTACCAAACATATCGGAAGTGAATATTCTGCTTGTCAGTCAAATCCCGGAAATCAGTATCGGCATGAATTCGCTCTCCAGCAGCCTCGTCGATGGCATCTCTCCTCCGGTTCTCCCACCAACAGTAAGTCGCATACAATATGATAGTGATCATAGCCAAAATATAGCTACCCAGGATTGCAGCGATTCCAAGAGAGTAAAGGGGAGCTTGCTCCGCCTTGAAAAACTGCGGCGCAACAATGTTGGACACACAATAAGCGATAAAAATGAGCGCGTTGGTGGTAACTTTCTTGGTGTGACCAGCCGTGTTGGCCGTGCTGATGCCGAGAGCGACAATGTAAGGTCCAAGATAGAAATAGGACATGTACAGCGCAGCCAAACGGCCGTTGAAGTTGTCGGTGGGGAGCGTGTAGAGAAATACCGACGATATAAGGCCAACAACGATACCGAAGAGGACCCAGCCACTGCGGCACTGCTGATGGGGAATATACTTGGCGCAGAGGAAGACGCAGCCGTTGCAGATATATGAAGAAGCCGTCTGCATGATTCCAGTTGGCATCATCAGAAGGGTTGATCGCTGCGAAGTGTACCCCAATCCCTTGATGACAAGAGGAGCAAAGTTTGTGAGGCCTCCGTTGGGGATAGAGATGAAAAGATTGAATAGGAACATCAGCCAAGTCTTGGGGTCGAGGAGAGTCTCGATAACCTGGTCTCTCTTGAAGGTCTTGTTCTCGACTCCAGTCTGGTCTTCGCGGAGCTTGTCGATGACAATGGCCTTCTGGCGCTCAGTCACGAACTTGGCCGTGACCGGGTTATCTGGAAGGAGAAGGCCAATGACGCAAGCCCAGACGATGGTCATTCCTCCGGTGATCCAGAACATGGCACGCCACTGGTGGTCGCCCACGAGGAATCCAATGCCCCATCCGATGGGGCCGGTGAAGCAGACCGAGAGGCCAGTGTACATGAGGCCGGTTCGAATTGGCTGCTCTCGTCGCGTGTACCACATGCCAAGCACAAGGAAGTTTCCAGGGACGATCGGGGCTTCAAGGGCACCCAAGAGAACTCGGAGGGCAATAAGGGTCGGGAAATTATTGGAAAATCCAGTGGCGATGAGGATTCCTCCCCAAATAAGTTGAACGACGAAGAGAAGCTTTGCAATCGGGAATCGCTGGAGCAAGCTGCCGCTGGGAAGGCACCAGAAAAGATAGCCAAACTAGAAACTTGGTAAGTATTAAACACCGAAGCGTCGCTGTTAGATAATGACTCACGTAGAATGCGCTGCCAACCCAGCTGTAACGGTCTCCTGTCAGCCCCGTGTCCTCACGGAACCCGTACAGCGCCGCAGTCGCAGTTGTGACCTTGTCCATGGCACCCAAGGTCACGTTAAACCACAGCAGAGGAACGAGGCGAAGATCAAGTTTCCATCTCAATCGCAGCCACTCCTTGCGCGTGTAGGCATTCTCGCCGGAAAGCTGATTGGCATATCTGGCAGCAATGTCGACGTCGCCATTATGGTCATGACCCATCTCTCCGGCGCCGATTGAAGACGACTTGTCCAGCTCGCCGGGCGTCGCGAGATCATTCTTGACGTCGTTTAGAGCGTCAGACATGATGGAAAGCGGATCAACAAAAGTCGACAAGAGTTATAGAATCCAAAACTAGAGTCTGTGATGGAAGTGGGTGTTGGTAAAATCTGGCTAGTTGTTGAAGGTGGATTGGGGATGGAAAAAGAGGGTTCATTGCGATTATATACTGGGAGTCATGTTCGGATATACGTGGTGGATGTTATTGGTCACCCACCTAAACTTGACCTTGAACGGGTTGGAATCTAACTCGGTAGGGATCTAGACCACGCGATACGGACCTAACGCTGTTCTGATGGCTTGCGTCCACGTTATCACTGGGTGGAGAGCATCCCGAACGATAATTGTGGGGGCGATTAGATTGAGGAGTTGGTCTTGGCCTCGTAACCCTCGCTAGCTGCTGTCGTCGGACTCGAGATCCCGAAAGCGGACCTCGTAGTCCGATAAGGCAACCGCCACACCTATCGCCTGGATACTAGCGAAGTGATATCGACATCGGTTGTACTTGGGTTTCAATAGTCGGAAATAGTCTGATGATTTGTTGATAGTGAGAGTATGGAGATATCCAGCACGAACTAGGACTCTACGATTCACAAAGGGCTGAGAGGACTTGATTGCACGATGGGGATCCTTCAACACGATAATGCCAAATTCTTCTATTGTTCAACTATAATACATGTCATCTAGTGGAAAAGGAAGTGAGTTGACAACTTGAGGGTCATAGAGCTTATTTTCATATCACCAGAATCACATACTGCCGTACTCAACAAATCACAGAGGAAAACTGACGATTTCTTCTACTAATTGACGCGACCTGATTGATTCGAAATACAAGTGTTCAAGTTTGATAATTAATTTGCCCTTAAACCTATAGTCAATGTTGCAAGTCTCTGGATGCCCTCCCTAATCTCTTCTTCGATATGCCACGCCCAGCACAGCCGAATACCATTCCCAAACCCCCGAGACGCCCTTTCAGCACTCTCCTCGTCCCCTTCCACCGTCATCATGCTGCCATACGCAAATTTCAGGTCATACTTTTCCAGCGCCAGGGCAGCTAGCTCTGCGACGCTGATTGGAAGGTCTTCTGGGGTTGTAATGTAGGTAAAGTAGCCACCAGCCACCTCCACCTTCTTTGAATGGCCATTCGTTTCACCGTTGGAAGTGGGGGACGCCTCGTACGGCTTCCCCGTAGAAACTCGGAACCCGAGAGGGATCAGGTGCTCCTTGATAGCCCTGAACATGGCGTAGTATCTTGAGCGATACGTCGGAATGAGATTATTCACGATGTGATTCTCGAGCGAGCCAGTGGCGATCATCTCATACACCAGGGTGGCTGCAAGGTGTGAAGGGCAGCCTCCAGAGCGAGTCGCGCCGACTTGAGACAGTGCAAGGGTAAATGCAGGTGTCGCCTCAGCCCAGCCCGTCCTCACTCCAGGCGCGATAATCTTGGAGAATGACCCGTTGCTTACAGCGTTTCCCCACTCATGCTGTGGCCCTCCGTCAAGGGTCCGGTCTAAATCGACAATTCTTGGCGGTACAGGTTCGAGATCGCAAGGGCCAGCATCTTCCTTCTCGGACCACCGCAAGACGTCATACACATCATCGGTAACCACCAGCGCATCGAACTCGCGGGCCAGCTTCACAAGTTCACACCTTCGCCGGAGGGACATGGTCTTGCCGCTCGGATTGGCAAAGGTGGGGACAGCGTAGATGATGTGCTTATATAGATGCCCGTACCGCGCTCCAGTCTTGAGCTTTGGCGTTTCTTGCTGCTCTTCCGCATCGACCCGCTGCAAGTTTGAACGGAGAAACTCAACGTCTAGTCCCTCTTCATCTTCTGGCACACCGCGCAATCGGCCCTCGAAGCCGGCATCTGTGAAAATTGGGCATGCCAGGAAGTAGCTCGGCTCAATCATCCAGATTCTCTTGGTGTATCCTGGCTCGGTGAATTTTGCAAGAATATTTTCGAGGTTTGCCGAAGCACCATTCGAGATGCAGATCCTCTCAAATGAGATGGACTCTTTTGGCAAATAAATGGAGGTCAACCAGCTCGCGATTGCCTGTCGCAGGGGTTGATGTCCGGCGTCCGGTCCATAGATGAGGGCTGCGGAGGTCTTTTTCGGGGACTGCAGGACCTCTGACGCCGAGTTCAATAGTTGAGACGCGGGGAACAAGGATGGCGATGGCCACCCTAATTGAAGATTGATGTGCTGGGCCATGTTTTTCACCAAGAAAACAGGTGTTGAACAGGGAGTTGGAACAAAGTATTGATGGTTGTCATCTGAGAGGGACTAAAACGAAGAGCAGCACTGTGCTTCTATTTCTTATCCTCGGTAGTAGATACGTATCTTGATACTTTACTCTGGATCATTCCCTGTCATTATTCGTGTGGTGGTATTTCAGGAAGAAAGGCCGCCTGTAGGATAACAGTCTCCGCACCAAGCGGCATCGGAGTTGCGAGTGCGAAGCGTCGGACTCCACATCCCGCGCTGCGCCTGCGACGCCAAATCCGTGGAGTTAGAGTCCGAGCCAAACAACTGCTCTATGTGAAAGTCCGATAGGTGTTGGATGTGGAGATCCTTTGAAGTCATAAAACAGGTCATGGATGCTCATCTCAGTGTGCTTACTTAGTCTTCACTTTACAAAGTATTTACCAAGAGATTCATCAAATAATCATTTAACTTAGCCAAAATGCCCAAGATTAATGTTTCGCTCGACGAGGAGCAGAAGCTGTTCGAGGCCGAGGTCTCAACAATTGAGAAGCAATGGAGCTCGCCGCGTCAATCACACTTAAAAAGGTATGGCTCTTTTCTTGAGAGCTCAATGCAAACAGCGCGACTAACTCAATGTTCCACAGACCCTATAATGCGCGTACAATTGCTGCGCTGAGGACCTCTATTTCAACATCGTCTGCGTCATCTACACAAGCCGTAAAGCTATGGAACCAGCTTTATGAGCACAAAAAGAACGCCACGACTGAGCTTACCTTTGGAACAACGGATCCGGTCACGGTGTCTCAGATGGCGAGAACTCAACAGACCGTCTACGTTTCCGGCGCGCTGTGCGGATTTTCCGAAGTCGCCATCCCCGGAATGGACCATGCCGACTACCCTTGGGATACGGTGCCTAAGGTCGTAGCCAAGATATTCAAGTCGCAGCTGTGGCACCACCAGAGGCAGCAACAGTTCCGGCTCCGACACCCCAAGGACCAGCGCGCTGAGCTGGAGAATTGGGATTATCTCGCCCCAATTATTGCCGACGGCGATATGGGCTTTGGCAGCTTGACGACCACCATGAAAATGGCCAAAGAATTTGTTGACGCAGGTGTTGCCATGATTCATATCGATGACCTGGCTATCGGCATGAAAAAGTTTACTGTCGGACAAGGCCGCACTATCGTGCCTACCAGCGAGTATCTAGACAGGCTGACTGCCGTCCGGATGCAATTCGACATCATGGGGGCAGAGACAATGCTGCTCTGCCGTTGTGACACGGACCATTCGGAGTTTATCACCAGCGTGGTAGATGAAAGGGACCATGAATATGTTATCGGCGCCACGAATAAAATTGAGTCGCTGAAGACTCATCTCACAACGGCGCAGGCTGAAGGAAAGAATCTTAGAACTGCGAGAGATGAGTGGAAGGAAAAGGCTGGACTCAAGACTTTTGATGAGGCTGTGAAGGCAGTCGCATCGGATAGTGAGTACGCAGCATACACTACTGAGCTAGGCAAGCAAAAGTTTTCCTCGCTTTCTACACGCCGAGAAATCGCGAGCAAGACTGTTAGCAAGGAGGTCTTCTTCGACTGGGAGCTGCCCCGTTCATCAATGGGCCAGTACATGTTCCAGTCCTCTGTCAAGGCAGTGGTTGAGCGAGCGATTGCTGCCGCTCCTCTTGGGGACGTTACCTGGGCTCGAATGGACTCCCCAGTTTGGAAGGACATTGTGGATTTCCACACCGAGGTCCTCAAGGTTTATCCCGAGCGCCTCTTCGCATTCGGATACACCGGCGACTATGACTATGCCAAGGCCGGCTTCACCGATGAACAAGTCAAGACTTTGCCGCAGGATCTGGCCAAGATGGGCATTGTGTGGCAGGTCCAGCCAATCTGGAGTTTGCAAGGCCTCAACATGGTGACGGAGCAGTTTGGAAAGATGTGGGCGGAGGAAGGAATTGCTGGATATCTGCGAGATGTGCAGGGCCCGGCTCTCTCTAAGCAGCCCATCACCGATGGGTTCGAGAAGCTGAGCTGGTGCGGTGGTTATTTGGCGGATGCATTCTTCGAGACAGTTGCCGGACAGTCGATAACCGAATTGTAGTTAGTGCGGTTGACTTACGGATGTATCTAGACCATACAAGATGAAATGATGATCTTCCAGTTGTAGACAGAGGTAGAGGCTGGCAATGAAGGCCACTACATACATGTCTTAGTACACCAAAATCGTGATTGATATAATATTTACCAAGACGTCGCTGGTGATGTCAAACAACGCAACATAGCAGATTTCCGAAGCAGCCGAAGTAAACTTCCGCCATATCAATCCAGTGAACATTTCCAGGATAAATTGTATTCCACCAAGAGCTCTCTATTGATAAGCTACATGAACAAGCTCTTATCTTGGACGCAATGTCCGACGATGTCAGATAAGCGATGCCCCACCATGCCGCGGGCGCAACGCGATAAGCCATGATGCCAATGGCATGATGCATACAAGTACTTGGCCCGAAGCCCCAATGGACGCTGCATAGAGATCCTACCGTTTAGTCTCGTGTTTAAAATCTGTCAAACAATTACCTCTGTAGCCCTGACCGCGTACCAATTCCGCAACGGCTGAGATGCGCATCACGTCGAGAAATTGGCTGCATTCCAGCGACAAGGGCCCTTACTAGTTGCAATATACGGCATAGATGAATACCCGGCTCATGCAAGAGCTCGGGCTATCATCCGGCTAACGTGAGCTATCTTACCCCCCCTCTCGAGCGCTGAGCAGTGAGAGATGCACGGCATAACAAGCTCACATTGACCTCCAGATCGGCACAAACGCCGGAATGTGGAAGCTTGTAGCGACGCAATCCCGCTAGATTCTCCCTCTTGTCATGGGCCATGGATGCGCGCGACCAGGCGACGGCCCGCGGACGGTCACACTCACCATCACCCGGCGATGAACCTCCGCTCAAGAGACAGCGCGTCCTCGCGTGCAGGTCAGTCCCTTGAATTGTACCATGACTTCGTTCACTAAGCATCCCTTACAGGCGGTGTCGGCACAGGAAGCAAAGATGTGAGGACAAACGGCCCTGTACAAATTGCCAGAAGTCTGGGGATGAGTGCATACCCACCGAGCCTGCTCCTCGCCCACAGGTTGACAGCGAGTACATGAGGGCTCTTGAAGAGAGGATCGCTGAACTTGAATCGATGGATCCTGGACAGAGTCTCGATCATATGCAAGGCTCGGGTCCGAAGGGACGACTTGCGGCAGTCCGCGACGAGAATGGGAGAACACCTGGGACAACTTCTCTTCCAAATCACACTCTAGAAGACGCAAATCGTGAGAGGCAACTAGAACTGTCTAATACAATCGATGCGTCGCCCCCTGGACGCCGTTTCAGCACAATACCAACCCATCTTCAGCATTCACCAATGGGCACGTTTTCGCTCGGCGACGACTCGGACTCCGAAATAGACCATGCAATACCCGGTCTGATTACTTCACCTTCCACGCAGCGTGATGATTATAACGGCGTGCCCTCGGAGAACTCGCCCAGCATTCACCTCAACTCTCCGCGTGACGGGATCCATCCGGCCCAATCATTGGTGAACGGTGTATCTCGGGACGTCGAGGAGACATTACTCGCTGCGTACTGGGAGCGTACACAAGCCCAGTATCCTTTCTTCTACTGGGGTACTTTCCTGGAATGGCACTCGGATTGGAAGCGATGTCCGCCGTCCGACATTAACTCACGCTTATGGCAGGGCTTCTTTGTTAATCTTGTCTACTCAACAGCTCTTTTGGTCCTCTCCTTGACAAGAATTGGCAAATCAGACGCGCGGACCTTCTACAAAAACGGCATCGCTCTTCTGCCGGCGGTCCTACGGCAACCTAATCCCATTCTCCATGCTCAAGCATACCTACTTCTAGGCGTGCACGCACTTCATCGAAGTTCCACGCATCGCATTCTTTCGCTAGCCTCAACGACGATGCGCTTCTGTGTCCAGCAGCAGTTCTATCTCGCCGAAATAGAGTCGGAACCCAAGACAACGGCCGTGCGTCTCGAGAACCAACTCCGCCGACGATGCTTCTGGTCTGCGTACAACTTCGACAGGCTCGTCATGTATTCTTTTGACATCCCACCGTCTATTCCTGACGCAATGATTTCCACGAAACTTTACGCCAACATAGACGACGATGATCTCCCCATCATCGCTGCCCAGACGCCATCAGACCAAGAGCTCCCCGACTCGACATCATACACCCGTGTTTCCTCTTCATTACACATTATTCAATGCCGACGGATCCAATCCGAGATAGCCGGGTATACCCTTCGATGGGACTACAAGGATCAGTTTGCCGAGTCATTGGATTGGCGAATCCGCATCCTCGCTGAGATGGAAAACTACAAATCTCGGGTTCAAGCTTTCTCAGACCCACAGTCCAAAGGCCACACATCACATAGGTGGCTGGCCATGATATACCACTATACGTTACTAAATCTCTACCGACCAACAAAGGAGAGTGTCCTGGGGCCTGCGGGTGATTGGTCAGTCCAAGCGAGCAGTCAAGCTTGTTTGATGTTTCGAAAATCCCAGATGGATCGCCAGATTGCACAAGCATGGCTTGGGGTAAGTCGGTGACTTGAATGACCGAAGCGCACAGAGCTAACGTGCATCGACAGCTCCTTGTTCAATTCCAGTCCGGAATTACTCTGCTGTACTGCTTTTGGGCAACACCTCCAGAACACCGCACAGAAAACTATCACTCTCCTGACGTCTCCGACGCTCTTAGGGCGTGCTCAAACATTCTTGCTATCATGGCAGATCGGTGGCCCAAAGCTGACTGCCTCAGAGATGTGTTCGAACTTTTGGCACGTGAGATCCCTCTTGTTGATCAAGCAATGAGGCCAATAAATCGCATCTCTGAAAAGGCCGTGACGAATATCCAGGGAAAGCTTCCGCAAGTTCGTGCTCTTGTTGTCCATCGCTCAATCTTGCGAATGATCGACGAAATGGTGTCCGAGGACTTCCCCCACAGCGTCACGCCATCGTCATTTGGCCAAATACCTGAAACCAACACGGTTGAAACTTCCCAAACGCAAAGATTAATACTTAATCCTCAATTGGATACGCCCACAGGAACCCTTGCATTTGAGATGCCTTTTTCGGCTGAGCAAATGTATGCAGTAGATAGATCAAGTATCGGAGTCTCTGCGCTTGGCACCGAGGAATTACTAGAATTTCCTCGCGTGTTCGACTTTGACGCTTGGGCCTAAATCAAAATATGGCTCTTCTAAACACATACTTGTTGCAGAAGGAAATGGTACGTTGGATACATTTATGAGACATTTATCATCAATTTACCAAAGGCGTGATAATCCCAAGCCAAGTATCACCTTTATCACCCAGCGCAAGGGAACTCTACATCGACAAACGCTGCGTCGCTTATTCTCTGCGAAATCTCTTTTTATACTTTAAGAGGGAATTAAATAATGATCTGCTCTTGTCTATAGGGTCTATAGGGAACCTGCGTAAGGGTGGTTGGACAATCAGTTCGTCAGGTCCAGGGTAGCAACTGGGGTTGGTCCAAAGGGGCGAGAAGTGTGAAAATGCGCTATGATAGATTTAGCAAGCGCTGCCTCTTTTAGACTAGCTTCAATGGCATCCTCAGTCGGGATAAACCCCAAGGTAAGAAGCATCATTTGGAGGTTACTTACCCCAACTCAATGTACCTGAAGCATCCAATAGGACTACAGATTATGTGACTCGTGGGCAGTGCTTGACTTCCTGTAAGACGTAATTAACGATGCACAGTGACCGAAGTTGACGTCATCGCCATTCCGCACGTGGGGAAAGTGGGATTATGGTTGCAATATTTAAGACCATCGTATTCTAGCCACTTATTGGTTATTGAACTCTTCAGCCCCATCGCTCTTCATTTAAGCTCAGATGTCTCACTTTGATAAAATCTCTTCAATCTCGAGCGTTGCCGACGCTCGGTCACTGTACAATGACTGGGCAACAACCTATGAAGAGGAAATGAGTGGCGACACTCATAATTATGTCGCTCCAGCTACTGCGAGTAGATACGCCCGTGTCATGAATTGATGATGGGGTTTCACATTTCAAACAAGATTTCAAAGTGAAATGAATAATTCTTTGCACAATTCTGTACAGCTTGCTTTCCTATCTGTTGCAATTATATTTCTCGGTTATAGATCTACAAACCGCAGACTACAATCTCTCATTTGGTACAACCTGCCATGACCTCAACAGGTCATCCTCGTAACATCCAGCCCACGCCTGAATCTCGCCAGGACAACCCACATCAGTGGGGTCAAGCGAAAGACGGGAACCCGTGCAGTCATCAGTGTCATAGAAATACACCATGAGCGAGTCGGGCCACTCATTCACCGGGGCGCACCACGACCTGAATTCGCCGAATGTCTGCTGGCAGGTGCTGGGACCCTTTCCGGTCTGCTGCATAAACGGCAACGTGTTTGCGGTGCACTGCTGGTCACCCCACAGACGGAGCATCCAGGGATCACCCGTGGGCTCCGGTGGTGGTGGCGCCTGTGAGGTCGTCGTAGGCTGCGCGGAGAGGACGCAACTACATCCCTTGTGCGCGTCTGCCTGACACTGGCCGAGGTTCGAGCCCTCGACGGCAATTCCGTTACAGGCGCTGAAGGAACAGGGGCCCAAGGTGCCGCAGAAACCAGGAGTAGACGTATCAGGCAAGCAGTCGCAGCCCTTGAAGGCGTCCTGGCACTTGGCGCCTCCAGCACCGTCTCCTCTGCCGTTGCAACCGTTGGACTGGCAAGACTTGGCCTCTCCACACTCAAAGCCGGGCGTGTCGGTGCTAGGCAGACATCCGCAGCCCTTGAAGGCGTTGGTGCAGGTCGCCTCTCCGTCGGCAAAGGTGCCATCGCAGTCGTTGAGCTCGCAAGACTTCTCATCGCCGCACTCGAAGCCTGGAGTATCGGCGCTGGGGATACACTCGCAGCCCTTGAAGGCATTGGTACATGTTGCCTTTCCGTCGGCATAGGAGCCGTCGCAGTTATTCTGCTCACACGACTTTTGCTCACCACACTCGAAACCTGGAGTATCGGCGCTGGGGATGCAGGTGCAGCTATCGAAGTCGCCCCCTCGGCAGGTTGCGTCTCCATTCGTCACCTCGCCGTTACAGTCATCACAAGATTCGTTGGTAGGGCAGGCTGGCTTGGATGTCGTTGAAGGCGGGACAGAGCTCGTAGTCGTGACAAGAGTCGAGGTTTGAGTGCTCGTGGTGCTCGTGGAAACGGCACCGCCGCACACGCAACCCTCCCATTTACCTCGGCAGGTCCCATCAGCAGCATCGCAGTCAGCATCACAAGGGAGATTCTCAGCTTTGAGACAAACTCGGGGTGTGTCGTCCGAAGGTGTGCAAGGGCATCCCAGGACGCCAACGACGAAGCATATCGGTCCTGGTGACGGCGCTGGAGACGGCGCGATCTTACCCTTGCAGGAGTCATCATCGCACTGGACCTGGTCTACCGGCAAGCATCCCTCGTAATTCATGCCATCTTCCTCAGAGCTTGTGGGGAGCGGACAACCAGCGACAGTTGTTGACGTGACGGGTACTGCAGAGCATTCAACCACGGTCGCGGCGGGCCGCGTGGTACAGGAAACAGAGCTTCCGTCAACCGTGGTGCACGACACGATCTCATTGGTGACGGTGGAAGTCTTGCAGCCGCTTGTGGTATTGTCACCGTCGGGGTCGCCAGGAGGGGGCACAATAGGTGGCGGGGTGGAGATAATCGGTGGGAAGCAGAGACCTGCGAGGCAGGGAATGCAGATGGGAATGGGCGGGATAATGCAAGGGATAAGCGGGATATCACCATCATCATCGTCGGGTGTAGAAGTAGAAGTAGCACTTGGGTAGAGTGTGAACTCGATGCCATCCGTGGTGATGGTCGTCGTGGCTGTGACTGAGGGAAGGGTCACCGTGTCCGTTCCATCGATAATGGCCCAAGTGGATGTGAAGGTAACCTCAGTGCCATCCGAACGAGTCCATGTGAATACATCTGTAGGACCGGCCGTAGTTGTGGTAATACCAGTCGTGGCGGAGCCTCCTGTGGTGGTTGAAACGAAGGTTGTAGACGAGGGACCGCCACCTGAGATGGTGCCCGTGTTGGTGGTGCCACCGTTTCCATCCTCTGTGCTAGTACCGGTCGAACCACCGGTAGTAGCATCAGTTGAGGCCGTGTTGTCAGTGCTGGCCGTCTCGGTTGAGCCTGTCTTGGTAGTTTCATCAGAGCCTCCCGTGGGAACGCTATTAGAAGTCCCAGACTCGGTGTGTGTAGCATCTCCGGTAGTGCTTGTAGCACCTGACTCGGTATTGGTTGAATCTCCAGGGGCTGTATTGGTAGAACCAGTCTCAGTGGTCTCAGAGTTTGTAGCAGTGTTCGTCGAACCAGACTCGGTGTTGGTAGCACCGGACTCAGTGCTCCAAGAGTTTGTTGCCGTGTTGGTCGCACCAGACTCCGTGTTGGTTGAATCTCCAGTGGCTGTGTGGGTAGAACCAGTCTCAGTGGTCTCGGAGTTTGTGGCAGTATTTGTTGCGCCAGACTCGGTGTTGGTAGCACCAGACTCAGTGTTAGTGTTGGTGGCACCGGACTCGGTATTTGTCGAATCTCCAGGAGCGGTGTTCGTCGAAGTTTGGGAGCCAGTGTCTGTTGAATCTCCAGTGGCAGTGTCCGTGGCACCTGACTCAGTGTTTGTCGAAGTCTCGATGGTGGTCTCATCGGAGCCCCCAGGAGTAGTCTCACCAGGGCTTCCCGGAGTAGTGGTCTGGCCAGGACCTCCTGGAGTAGTGGTTTCACCGGGGCCTCCTGGCGTAGCGTTCGTTGAATGTCCGGAATCAGTGGCTGTCGACACTCCGGAGTCGGTATCTGTGGACACTCCAGTGGCAGTGTCTGTTGCGCCAGACTCAGTGTTGGTTGCGTCTCCAGTAGCAGTGTTCGTAGCACCAGACTCAGTGTTTGTTGAAGTCTCAACGCTGGTATCACCGGGGCTTCCAGGGGTGGTCTCGCCAGGGCCTCCAGGAGTAGTCTCACCGGGACCTCCAGGAGTGGTCTCACCGGGACCTCCAGGGGTGGTCTCATTAGGGCCTCCAGGAGTGGTTTCGTTAGGACCACCAGGAGTGGTCTCACCCGGACCTCCGGGAGTAGTCTCACCAGGACCTCCAGGGGTAGTGTTGGTTGCATCCTCTGAGCCAGTGTTCGTGGAAGTATTGGAGCCAGTGGCTGTCGAAGCTCCAGAGACGCTGTTAGTCAAAGTTCCAGAGCCGACATCCGTCGAAGTACCAGAGCCGACATTTGTCGATGTTCCGGAGGCAGTCTCCGTTGAATCGCCAGAGGGGGTGTTCGTCAGAGTTCCAGAGCCGACATCTGTCGAAGCTCCCGGGGTACCAGCAGCAGTGGTATCCGTAGTAGCCCCCGTGCCGTACTCTGTCGAGCCCTCCTGAGAATAGGAAATAAATGATGAGTCTGAAGAGATGATCACTGAGCTCGGTGTGTTCCATAGCGTGGAGTAGGTGGCCGAGCTGCCCCCCGTATATGAAGTAGGGAAGATGCCACCCGAAGAGTCAGATGCACTCTCTGGGCAGCACTTGGCACCACAGCAAATTGTGCCTGTCAACAGATGATCTCGTTAGCTCAAGCTTGTTTAAGTATTGACGGAGAGAATAATTCACGAACCTGGAGGACAGACTTTCTGCTTCTGTCCGCAAATACTCGTGCAGCATTGGCTGCCATCTGTAGTGGAGATGCACTTGCCATCGCACCAAACCTCGCCATACCCGCAATGGGCAGTGACGGAGGGCGTGTAGGACAGCAGCCAGAGGGCTGCTAAGCCGAGACCCTTCAACTCCATTGCTAAATCAAGAGTGCTTAGGAACAGAAAGAGACAGAAAGTGAAGGGAGGGAATCAATCAGACGTTGGAAACAGCCTGATAAGCACCATTAAAGCGAGTCCTAGGATGGGCTTCATATGTATTGTATGGCAGCTGAAGAAAAGCTCAACCTAGTTTTCCTATTTCACGACAGCCGACGAGCCGGCGGCCGACCGTTGAGCGATGGCCTGCATCGACAGGGATGTGCCTGACATGTAAGTTTTCGCCGCACTGCCGTGACCTGTCGGGATCACCGGCTGAAAGCAAAGATATGCGGTTGAAACAAGCCATAAGCTGGGAGGAAATGAGCTAAGACCCATAAATGTATGCATTTTGCGATCCTGCCATAATCCCCCTGGCCGATGGTAGGCTGACTCAAGCGGCCATCCTAGCCAGCTGAATACTAGTGCCGGCTCTTTGCAGCCCGGGAGTATTACAAAGACACGGCCGGGCACGGCCATTGGCTGCGCCTTTGTCCACTGCGGATTCGGGCCGTGGTGACTAGCTTGGGGTCCAGAGAGATACGAGTTGGCTTTTGGAATCGGGCAGTATTATTCACGCAGACGGAACTTTGTAATCCTCGGCCCCTCAAGTCGGAATTAAGGACCTGGGGTCGAAAAGCCAATCCGGCCGTGCCGCTCTCTATTTTGAGCACCCGCTGGCTCGTGACCACGTTTACTAATGTTTCACAACGCTGCAAACCATCAGCGGCTGCAAGGGCGGCCGATCCCCATCGTCACTCACATGCCGTCCTTCCGCTTGGGGGCTAGCCATGCTCATTTTGTTTCTCGTCCCGCATGGCAAGGGCTTACTGACTATACAACTATGGCCGATCTGCAGCCTGAATCCTCGCTGTTGCTCCTTGCATCCTGTGTCCCCTTCCCACGCGTTTGCGGATTCAGCGCTCGTTCCATTTATCACAGTCTTTGATCTAGGCCAAATAAGTATTTGAATTTCGAGGCTCAACCTTTATCCTTCATCATGGTCAGTCTCGCACTCTTCTCTGCACCGTCATCCATAGCCAATTCGCTAAACATAATGTCCCTTCAGTTACAACTTGGAGCGATGGACAGGTGTAAAGCCTTTTTCCACCGGTTCCTCGTCCTCCTCCTAGGCGCGGCACTCCTCAGCCAACTCGCCTTGCTGCCCGCCCGTGCCAGTGGTTTCTCCATCAATTCCATCGCCGAAGCTGCCTCGGCCGACGCCACCCATGGATCCCTCTTGGAAAGGGACTCCCTCTTGCCCCGGGTAGAGCGTGTTGAGAGACACTTTACCGATGCTGGCTCTCACAAGATCTTTGCCCGAGCACTTGATGAACGGCTCGTCCGAGAAGGCGCGAGGTTTATTTGCTCTCTCAACAGCAGAGACTACCCTCCTGCCTCGACATGGACAAACGTTGCCTCAATCCAAGGCTATGTCTCGGGCTGGAACATCGTAGCTATCAACCAGATCAATGCGGAGGCTATCAACACTATCGCCCCCTGGCTGAACGCCAATGGATTATCAAGTGCCCTGGGTGATTATACCACCGTCCAGACACGAAGTGATCAGAGAATTCCAGGAACTTCGGGTGTAAGTGCTACTTCCTACACCTTGACCACCATGGACTGGTCGAATGCACAGGAGCTAGAATACTAACGATTGCCCATTTGGGCATTTCTCAAACAGGTTCCCACCAATGCGGTCATGAAAAACATATATAACCTCGCCGAAGGCACTATCATTGTCGAGGACGTTCTCAATCCCAATCTCGCGCCAGTCATCGGCTGGAGCAACTTTCTGAAAACCATGGCAATATTTGGCGTGGCGGCAGAAGACGCTGAAACCATGGCCCCGCTTTTGGACATAGACATACCTCCAAGGGATGCGGCAGGCTACTCGATGCCGCCTCTCACGCAGTGGTCTGATATTGCGTACCTGCAGCTTGTCCACGCATCAGGGAATAACCAAGCACAGGTGCAAGGTGTGAAACGCATCATTCAGTTTCATGTAAGTCTGATTCCTGGACCGTGGAGGCTTAGAATACGCTAATCAGAACTCCCCTTGCAAGATCACAAATAAAGCTACTCAGGTCAGTATTTCTTTTTCTTCTCCCAATCATGGCTGCATCTATCATTAGTTGCACCGGGTAATCTCATCGTACTACATTTTGATATTATGCGCAAGAGAACGCATCAATTATTCCAAATTTTACGAAGTATATCCTACGCCGTTGCTAATAATCCATACAGGATCAAATCAGAGAAGCTTTGGGTACAGTTGCTGGGGCGTCGTTAGCCAGTATCAACATTGAGACAGGTGGTCAGGCAGCTGAGTTCCTAGCCACTACCGACGCTTGTCGGGCGCTCTTCAAGACGCCTAATGGGAATGGAGGCTATTTCCTTTTCGCACAACACCCAACGCAAATGGGCTCCAAGACGCTCGAGAAGATCTCCGTTTTTACATCCAACCGAAATCAAGCTGATTCTGAGCCCATAAATGGGGAGGATACCTCAGTGTGGTACTACATGGTAGCACACTTTATCGATGCGCCAGAAAGCGATTTGTAGTGTGGTAGTGCGGTCTAGGAACTTGGGCATCCAGAGAGGGAAGGGAGTGTTGAAAGTGTCGACGACGGTATTGGCATCTGTTCAATAGAATATATACGCTTTGTCCCTTTTCCCACAGACGCTTGATAAAACAATTGTGATGGTTTATTTTGCAATAATTAAGGAATTTAAGAACTGATCTAAAGTCAGTCCCTATCATGGTTTACCTCGTAATTTAGGTTTGGTGTTGGTTTGGTATTGGCTTGGCATTGGCTCGTGGATGTATCTCAATAGAGCCTTGATAGACATAAAAATGAGCACATCTAGCCAGCTCCATCTCTAGATACTTGTCACTGCTCATCGCAACCACGTGGATTGCTACACGTTGTTGTTTCTTCTGACACACGTGACATTTAGTCTGATTTTCGTGGAAGAGCTGAAATATCACGTGCCTGGAATTAATTTAGTTATATCTACCCACGATCCGTCGCTTGACCACAAACTGACCCCCTGCTGTAAGCGACTCCGTGTCTTCCCCACATTGAGCTCATCTCACGCATAACATCTTTTAGCAGATTAACAACCAATATTAGCTGGCCAACATGGCCTCTTTATCTGAGTTACCGCCACTGCTTCTCGGTGAGATCTTGGTACAAATCACCACATTCGAAGCTCTCCACTCTGCAATTTCGGCATCACCAGCCCTCTACCGGGTTTTCCGGGACCAAGGACCGACGGTGATTAATGCAGTTGCCACCAACGCCCTCGAACCGGAACTTCACAATGTGGTCAACGCAATTTCTCGCATACGCAACCAAACTGTGCCACAGTCAATTAATACATTGGACCTATTCCGAGAAACCTATGCCGCCAATCTCAGTAGTCCCGAACGTCATAGTCCGCTCTCGGTGTATACGACGCCGCAAGTCTGTTTTGGCCTAGTCGTCACTATTGTCAATATCCGCAGACTCGCAATCGCTGTACTAGATGAACTACTCAAGCGGACATCCAGATTGAGTCCTCAGCATTCTGTGAAGCGAACTATTGATTTTGCTTCCGGAACCTACTCACGCACCCCCGGCTCAGACCCCTGGCCAGCGGCCCAAGCTGTTAGAATATCTCCTTCAGCGACAGAAAGGGCCCCATCATGGGTGGAATACTACCGCGTGCAAAGAGCCCTGTGGCTCATTCAACTGGCGCTGGAGGTTCGTCGTCATGCCCCATGGTTGGCCTGGGGTACTGGTCAGGAACGAACATCACAGACCAGAGAATGGGGGGTCGGCAAGCTGGTTTCATGGCTTCCGCTCGCCACAGAGACCAGCCTTGTGTCCAAAGCACTCGAGGATGGCGTCGCCGCTCGGGTGATGCCTGGCTGGGATGGTGTCTCGTCGTTGAAGTCGCCACTCATAACTCTGACTAGGATGCCTCGTGTGGTCTCATCTAACTTGGGCCAGGAGCCGAGCGAGGGGCCCCGGGACGATGCCATTGGGACTGGGTGGTCGCAGGATCGCGATGCGGTCAACAGAAGATCTGACGGGCGGCGGATTTTCACGCAGCTCCTGGGGAATCGCCACGTTTCCCCAACTGCGAGCATGATTCTGAATTTCATGTACCCGGGATTGATGATTTGGGACAGGGAGCGTCTATGTGACCTGGGACTAATAGACGAGCCTGGACAAGACTTGGGAAAGGAAAAATGGTGGGAAGGGGAGGACAGGCGGCTGCAGATGACCGAGGACGAAATCTGGTTTGCATGGTACAGCATTGGCTCTGATGTTCAGGGGCACTTGGAGGATGGTCGAAAAGTCTGAGGAAGGCACTAATACTATCAATTCAAGTTAATAAACCTTCTCTGTTTATGATATTTCTCTGGCGCTCCATGGCTTCAATCACTGCGTAGACGAAGGAACCTGTGGGCATTATTCACCTTATATTGTGTAATTGTAGCGGTAGCTGTCAATTAGCGGTAGCTGTAGTGGTAGTTGCAGCGGCAGCCCCCTGTAATTGCTGGCCAAGCATCTCCCCCCACTTGAACAGGCAGCAATGCAGTCACTGCAGCGTCATTGCACGGACCAGTTCGACTTAGACGGGCTGTTTTCGACTCGAATGTGAGAATAAAATCATGGCAAGAAATTATAAAATATGCTGAGCATTAAAATGGGATGTATTGCCTTGTAGGCTTTTAAACGGTGTACATGTTTCGAAGCGTGAATGCCCTGGTTGAAGTCAAAGGGAACAAGTCGTCAATCAAAAAGGGCTGCGGATGCCTAAACTCCCCCACAACCATGACCCCACGATGGACTCTCTCCGCCCTTCACCTGTCTCCTCTATCAACAACCACCAATCGACTAATACGGATGCAATCCATCTAAGGCGCCCAACACGCCACTGAGCGGCTCTGCGAACCCACAGCTGACTCACATGTTAAGCCCGTATTCAACCCCGGCTCCTGGCCTCCGGATTGGCCCGTTTGCTTGCCCAGCCTTGGCTGCTTCAACAGGCCCTCGTCCTCCGAGTGTGGCCTGAGGACCCAACATCCTGTCACAGTTATATAAACTGCCACCATCCCCCATCCTCCATCCTCCATCGTCAAGCAAACCCTTCCTTCTTTCCCCCACGGCACTGTTCCCTTCAACACGGCCCCGGTGAAAACGAACCCGCGACCCCAGTGAAAAAGAACCCACGACTCCACTGAAATTGACCTTGCTACAAATCGCCACCATGGCAACCTCGGGCAGCGTCTTCTCCGACACCCTTCAGGAAATCACTAACACCAAGCTCGATGAGCTATCCAAAAGGCGCTACCGCTTTGAAGAGGCAAAATCAGCTCTTCTCGTCTACACCCAGGCCGAGGACGATACCGTCAAGCGTCTCGAAACCTTGAGTGAGGGCGTCAAGAACTGCTTCGCCATCCCCGTCGACAGAGCCGGCAAGGTCATCACCAAACAGACAAAACACCCGCGTCTGGAGACTGAGCTCAAGAACCTCGATCGCTTCCTCGCCCAGGCCCAATGTGACCCCTCCGTCTCCGCAAAGACGCTGCATGCCTGGGAGCAGTCCCTCCTTTCCCACTTGGACACCCAGTCCCTCAAATTCCAGTATGCCGACCTCTATGGGAAGCTCGTCACCGAATGGCTGTCAGACAGTAAAAAGGAGCAAGATGCTGCGACCGATGACGTTGAGATGGGTGACACGTTTGAGGATGTTGGTGACGCCGCGAAGTTGGAGTCTAGGGAGAAATGGGAACAAATGGTCTTCGAGCCCGCCAACGTGGATGAGGCAGCACTCGAAAAGTACCTGCATCATCTCTTCGGATTCTCCAATGAGGACAAGAAACCCATTCGAAAAGCACTCAAGAATTTCCAGAATGCCGTCTACTCCTTCGAGGCACAGCTCTCGACCCAGAACCAGTTCAACATCAGGTCTCTGAAGTGGGTTATACAAGGTCTCCACGCCTCCGACCTCCTCTCCGACGAGAAGCGCGAGGTGCTAAAGGACTTCGAGGGCAACAACATCATCCTCAACGAAATTGCAGATGTCCTTAACATGCGTATGAGTGCCCTGAGCTCGTGGACTTGGTGCGCCGACACCCCGGTCCCGGTCGAGATGCGCCGAAAGATCAACGGCATTTACAATATCCACATGCACGAGGACCTCCTTCAGGCAATCTTTCTCCAGTACATCGGTGTCAAGTGGAGTGTGTTTCTGAAAGGGGCCTTTGTCACTTTCCGCAATACAGAGGGTGCATGGAAGTCTGCGCGCAAAGACATCCCAAAGGCTGATAAACAGAGACTCGGATACTACCTCGGATCGCTCCAGCGTGAACCCTGCCTACAGAGCGTCCGAACCAAGATCCACAACAACAACTACTTCATGGCCCAACTCATGGGCCACGAACAACAGGCTACAAGTGCCGTGGAAGGGGACGAGGAGGCGGAATATTCGACCGAGTATGCGGGTACCACCAGCTTCAAACGGAAGGCCGTTGCCCCACCAGCGCAAGCGCCTGGGGGATATAGGCATCGGAAGGTACTCTCGCGCAAAGCTCCTCGGATATCTTCGCCGGCGTTTTCGCCGTCGTCACCCTTTATGGATCTGGCAGCAGAGGTGGACGAAGAGGACGACGATGAAGATGAAGATGAAGGTGATGATATCCGCAACCCCATGGCACTCAAGCAGAATCTGTTGCACTTGCTGTCCACCGAAATCACCATCAACAAGCGTCTCTATGGAGAAATGACGGCCTTCCATTCCGTCTTTGAGAGCTGGAACCCCCTTCTGCCACACAAGACTGTCCACACTGTTCTCAAGTACCTGGGCGTCTCTGAGCTATGGCTAGACTTCTTCAAAAAGTTTCTCGAGGCTCCCCTCAAGTTCATCGATGACGACAAGTCGACCCCAGCACGCACGCGCCGCCGCGGCACTCCCGCATCCCATGTCCTCAGCGACGTGTTTGGTGAGACGACCCTCTTCTGCCTCGACTTTGCTGTCAACCAGTCTACTTCCGGGAGCGCCCTCTGGAGGGTCCATGACGACGTCTGGTTCTGGTCTCGCGACCACAGCGTGGCGGTGGCGGCCTGGAAGACTGTGGGCGAGTTTGCTAGCGTTACTGGAACGCAAATCAATCCAACCAAGACTGGTACTGTCCGCGTGGCGAACAATCCTGACCAGAAGCTGAAGATTGACAAATCCCTCCCCGAGGGTGAGATCCGCTGGGGATTTCTGCGCCTTTCACCCCAGAAGGGCAGGTTCGAAATCGACCAGACCATGGTGGATGCGCATATTGAGGAGCTGGACAAACAGCTCCACGACAAGCCCAAGAGCATCTTCGCCTTCATCCAGGCATGGAACACGTACGCGTCAACCTTCTTCACGTCCAACTTCGGAAAGGCCGCCAACTGCTTCGGCCGAGAGCATGTCGACAACATGCTCGCCACGCACGAGCGCATCCAGCGACAGATCTTCTCTACCTTGCCCCAGGGCGACCAGAAGGTGTCGAGCGTGGCCGAGTACTTGAAGACGGCTATCAGCCAGCGCTTCGGCATCAGCGACGTCCCCGAAGGCTACCTCTATTTCCCGATGGAACTGGGCGGGCTCGACCTGCAGTCCCCGTTCATCTCGCTGCTGCAGATCCGGGACGAGGTCCCCGAGTCGCCCTCGGAGCTCCTTGGTGCTCTTGAGCGGGCAGAGCGCGACGCGTATGAGCAAGCCAAGACTTTGTTCCTCGACGGTCACATCCAGCGGTACGCGCTCGACGAGCCGCTCTGGGAGCCCGAGTCAGTGTGTGACCGCCAGACCTTCATGTCCTTTGACGAGTACGTGCGCTACAGGGAAGAGTTCAAGTTCAATCACCACAGTGGTGAGACGCGGCTGCCCAACGTCTTCCGCCAGCTGATGAAGCGGCCTGTGGAGAAGAGCATCGATCCAGACGACAGCAAGGTGTGGACGGCGCACAACCAGCTCGGCGGGCAGGCGAACCTGCGAGGCATCACCAATTCCTGGAACAGCATGCAGCCGTACTGGCGCTGGGTGTCCATGATGTACGGGCCTGAGATCGTCGACCGCTTTGGTGGGCTGAACATTGTCGATCCGGGGCTCTTGCCTATGGGAATGGTTACATTGTTTAGGGATAAAAGGGTGAAGTGGTAGTGTAGCGTAGTGAGTTGGTAGCTCATATTACGAGAAGGTACTTGGCAGGCTGGATATCATTAATCTGTGACGCTTGCTGATTGAGATGGTTATATTGCTCGGAGATAAGGCATATAAACTCCAAGCCTTTGGCAAGTCATGTCGGCATCAAATTACGGAGGAACGTTGCAACGACTCAAAAAGTAGAATGTTGCTTTATGTCATGAGCCAATAATTAATGATATTAATTTTGGCATTTGAGAACGAGGTCACATGTTGGAGTGCCGATTTGCCCTTGCTTAAGTGCATTCCTCAACCTCATGGTCAAATAGCTCAGCATGAATTTCAATTCTACCAAGGCACATCGTACAGCACGAAGCTGATGCAGCGTCCGTCGGATGCAGTCTCCCCAGTCAGCCAGGAATGATAATATTATCATACTCAAGATACGTTCAACCCTAATCGTACTACCAATATAAGATTTATAATTTATCCCTTAGGAAACTGCCCGCTGACCTATCATATATCATGTATATTATAGTTATCTGGCACGACTGCTACAAAAGAGATTAAAGCTCTCAGTATAGTTTGTATTATACACACTTAATTAATCCCCCGGATAGTACTAGCCCATTCTAATGGATACATAATCTCCTCATTACTGTAATAGTTAAGTATTCAGATTCTGATTGCAAAAGGGCATCACGGCCATACGCGGTACACGTTTCCAGCAGTCTCTCCGCCACACCATCCGTCGGGATTCCCAGTGCAGGGAATGTTACAGTCAGCCTCGGTCGTAACCGCTCCAAGAAGTTCCTCGGCCGAGGACAGTGCGCAAGTGCATCTGTTGCCTCCATCAAGAGAGAATATCACCTTGCTCCCCTCGAACTTGTCAGTGCACTTCCTGGCACACCACCTAGCGGATAGGTCCCAGACTTCCTTGGAGTGCGGGGCCACACCCCAAGGGGTACGACCCGGGTCGCGCGAGTAACAGCCGGCGTAGCTGTAGCTCAGAGGTCGACCGTAGAGTCCGAAGATGTTGAGCAGGCCCTCGCCTCCGCAGGCCTGCGTACTATCACCGGCGCAAGGAGCGGCACAGTCTGCCTCGGGCCGGCCCTCGGTACCCGCGTCCAGTTGCCAGCCGCAACGACAGACAGTACCCTCCAAGCCGAACAACCATTGGCCCTGTTCGACAAGACAGTATTTGGCGCAGTATTCGATGGTCATTCCCCGTTTGTCCTCGGTCAGCGAGTAGGAAAGCCCGGGCACACCCGACTTTGCGGTATTGTAGCATCCAAAGTGCTCGTAGACGGGAACGGGAGGCTCCCACCTGGGAGCACGCTTTGTCTTCTCAGTCCTGGTGCTGAAGACCTCTACGCGCCCCTTGCCGCCGCAGGTGTCACCGAGACCATCGCCGCATTCGACGCCGCATTCCTTCATGTCGACGCTCTTGGCCGGCGAGGCCATCTCTTGGCCGCACGTACACACTGTCCCCTCGCCGAGGGAGAAATAGGCGTTGCCGCTCGTGGTGCACAGGCTGCCGCACTCTTGCAACCCCATGTCCTTCCTCTCGACCCTTTCCCCCCCTAAGACGATGCGCTGCGAGGCGTCCTGCACGAAGCACCCGAGGCTCTCCGACTCGACTCGCAGCGTGGGGTTGAGGCTGTACACCTCGACGGCTTTGTAGCCGCCGCAAGAGTCGGAGCTGTTCCCGTTGCACTTGGTCTGGCACTTGGCGTCGTCCAAGAGCTGGCTGTCCATCAGCAGGCGCGTGTCGCACATGCACGTGTTGCCGTCCTCCAGGCCAAAGACGTCGGCGTTCTGCGAGCGACAGTACACCTTGCACGCGAGCAGCGTCATCAAACTCTCGTGGCTAATCTTGTCCATGTCTAGTACCGGGTGATCAGACGTCGTCACCTTGCTGGCGTAGCATCCGAAGCGCCAGTGCTGGGGGATCTCCGCACCCCTTGCGAGGAAGTTCGGCGTTGGGTTGACGCAGTACGTGCGCCCTGTGACTAGGTCGCCCGTACAGTTGTGTATTGAGATTGACGGGTTGGCGAGCACGAAAGTGCCGAGGCTGACGTGATACCGAGCTAGAATCTGGGCACAGTCGTCTCCCTTGCTCACCTTGTGCCATTTTCCGCATTTCGTATTGGTATTGTCGGCGAGGACGGCGCCGCTCGGAGGCTTGACGACTTCCGGCGCATATTCGGAGTATGCCGGGTTGGCATCGTCTTTGGTTCCCTCCTGCTCGTACTCGCCGCCGGGGGCCGAGATACAAATGACGCTGCCGAGAGTCTGAGAGGCGGCCTGGAGGTTCCCGCAGCCCACCTCGATCCAGGGGTTGAGACCTCGGATCGTCTCCCGATTCTCGCCTGTAGCAACCTCGATATCCGCGCAGCCGTCAGTGGCCTTGAGCTTGTATGTCTTGCATTGGAGAGGCAGGCAGACGGAAACGCCCGCAACCACGTCATTGCAGTCTAGGATATCCGGGTTGCCGCTGAAGATGGCTGCGGACGAGACCCCATACTTGAGAGCCAACGAGTCGCAAGTGTCGCTGGACAGCGTGGTGTGCTTCACATTGGAGAGACAAAGACCGGCTTCTTTGGTGATTTCCGGAAAGGGAGAGTCCTTCGCCGCAGTGGGTTGGGAACCCATAGAGCACCCCGATACCGCGGCTTTGAGAGCTTCCTGATAGTATGGCGTTTTCTGGTAGATGGAGTAGGGGCTGGCCTGCATCATCTTGAGCCGGTTGATATAACAATCAGAGCAGAGCTCGTTTTTGGGCATGTCTTTGAGGCTCTCTATGTCGCTAAACCCGGCAATGATGTCTGGCCAATGTTAAAAGAAGGACACGGGCGATGAGCTAGAGGGATATGGGTGGCTTACCATTACAGTACCGGCCGCTCTTCTTGTCGGTCTGGCATGTTTCATTGATGCCGTAGGAGATGAACGAACCCAAGATACCAGGGGCTGTGCCATCCTCCCACTCCAAGCCAGCACAGTACGTATCAACGGCCTTCAACCAGTCCGAGATGGATTGAGCGCAGCCGACATCGCAGACCGAGTTGACGTCGATCTCTTTGGGCATGATGCCATGGTATTCGGCCCGTTTCCACCCACGCGTGTTATTATCGCATCGAACGAGAGCTGTGAGGGCATTCTTGCAAGTGTCCGGAAAGACACTCAAGCCTATCGTGTTTTCGGTATGAACCTTGTAGCCCACAAAGTCCCGCTTGCCGGTGACCTGTTTAGCGCCGCCGAGCCAAGCCAGGATGGAGGAAGCGAACCCGTTCCTGTTCGGCTTGCCTAGCGTGGGCGCGCCGTTGAGGGGACTAATCATCTCAAGACTGCCGAGAGTGACGAGGTTATAGACCCATACATCGAAGCTCTGCTCCGTGTAAAAGATCTTGGCCTGACAGTCGTGGCGGCCCGAGTTTATACATGCCTGGTCGTAGCGAGAGAAGAACGAGTATAGACCAGCACTGAGGATGTGGATCGCTGAGGAATCAATGATGCGAACAGCCCATGAGACGCCACATGTCTTGGAGCTGGCGGAGCAGTCGTGGAACGCAGGATCGTCGGGGAACGCGCCCGGTTTGAAGGGGGCGGGGGCCGTCGGAACGGACTGGAAGTAGGGGGACTCCGTTTGGATAAGGCCCATGACGATGTTCTCGGCACCGGTCAACTGATACTGGTACAGCACACAGTGCTCGACCGAAGTGCCCCAGAGCCATGTCGGGCCCTTACTCTCGATGAGCAGGCCTCTGCCGACGTAAACGTCGATCTGCGCTTGGTCCGGCGTATCAAAGTCGTGGTCGGCGGTCCACATCCACACGTTTTCGAGATATGCCGAGGACTGGGGGGTCAAGTGCATCATCAGGGATGCCGCAATGCAGTTATTGTTGACCTTTCCGGTCAGTTTGGGGCAGTCCTTGACGGTGAGGCCGGTGCCAGCCGCGCCGCCGACACGGAAATGGGCATCTGCGGAGGAGACATGTCAGTTTCGTTGCGGCGAAGTCTTCGACAAGTGAAGTTGGTGAGCTTACCCCATAGACCTGCTGAACCCTGACTGGTTTCGTGCACATTCCACTCCATCATGACGGCGCCAGCCGTAGCGCCCTTGACGGTGAACATGACAGATTGAACCTCGATGACGCCGGCTTGACCGGGCTGGCCTACGCGCACGGCGACGTGAGGCTTCAGGGCATTTTGAAACTTGGGCCCCGCGGCCATGATCTGAGGCCAGGCCTGTCCGATGATGCGAGAGCCAACGGGTATCTCGACCGTGTCCTTGATGAGATAGACTCCGAACGGCAAGTAGACGACGGCGGACATATTAGCGGCGGCGGAAAAGAGATGGTTGAGAACGGCCGCGTCATCGCTCACGCCGTCACCGCGGGCTCCATTGGCCTTGACATCGATGACCTGGCTTTTACCGAGATCGTCGTACATGGGGCGGCGTCTCGTGAAGAACTGCTTGCGTCCTCCGGTGACGAGAGAAGAGTCCCTGACGGGCGCTTCGAGCGCGGCGCCGTTGAGGAATGTTGTTGTACCATTAGCGTAGGTGACTCTGCCGAAGCCCCAGGTGCCAATGTTCTTAGTTCCGGAACCGCCAGCGATCAAGACCTTGTTCTTGGTCGCATCGCGCACGATGGTGTCGACGTTGTAGAACCCGGAGTTGCTCAGCAAGAGGGCCGTTGAGTTGTCCGACATGACTGACGTAGAGATGCCCACCTTGACATAGTGCATGCGCAGATCCGTCATGAGGAGCGAGCCGATGCCCTGGCCGGTGCTCATGGGCTAAGTTGTGTGTTAGCATCGCGTACGAGAGGAGGTTCCGTCGAGTCTTACACCGCCAGCGCCGCCGACAATGGTGAAGCCGACATCGCAATTGTCCACGACAATGTCCTGCATGGTCCATCCCCAGTCCCAGTGGATTTGGATGGCCGTCGCGGCGTCTTGGAAAAAGAGCCCGCTGGCCGTGAACTGCTGGTTGCCCATGTATGCACTGCCGAACCCAGTGGTCAGTCGTGCTCGTAATCCATCTGCTCGAGAACTTCAAGTTTGTGGTCACTCACCCAAATTTACCGCCGACAAAGTACAAGTCGGACAGGAAACCGCCACTGCCGTTCTCCATGTAGATTCCCTTGATTGAAGACGCCGAGTCAGAAACGCACCCTCGGCTTTTGCGAAGCATGTCATCCTCACCTGTTGAGTGGTTGTGGGGTCGTCCTTGGGCTTGACCATGTAAAAGTGGACGTTTTCGAGAGACGTTCCCTGAGCGACTTGCCAATGAATTCCACAAATCTCAGCCTTAGCAGGGGTTGGACGAATATCGACAATCATATTGCGGACGCTGCGGAGGAAGTTGTTTTGGTTGAGGTACCTGGACTAAATCAGCGCTGGCTCTCGAGGCACAATGATGAGTTTGTCTCAAATCCGCTTTTACCATTGCGAGGTCTCGCCCGTGTATACCTAAGGAAATCTATCAACAAGCCAGATCAATAGGTCCCAGTTCCAGGATCTTACTTACGTTGGAACTGATGACGCCGAGGCCGACGAAACTTGGTGCCGCGAGAATCGTAGGAAGCTCGAGGGGCTGTTGCAAGAGGCAGTTAGGGCCCATGCTAAAAGTTGTGGACTCGAGGATACCTTACGTTACCAATAATTTCCGTGTTGTAGTACTGGATAATGGAGGAGCTGACTTTGTACGTTCCTGGGGGGAAGTACACCGTTGCTGGGTAGATGGTGCTGCCTGTGCAAGTACCACCGCCGCATCGTCCACCGCTCGAGATGGCCTTGTTAATAGCATCCGTGTCGTCGGCTTTACCATCACCTAGACGACAAAAATATCAGCCGGTAATTTCGCAGTATGGGATCGAGTCACTTGCCCTTGGCGCCAAAGTCCTTGACGTTTCTCCATACCTGATAGCCGGAGGGCGCAAAGGGGCTAGAGCCTCTCTGGGTGAGGGACGACATCCACCAGTCGCTTGCTGCTCTCTTCTCCAGAATTTTCTCACTCTGGTCCTCGTGTGTGGTCTCGACAGGTTCAGATGTGTTGTCAGAATAACGAAACGCTGAGGGCGGCTCTTGGACGGGGGCGTTCAAACCCGAGCCGTACTGGAGCATAGGAGGCATCATGTTGGTGTCGTTGACGTTGTATTTAAACCTGGTTTGAAGATCGACGACGGCAGCAGCAGCATCATAGCCGCCCAGGTCCTCGTCGGACGGGTCCCAATTCTCGGAGAGGAGGCGCGCAGCCTCGATAAGCTCATCCGGTACCGTGTAGCGCATGTCTCTCTCGGTCCCGTTGCCGTTGGAGACGTCATCACCTCTACCTCTCAGCGAGGAGGCCGTAGTGTTACCACTATAGTCGAGCAGCGGCGGCGGCTTCCGAGCCTTGGAAAGCTCGGTAGAGTTCAGCACCTCGAAGCGGTTGGGGAGGGGGTTGGAGATGATGGCATGGTTGGCGCGAGCCATGGCAGCTTGACCGCTGGCCAGTAGCTTTCGCGCTTTTTCGATGGAGACATGGTCGCTCCGTCTGTGAGAACCGTGAAGATGGGAGTGTTTGGAATGATCGTGGTGGTGAGAAGAAGCAGAGGCCAAGAAAGGCGTACAAAATGTGAGAAGAAAGAATGAGAGAAGCATCTTGGCAGGAAGATGCGACGGTTTCAAGCAAGGACTCACATGAGAGCCATGCAGATAATCAGGATGGTTCAGAGTGTAGATTTACAGAGCCAAGCAAGAGGTTGGGAACGAAAGGAGGGAACGTATCGTGATGGTCGACCTCGGAAAACCTCGCGGGTCGACAATGGGATGATATCGGAGCCTAAACAGTGCTGGTGAAGGCCAATTCTCCCAAGGGAACCTGTTGGACGACGGCCTAGACAAGACTGATGTACAAGGCGTCGTTTGGGGTCAGAGCTTTGGTCCTGTTCGGGTATCTGGCGACTCGGCGAAATCAAACCAGCATCTCTCGGAGTTCGGGCGGTTGCACGGCTTGGTAGCCCTGACTTCGTTCCATAGCGTGGTCTGATGACCTGTTAATGAGGTCTTAATCTTAATTGGCCCCTCCCCCCCGCCGCTCAAAGAAGAGTAAGGAACTTTTTTTATTCGTGTTGGTTGGTATTCATGTTGGTTGGTAGTCGTGTTGGTTGAAGAACTCACGGGACTTCATGGGATTGGTGGCATCTGGGCCCAGGATTGATGCTGGGTTGAGTTAAGAGCTTCCATCCAGGGCCGAGGCACTCTGGTCCCTGCATAAGCTGGAGCCTCAGCCACGAGCAAGCTTAAAATTTAGATTATAGGCTTCTACATTAGGCAGGCAGCATGGGTCAGGTCCCACTCAGGTGTCGTTAAGTTGACTATCCCCGATCAAGACTGGATTATTGCACAGTTCGAGCCGAGCCGCCCGAACATCCTTGCGTTTCCTCTCTTCGCCGAAGAATTGACAATCATTCTCCACAGGTCCACAGATCCGTAGGACTATCTTTCTGTCTACCCATGTGTCTGCCTGTAGCAGTGATTTACGGAGGTCGGCGCTTGAAATAATGTTAGCTTCGACCCACGCAGGCAGGGGGGTCAATCTGATCGCACTGATCACACCTCTACGTGCCAGAGAGGAAGTCTACCCTACATGGCGACCTATTTAAAGCACGTATAAAATGCAATAGAATATTTCTAACGCATTAAAAGCTTGTACTTAAATACTTGAATGGCTTTAATGTATTCATTATTTTTATATATTAATTATATAATTATCTTGAATTTCTTGTCAGCTTTTTGGACAGTACTTACCTCCTGTGTTCTGTGCTGGTTGTGTCTCGTCTCAGAAAAGCTACCCAAAATGACCCCCCTGCCTGGTGGGTCGAAGCTAACATTATTTCAAGAGTCAACCTCCGTACAAGCGATTGAGGGCTGTGGGTGGTACCTAGCTAGGTACTTGCAGGATGCCGTATCAAGCCTCCCACAGACGATATGAGTCCAAGGTATGCACGAGAAGAGATGAACATGGCCGCTGCCTGTAGGGAAGATATCCACAGAAATCTGAACTTTTTCGTACGTGTAGCTGAGTGAATTTTTCATCGTGAAGCTATTTCAAATGCCAAGACGCGCAAAGTGGCCCGATGCAACTGTGCACCGATTTCGGGCCGTCGCGGCCCTTCTAAGCAGGGGAGGCAGTATATTGTCTAGCTACTTTGACTACTACATCGTATTGAATATCGGTGCACTTGCACTGGTACACACCAGACGTAACTTCACCTCACCCCACGGCAAAATCAGAGAGAACCGAGATTACATGATGGCATACCCACAACACGCCAGTCAGCTCGTGTTGGTCCTTCAACACAGCTGCAGGTCTAGGCTCGGTTGAAACCCCCCCGGTTCATGACAACCCTGCATGATCAAGGGGCGAGAAGACCAATAGAGCAGACCTGATGCTGTCATTTGGCCCTGTTCACGGCGGGCGCCAAGGATTTGGACCCTGTACAGCTCGGGTTCACGGATATGGTACCGTCGACGACTCTTGATCGACTCCACACGCTACCGGGCATGATCGAAAGTGCGCCAACGTCCGACCAGGGCACTTGAAAGTGAGCCTGAAGCCCTCGTGGGTGCTTCCGCGTTTGTGTGAAAGCAGCACGTATGTTAATTGTCGACATATTGCCTTCCCCGTCCCCAGTGGCTTTTGGACAACTCTCATCTTCAAGATATCGTCGTCTTTTCAGGCTGTCCACTCCGAGCTCAGTCCTGTTCCCCTGCTGGAATCATGGCGACAACTAATCGCTTACCGGCGCTCATTCTTTCACTTTTCCTTATACTCCAACTTCTTTCACTCGCTGCCAGTGCCCAGGAATGTACCAAGACCAAGCTCTGCGCCACTGGCTGCTGTAGCAAGGACGGCTTCTGCGGCACCACGAAGGAGCACTGCGGCAGCGGATGTCAGAGCACCTGCGACTTCAAGCTGGGCTGTGACAAGACTAACCCTTGCAAGGACGGAACCTGCTGTTCCAAGTTTGGCTTCTGCGGCTTCGGTCCGGACTGTAAGTCTCCCAGACGCGCCAAGCTCAACCCGATACTGATGCCTCCCAGTCTGTAGCAAGGACAACTGCGTTGTGGGATGCGACGCCAAAACCTATTGTGATCCCGGAGGCTATGGATCAGAGTATGCTGAGCACACCAAATGCCCTCTGAATGTTTGCTGTTCGAAATGGGGGTGAGTATTCGTCGTTCCGAGTTCTGTCTCTATATACCCTTTGGCTCTGGACTGACGATGTGGTATCAGCTATTGCGGCTTGACCGAGGAGTTCTGCGGTAAGAAAAAGGTCAACCGTCCGTCCTGTTCAGCCAAGGGCCTGCCCATGAAAAGAGTGGTGGGATACTACGAAGGCTGGGCACCCGGCCGAGCTTGCGACAAGTTTAATCCTTCAAACATCCCCGATGGCGTCTACACTCACCTCAACTTTGCCTTTGCCAGCATTGATCCGACGACCTTCAAGGTCGTCCCGGCAGCAAAGGGTGACACGGAACTCTACCGCCAGCTAACTCGGAAGAAACAAGTCGACGCCAATCTCAAGGTGTTCCTCGCCATTGGCGGCTGGGCATTCAACGATCCCGGTCCCACGGCCACGACATTCTCGGATATTGCCCGCTCTGAGGCAAACCAGAGGGCCTTCATCTCGTCACTCGTCTCCTTGATGAACACGTATAACTTTGACGGTGTCGACATTGACTGGGAGTATCCTGAAGCCACCGACCGTCAAGGCCGTGGCGAGGACTTTGCGAACCTCCCCAAGTTCCTGCGCAATATCAAGAGCTCCCTGACGCAGAACGGTGACAAGAATGGCCTGAGCATTGCGATCCCAGCCTCTTACTGGTACCTGCAGCATTTCGACATTATCAACATTGCCAAGCACGTTGACTTCTTTAACGTTATGACTTATGATCTCCATGGTAAGAATCCCATAAGGCGAGGTCCCCTTTGACGCCAGTTGCGACGGTACTGACCGCCCTGTACGTGTACAGGCTCCTGGGATACCCCTGAATCGTGGCTGGGCAGCCATTTGAACTCCCACACTAATCTCACCGAGATTGAGGACGCCCTAGACCTGCTCTGGCGTAACAAGATCGACCCCGACCAGGTCAACCTGGGTCTCGCATTCTACTCGCGCACCTTTACGGCATCCGATCCAGGTTGTATGTCTCCCGGCTGTTTGTTCACCTCCGGTGCTGCCAAGGGCCCATGCTCCAACGCCGTCGGTGTGCTGTCCAATGCCGAAATCGACCGCAAGGTGTCTATGTCGAAGTCGAGCGTCTCTCTCGACCAGAAAGCAGCTGCAAAGATCCTCAAGAGCGGCCGCGATTGGATGACGTACGACGACGCGGATACCTGGAAGATCAAGCTCGACTTTGCCCGCAGCCAGTGCCTCGGCGGGGCCATGGTATGGGCCATCAGCCAGGACACGTCGGCCGGCAAGTACTCCAAGCAGCTTCAGTCGGTCACGGGCTACAAGTCCCGGGCCGTGACGGCCATCAAGACCAACGTCAATGCCGACATCCCCGGCGGCGTCTTCAAGGAGATGGAGATTAGCGAGTCCAGCACCGACGTTAGCAAGAAACAGTGCCGATGGAGCAACTGCGGCCAGGGGTGCCCGAGCGGCTGGAAGAGCGTGCTTCGGAGAGATCCGTACAAAGACAGCATCAGGGAGCTAATGTACGACAACACGGGTTGCGATGGCAGTGGCACTCGTATCTTCTGCTGCCCACCAGGAGACCAGCCGAGTTGCCAGTGGTTGTATTTCAACGGGGGGAAATGCAACCCCGGCTGCCCCGGGGATGGCGACATGGAAATCGCCTCGACCAAGGCCGGCTGTAACAACGGCAAGGCACAGGTGGCATGCTGCACGGGCAAAGGTTCGTCCATGGACATATATCGTCAGTGCAAGTGGTACGGCAAGGAGCACGACTGCGCCATCGACTCGGGCACCAAGTCGTGCAGCTGGAGCTCCACGTACAACATGCCGCTCTTTTCAAGCGGGGACGGCAGCGGCGCCCAGGTCTGTCGGGATAGTAGCGGTAGCCGCGGTCGGAGGCCTTATTGCTGCGATGAGTCGGACTCAAGCAAGGCGCATTGGAATAACTGCCAATGGTACGACAACTTTGCTCTGGGATTGACGCCGTATGCTGGGGAGAAGACGTGCAACGCCAACTGCCCGGCTGGCAAGATCAAGATCGCCCTGGATAACTACGAATCGCTGTGCGGTGACGGTACATCGGCCTATTGCTGTGATGCCGAGGTGACAACCTCGGCCGATGAGGAGAAGAAGATCCTGGGGGAGACGCTCAAGGCCTGGGCCAAGGCACCGACGTGTCCGAACACAAAGGGCCCTCTCTCGACCCGCTCCGTGTCGGGGACCCAGGAGGATGAGACGCCAACGATCGCCAAGCGCAGCGCGCCGGAGATCAGCGCCGCCGCCGTCAAGTCGGCGCTGCAAGACATCCTCGGCCATCCCTCCAACTCGAAGCTCACCAAAGAGACCCGCGACTTGTGGGACGATGCCATGCTTCCCAGGTGGAAATACCTCAGCGCCGCGTCCCTGTCATCGCTATGGTTCCAGACCAAGGACATGGTGAGCTCGATCGAACTGATCGCCGCCGCCACTCTATGTAACATGAACGGGTGGAATAAGGAGTTGGAGTCATCGAACAGCGAGAGTAGTGTCATTGAGTGCCCCATGGAGCGGCTTGGGGTGCTCGAATCGGATCTGCTGGTGAATCCGGATGATTCGGGGGTCGATCCGGAGAGCACGACGTTCGGCACGCTCGCCGACAAGGTCGGTTGGATATTGTGGCCATTCCGACTTTTAGGAGGTGGTGGAATCTTCTCGAGAGGAGTCGGCAAACGCCGCTCGTTCAAGGTCACATGTCCAGATATGAAGACCACGTTCAAGGTGTTCTCGGAAGAGTACACTAACGGCGGTAAGGGTGATGACCTGGCAGCCGCCAATAACGACAATGACCGGTACTACGTGAACAATGCCGGAGGCAACTGTTACTCTTCTGGCCTTGCCAATGATGGTCAAAGTGACGACAAAGATATGAAATGGGTTTGTAAGTAACGTGGGAGCCGCGCGCTGGCGTTGTGAAGAGTCCGAGAGACGGCAAGGCTGACAGTGACTCCAGCCGAACATATCCTCGAACTTCAGGTATACCGTGACTTTATCGAATATACGATGACCGGTTATTTGGCGGACAAAAGGAAAACCGCATATGGTATTTACCTCGAGTCCGTGTCCAACACGGCGATGGGAGGCCGTGCCACCTGCGACATGTGGAAGGGCGGATTTATCAACGGCTTTCCAGCGTGGACTAAGGCTGGGTACCAGAAGACGCCGATGAGGACCTTGTACAACATCTTGGGTTCCGTATCTAATCCTTCGGAAATGGTCAACTGTGAGTCCAAGCTGAACAATATGAAGACACAAGTAAGTCCATGACCTATCGGCCGTAGATGGCGCAAGAAATGGTAACTGGGGCTGACATGGCACGTCCATCTGTAGATCTGGGGCCTCAATGATCCCATGAAGGTAGAAAAGTGGAATAAGAGATGCAGGCCGACGACCAAACTGGCCGGCGAAACTGCCATTACCACGTTGCAGATGGTGAGATTTTCCCCAAGCTTCCCAACGCCGACGGCACCGTTTGGCCCAAATACTGACCAACTAACCGCGCACTCAGGTCTTTGGTGTCTGGCAGTACCAAAACGACGAGGGCATTATGGATAAGCTCCTCACAACACACGTGGAGGTGGCCAAATTCCTGGGAAAGTTCGAGGCGCTCTACCTGAAGGAATACCCAAAAACAAATCCCATGGGCCTCGACACCGGCCACTGGCGCGAGTACATGGTGTACCACGTCGACAGGATGGTGGAAGCGAGTAAGGGCTGGGCCGAGGGACGTATAAAGGCCCTTATATCCGATTGGACTGCTCATGAGAACCGCCTGCTCCAGAAGACCACCATAGGCCTGTCAGCACAGGCGGCAGCCACCGTTGCTAACGATATCAACCTCGCGAGGCAAAAGCTTGTCGCCTTCCGGGGGCTCCAAAACAGGATCGATACTACTTTCGTATTTGATACAAATGTATTTCTAGAATATTAGATATCAAGACGCTAATTAGTAATATTATATGAGGGTTATCTGATCTTGTAATATAAAATACTTTCATTAGTATTTGTTGGACCTACCAACTGCTTCATTTGCATAAATGAGACGATTTCCCAATACTTCAATATTAGTACAACTTATATCTAACAGTATTCTTTACTTAATTATGGAGTATTGCTATTCACATGCTAAAATATTTTCTCCGCCCTGCATTCTGCCTCTTCTCTCTGTTGCAGCCAATGTATAGTATAAGTCAGGGAACGCAATGAATGTTAAGCGAATTCGATTGACATACATGTATTCCAACAGCCCGCGAGCCCGACCACGGCTAAATCGTTTAAAAACACATCTCCAATATCTCCCTGAGAAAAATGAGATTTCTATCAGTCCGGCTATTATTCCGGCCATGACAGCAACTCCGGCTGTGTTGCTGAGATGGCCTCCTCTGTAGCTGAAGATTTAATTACTAAATCATGGTCTATCTTTTATTTGCTGTTTACAGGTTTAACTAAGCTGGGTATTATGACAAGGAAAATAATACAATTATAGTAGTAAGAAAAGAGAGGCATAATAAAAGACATCATTGGAATCTTTAAGAATTGATTGATTTTACTTAATAATAGTCATGTTCTTCAATGCATTTATAATAATAGTCATGTTCTTCAATGTATTTATAACTTTCAAGACAATCATATAAAAGTTAAACTATATAATGAAGTGAATAGAATTTTTGTAGAAAAATACTTAAAAAGAGAAATTTAATAATCTAGCTAGGAGCGGGGCCCTAGATTAGATATAAGACTCGTGATCCCAGTTTTCCATCGGTTTCGAGCGGCAGATCCACAACTTTGATGGATGAGTTTGTGCCTTAAGCCACATATCCTTGAGACTGACCCCCTCGTAACGCGCGGCGTAGAACCATGCATCCAGGCTGTAGATTGGCACCTTGACACGACCTCGGTACTCCTCTCCATTCGAAAAAGTAACATCTGTTGAGGAGGGCTCCCAGTCAGCATCGTATGCCCAAACCCAGAAGGTATCCCTGGCCGGTCCGCTATATTTCCACAGGTCTTCGGGGATGTCTTCATCGTCAATCATAATAAATGTATTCCGTAAGATACCCGGGGATGAGAGCGACTCTCTATAGTCTTTGAACTGTCTATGAAACGATGAGCAGGCGTCAGTCCAATAATAATATGGAGGAAGAGACCAGGCTAAGGATCTTACCGTCGCAGAGCATCATCTTCTGATAAGTCTTGAGAAATAGGCCCAGCGGTCCAGTCGGTCGTCCACAGGTGCGTTAAAGTAGGTTCGTTCCCCCCGGAATGAATACGATGTAATAGTGTATATCCAAGCGAGCGTTCTCCGTCGAAAGAATACGGGATACGATTTGTATTCTCTTGGATGGTATCCCACATGTAATCCTCGTCCCACACATGACCATATTTCCGCTCGACCTCTCTGCTTTTGTAGAAGACAAAGCCCCAGGGTTGCTGAGCATCAACAATTTGCTGGATCCAAGCGGGAGGCGGGGGAGAGATCTGTTTCCAGATTGCTTCGATGGCATTACCTTCGTCTCTCTCCATCTGCATCAGCTTCTCGGCTGATATGCGCTCGAGATGGGGGATGATAAGCCTCGCGTTCCTCCGCGCCATCTTTTCGTCTTCGCTGCGGACAATCTCCCTTGCGCGTTCTGTCGGCGTTTGTAACTCCTCCTCTTGCAGTTGTGTGTCGTATGCGTCCTGTAAACTCACGCCCTCCTCGAGACAGCGCGCATCGCATATGATCAGCTTGAAGATATCCAAGAGTGCGGGCAAGCGGCCGCCGTCGGGCTTCATGGCTGCTCCGATCACATAGTCGTAGGAACTGAAGGTACCGTTGGAGATTCGTTTGACAAAGTCTCTCTCATCTTGGGCGTAAGCCGCTTTGCCGAGCACCGCCCTCCGTAGTGCTGGCTGTTCAAGGACCTCGCCGGGATCGTTGGACAGTGTTATAGCCACAAGGTCACGTCCTGCGATGTACTCGCTACGTCCCCTGATACTCTTTTCCCTATTTTTTTGGTGTATAAGCCTACGGCTTTCCTCCGACAGGGGGGGGAACCTTCTTGACATTGTTGCTGTAAAGTTGATCTGCTCGGTGCTGATGGATGCCTTGAGAACGTGGACCGAGTTCTCCTGAGGAACAAAGTGGCGTGAAGAGAAGACATAAAAGGATTTTCTAAATTCTGCCCCACCCCAAAACTTGACCCCTAAGTAGTTTCACGTGACTTGAAATGGTATCGATCTCGTATAAAACATCCAACCTATTAACTTCCCTCGCTTAAGCAGCGCCTACAGCTTCCCCTGCTACGCGTAGTCTGGTGCGGCTTCGGGTTGACCGGGCAAGACGCCTGCACGACGTAACTCTGTGAGCTCTCCTTAGGAATTGCTACTGATTTAGGGTGTTGGCTATTAACCTTTTCCGCCGCTCAAGAAGTAGGGTTTGTTATATTGTATTTTTAATCTCGAAAGTGAGATACCTAGAACAGAGTATTAGAAATCTTATAGTTGAATGTATTAATCCAGTAGTTTTTATATTTATTGTTGGATACATCATTTACCATATGCAATAGCAGAATTAACTCATCAAATGATGTAAATTCAGATGGCTGTTTCTGCATTGATTGAGGGTCATGGGGAACAACCTTCTCAGTACAGATCATTTGATCAATCACTCCTGTTATTACATATAGAAAACTGCGTATCTGACAACTTATTAATATCCCAGAGGTAAAGTTTAGTGCTGGGAATTCTTTGGTAGATGTGAGGGGTGAGCCTGAGTCTGTCCAACAAGAGCTTTCTTGTATTGTGTATCTCAAGGCAGAGAAGAGATAGAGGGGAAGTGTTACGTCTTGGTTCATCGAAGAGCGAGAGGGGCATAGAAAAAGAAAGTAGCTAGCGTGCCAGGTAATTGTAACCAACGCGACTATTGACCAATCCTTCGCCCCCTAGCACAGCAGTCTAGCACAACCGTTACAGAACTCCTGCAAAGGAGGAGTTTGGTCGGTGCGAACTAGCAGAAGTTTAGCCTGGCGCGTGATGTGGAGGCTGCTTCCCGAGACTAGCGGCACTGATCTTACATAGACTTCCTCTCCGCTATCTCCACCACCAACGCATATGGTTTGTGCTTTGGCCCGACTTGGAGCTCTATGGACGTAACTTAGTTACTTGAACTATACTCATGGGGTAGACTTAGGTGGAGAGGCGCGAAAGCTTGCCACACTTCGAGCGCCGCATACTAGTCCTCATATTGTATCAAGTCCACTTGAACTCTGCTTCGCGACATCAGGGAAGCAATGGCGGGTGTCGTCCCGCGAATACCTTTCCTGGCCTTTGATCATCTGATATCGTATCGGTGAGCTGTTGATCTTTGGTGAGCAGCGGCATCACCCTTGATGTGTCATGGGGCTTGGCTGCGTTACTCGCTTCAGGACTCTCTGGGTGGATTTGTCCCGATTCGGCTTGCGATTCGGTGTCAATTTGGGTATCCACGATTGTCGATTCAGAAATGGAGCCATTGGGAATTGTCGACTGGGGACCCGCCACCGAGTAGCCCGGCCTATTGTGTGCCAGTGCATCCAAGCAAATGGGAAGTGACGTAGCTTAGCTTGAACTTGCATATCAACGTATCTGTTTTCCCGACAGGCAAATTTCTGACGGTCTCGGAGAGAAGGGGAGGAGCCAAGCATAGATACCCATTCTCTGTGAGTGTCCTCTGTATTCCTCTCACCCCCTTCGCGCCGATAAACACCACTGCGTAGCCACCCGGGCTCTCGGGAACGTTAAGGTCGATTGAGTAAACCTCATTCGGGTCAGGGTACTGGAGAAGAACCACTTCTGGGACTCCAAGGGAAGTGATGACCTCTTCCTTCCGTGGTTTCGCTCTCACAGGGCCGGTATCCTCTGGAAGCTCTGCCGTCGCCCTGTGGCGTCTGCCCCCTTGGTAGGATAGATGTGCGAAACGCTGCCAAGGGGAAAACTGAACGTGATCTCAGAAGTGGCAGTTTAACATTTCTACACCATTCCAAGAGAAAAATTAAACTCGCTATCAATATGGAAGGAGCTGAAGGCAGCTGCTTGGAACTTCTCGTGAATGGGTTGGTGGTCCCCCCGAGCAGAGTGAAATTTGCCTTCACGCGTAACATACTACGTAGTATGTTATACTGACTAATGCAGCGTTCGTCCAGTGTACTGGTACTCTCGTAGTCAACTCTCTCCAGTCAATTGTGGGCCTGTCACAGTGTGTCAGAACCAACAATCCCGCTGGGATCAAATCCATGTCGTAAGCCACCCCAGCCTATATCACGGGTTCCGCCACTATGGCAAATTTCCGACAGTACGGTACTGGGAGCGGCCCCCGCGTGCGGACGTTGCTCATACTTGTACACACCGCTTTTGAGATCCTGGTACGGAGTACATGGACTGAAATTGGCGGTCTTAGCTAATCCGCCGTCACGTGCCACGTTTGCCCCCGGGATAGATTATTAATGACGATGTTGAGGATAAACCCTCAACATCTAGATGTCCACCACCCTAAAGCTGATCCATGACACTGATACATATCCAGCCTTCTAATTCAATAACATTTTCTCCATTGCTTCAAACCCTCGCGCTCTATTTCCAAGTCGCAAACAGAATGATGCCATATATCCGGGTTGGCTCCCCAGATTCTCAAGCCCCTTCTAGCACCCCAATCAGCCGACATGGGGTGCGAGAACCCCTGTTGGCCTTCGCCGAAGAGAATACACTGCAATGCATTTGGTGCCACTCTAAATTCTGCTGTCACCACGCGCTAGCTCATCACTGCTCCCAAGATCACGGAATCGATTCAAAAGACCACACGTCACGAGATAACAAGCGGCAAAAAGTCCAATCATCATTTCAATATTCCGCAAAGAAAACAACTAGTCATGAAAGCAGGTTGGGCATCTCTTCAGCCTTGGGGTTAAATCCTACAATGCGTGACCCGAAAGCAACTGGAATTCCCGATGGGCTCTCACTGCAAAGGGTGCCATCGGACTTTGACTCACTTGTGGCTTTGCTGAAGGATTGTGGTGAATGGGATGGATATTATGACCAGGGAAATAGCCGTCAGCGCTCGCCAATTCCAGTGGCCGAATACAGCGAAAACTGGCAGTCCCCGTCACAAATAGAGACAAAACAGGACCAGACGATTCCGGCACAAACAAGCCAACAAATGGAAGAACTGGACCTTGATCACCTCACTGGAATGTTTATTCCTGAGGCATGGACGTTTAGTAATTTTGTCTCTCTTGTCAATCATTGCAGTCACTGTACATCACGACTACCGGAGGCGAATCTATAGTTAAAGGACAGGCTTTGATGATCTTTTTCTAGGGTCGTCCCAATAGAGTCAAATTCTCCAAAATCAGATGATCTCCTCTTGTGATAAATGGCTGGCGTAGTTTGGAGGGTGGTCTGAACAGATGAGTCCCTTTTCAGTCAGCATTTTGTGGACTTCCTTGGATCGCAAGTCACAATGAATAGGGTAGCCGCAAGAATTGGCACGTTTGGTGGGTCTTTTGGCAGAGGGTCCCGACTCCCTATTTCCATGATTATCAGACCACGGGGCATAGCATAGTGCCAGTTCACAGGCAACGACTGTGCTCAACATGGCCATTTTGAAGATGCTTAGAGTCTGTGAGCGGAATCAATCATCCGAGATCCAAGTCAACTTCGTCACAAGTGCTGGAAACTCAAGTAGAGATCGACCCTCCCATCCTCCGGGCCGGGTTGATGATAAGGAGGCTGACTAGATCGCAGCGGCTCGGTACTAGCAGCTTATCTATAGCGAGAGGTGTGTCTTGTGACGTGCACCGAGATTGATGATAGGGTTGGGCTAGGAGAAAGGTGAATCACCGTCAAAAGCCTCCCGTGTGCGGCCCGAACATCGAGTCAAGACTCAAAGGTCAGCTGTGCGCGGACCGAACACCAGCGAGTAATTGCCTCGCGATGAGACAAGGTATATATCCGCGAGGCTTCATCCCGCACGACACAGATGAGACCCGCATTATCTCAACATTAGAATCCTAGTGTGTTATCGCTACAAATCGTGACGGGTTCCCAAATGCGAACTAGCTGATTGGGTTGTGGGCTTTCTCCGTCTAAAATCTTACCCACTAACCTCCTAGCCCCTTCTCCCGATGATGGAATCGGATGCATCTTTCGGTCAGCATGGTGGGTTTCCACCGCAGACGTCTTAGCTGCGTCCACTTCCTCGCAAAGTAGCCTAGATTGCTGCATGGGTCAAGACGAAAATGATCATCGAATTTGCTCCTCCAGCCCTAGTGAGGCCTAGCATGCCAAGCTGAACTTGACTGCAGAACAGTTTTCGCAATCTTTACGATTGACCGTCAGCTGACCATTTTCTTTCGTATTGCGCCCAGGGTTACGGTCAATGAGATGGCCCTCGATCCTCAATCAAGCGAAGCAGCACTCGTGCCACTGACAGGGCGACTGCCTGGTGCTAGAAGCATGCGATGTCAATCATCCCTTGTCATCCTTGGTCGCTGTTGTCGAGCAACTGATGAATAGCAATTCGCAAGAAGTGGTCAATAATCAAACCCCGACCCTTTCGGCGATGGAGCCATACTATCCTATATACGGTAAGTCGTCCATATCCACCGCACTCACTGATTCCCTGCAAGTAGCACCCTTCGATATAGGGTTGCATCACCTGATAGTTCGGTCCCCAGACCAAGCCATTGCTATCCTCAAAGGAGAACCCCTTGCTTGGCGCACTAAGGAGGTGGAAAAGCTCGTAAGATATGAACCAGCCACAAATGGAGGCAGAGAATACTGATAATAACCAGCCAAAAATAGAGACAGAAAATGCTGTTAAACACGCGATTTCGGATGTCGGTCAGGAAGGGCCTGTACTGGCTGGCGCACTGGCTTTTGCAGAGAGAACCCAAGCAGGCAGTTCAAGTATTCGACACCGACTCGACGGACGGCCTTCACGGGTTGTAACAAAAGTTCCGACACCGCAAGTTTGGTTGAGTGGAGCCTATGATGGAGAAGGCCAGGATGTCATCACAGGGATGATCCCTGTAAAGTATGTAATGAATAGAGTACGAACGGAAGCTTCTGTCCGCCCCTATTCTTAAATCGCTTTCCTTGCCCAGATAGGCAAAGGTCGAATTGGCAATGGGATTTTGGGAATTCAAGTCGAGTTCCGCGCACAGCTATGCGAAAGCGAACAGTGGATCGGTGCGGAATAGATACACGCGCGAGTCATCTCGGCTCCGACAAGGGGCTAAGGCTTTACCGAACTTGGTCAAATATCTTGGCATGGGTGCCGACGCGGCAACTAGTAATTATTAGGACTACAATAGTATGTACCGGCAGTTGTATTAGGTCTAGCATATCCTCTCGTCTATGTATGACACCCTTCACCCCAGACGGACCACTTGGCGCCTCTACTGGGCAGAAATCCACTTCTGCAGCACCTTCTGGATCTTGTCGCTGTTCTGCTCCATGAAGAACATGTGACCGTTGCCGTGGATGCCGGCCTCGCCAAGCTCCAGGTGCTGGGTCTTGGAGCAGCCAGCCTGCTTCAGGAAGCGAACGGTGCAGTAGTCGTAGGGGGCGTGGTAAGAGGCCTCGGAGGTGACGAGCAGGATGGGCTTCTTGGCGAGGTTGACGAGCTTGCGGGGCGCGGGGCTCTCGGCCTGAAGCATGCACTCAACGTAGTCATCACCCTTGGCAGCGTAGCTCGCCTGGACGAGATCGGTAGCGGGGTCAGTGACGGCGGGAGAGTAGGTGAGAGGGATGTCAGTCAAGCCATAGGCGCGGCCAGCCTTGGTGCTGAAGACGGCCTCGCGGAATGGGGGGCCGGTGGGCTCAAGGAGGATGAGGGCCTTGGTGAGCTTAGGGCGGGCATCGGCGATGAGGATCGGCATGATGCCGCCCTGGCTGTGGCCAACCAGGACAACAGGCTTGCCAATCTTGTCCAGAAGCGCGGCACCGGCGTCCTGGACCGTGGTCTGCTGGTAGGTGGCGTTGTTGATGAACTGGATGTTGGAGCTGTAGAAGGCGTCGAAGTAATCATCGCCCATGACGCCAGTGCCGGGCCATTGGGTGTGCTTGCTGGCCTGGGTCCACAGCAGGTAGTCCTTGACGGCGGTGAAACGCTGCTGGATGATCTCGGCAGAGTACGTGGACGGCTTGGTGGCGCCGTAGGCGGGTGCCCATGCTGAGCGGCCGCGGAGGGTCTGGTCCACGATGTAGACCTCGTAGCCTTGCTCGATGAACTGAGACGCCCAGCCTCGGCTACCGTCAGGCTTGTTGAGGAAGTTCTGTCGGGGTGTTAGCGACCGCTAGTGGGATTGGAGGGAAAAGAAGGCTGAAACTCACGGTTCCCGTCTGGCCCTGGCCGTGGATGAAGACGATGGGCGTCTTCTTGGTGGCGCCCCGGGCGGGGACCAGCTTCTCGACGTACATCTGGTCGCGGAAGATGTGGCCGGAGGCTCCATCGTCGACGTAGGCGCCACCGGCGTAGAAGAACGAGCGAACATACGAGGCCTCACCCGAGGTGGAAGCATCGTCGTGGCTGCCGTAGTGCCATCCGGGGTGGGCAGAGCTGCCACCGAAAAGGGCGGCAGCCGCGAGAGCCAGCTTGGAGAAGTACATGGTGTTTGAGGGGATGAAGCTAGCGACGTAAAGACGATTAAGGAGCGACTAGGTTAAAGAGCGACTGAAAGAGCGTGGTGAGGCGGCACGGGAAAAGGAACTTCTATGTATCTGCATGGAGCTTCTCTTAAGATTCTTTTTTGAACATACGACAAGCGAGCTCAGCGGGACTGCTCCCCGGCGCTGACGTACCACGTAGTAGCGAAGGCCAGACGCCAGATAATTGAGCCCGGCAGTGGAGACGCCTTGCGGGCACCACGGAAGACGGGCCTTGCAGCTTAATTTGCGGCTTCCCCAGCAGGCGTCCTACGTAGCAGTGCGACCAAGGCCGGCGGAGCTGTCAGGAACAAGTCTAGTTCTTAGCGCAGCGGGTCGTCGCCGTAGCGAGCTCAGCTAACCGGGATCCCGTCGTCTAGTCGCCTAATCTCCGGGGCGGGTTTGTCGGACGATGAAGTAGGCCCGGAGTCCATGCACGCCGGGGCGACTAGATGCGGCTTTTATGGGCGGAGTGGGGGTTAGGGAAGTCTGTAAGGGGGAGGGGGAGCGGAGTGTGATAGCTAGCTAGCACGAGGGCACACGGAGACACCACGGGGACACCATCAGATGGATGAGGCAAAGTTGAGCTGCATGGGCCGTCTCCGGTCATCAATGACAACACTCTTCATGGGTTCGAGGTGGCTCTTCGGCAAGGGGGATACCTCGGGCAATATATACAATCTCACGGCATATCGAGGTACCGACGATGCGCGTTAGGAGAATTTCCCATGTAACCTGGAGGGATCACCAGCGGGCTGCATAATGGTTCATCCCAAGGCGTCTTGCCCCCCTGTCCCTGCAGCACACCATCGAAGCCGTCTAAACGCGTACTGTCCCAGGACGATGGGCTCCTGCAGGGCACTCCCACATGGACGATCCCAGGTTCCAGGGCACTACCACATGGAGGTTACACTGCAGGGCTCTGGCGCAGTGCTGCCACGGCACCGCGTGGCAACCAAAGCCGCCCAGCAGCCAGGGTGCACCCCGAGATGCCGTCGATAGAAGTGGTCGGCATCGTCCACTCTTGCCCATCTTTTCTGTTTTTGTCGTTTCTCGTTTTGTCGTCTATCTTCTGTCCACTCGAAACATCCGCATCGAAGGCGTGTGCTTCGCCGCCATGGAGGACCCTACCCTCCTCATCCACTGGCTCTTTAGCATTCTGACCCTCATCATCATAGTCGTCCGACTGGTGTGGAGAAAGGTGGCCAAGCAGTCGTTTAATCTTGGCGACTACTTGTCCATGGCCGCATGCGTGTGTGCCATGACTCGACTCGGCCTCATCCACGTTGTCTTGACTTGGGGCACCAATAATCTGTCCGCAGCTGTCCGCAAAACCCACGTCTTCACTGCGATAGATATCGCCCATCGGACGACCGGTAGCAAGCTCTCCATTGCTAACCGCGTGTTCTACAACTCTTAGTCAGTACCCATTCACTCCGCATCGTCTGTTCCTTCCCGCTCCCTGATCCACCATCCGTGCGGGAATATCGACGCTATCTACCGCAGTACGCTAACATTGTGGTGTTGTAGTCTGTGGCTGCAGAAGCTGGTCCTCTTGGACGTGTACCGCCGACTGATCCTGAACTTGCGATATGAAAAGGTCACCATCTATTCATTCCTGTTCGTCTTCTTCTGCACCTACGCCGCCTGCCAGGTGACGACGTTCAGCGAATGCACTCCCTTCCGCCTGTATTGGCAGGTTCTCCCTGATCCGGGTATGTTGCTAACCTCCGTCCGCTGCTTCCGAAAATCAATGACAGTTCTAATCCGTCTTCACTTGTATAGGACAATGTGTCAAAGCTCAGCTCCAGCTCATCGTCGTGGGTGTCCTCAACATCGTTACCGACACCATGCTCCTCATCCTGCCTATTCCGATTGTCTTGACCCTCAAGACACCCTGGCAGCGTAAATTGAAGTTGTACGCGCTCTTTACGCTCGGTATTTTCATCATTGCCATCACTTGCATCCGTCTGCCTATCAACGCCAACAACAAGGATAGCCAGATCAGCCGTACGACGTGGGCGAGCATCGAGCTGTTGACGGCCGCCATTGTGGTCAACGCGCCGACCATCTACGGAATGTACAACAAACGAGCGCAAGCGAAATCGTCGTCGCGGTCTCAGGGAACGGGAGCCTATGACGGCCGGGGAACCAACAACGTGTCGATTGCCCATAGGTCTCGGGCGCATGATGATGAGGATAATGAAACTTACTCGATGGGCCGCATCCGCAAACCCATGGAAGGAATCATTCAGACCAAGGAGGTTATTGTGTCCGAGTTTAGAGACTCAGAGAGGCGAGGACGAGGCCCATACTCGAACTTGCCAGATGATGTGGAGAACGCTTCCAGCCATGGTAGCCAAAGAGGAATTCTCAAAGATTAAAAAGAAACAAGCATAATGGATGGCGTATGGAAGGGGTTATGTAAGCCATAGATGGTACATTTCTAGTATATATTGAATTTTCACCCTTCTCAGCGCTACTTGAAGCTCGAAGAAGTACACGCCTTGTCTATCACTGTTGGTTGAGAACCGGCACGTAGGGCCCCCGCGTCGGAAAATTAGCAATCGTCGGCAGGGTTTGAGTGCTGGACGTAGTACAAAGAGGGTTGTTTATAATTAGGCGCAAGTTTAATTACCTTTGGCCGGGGTCTGATGAGAGTTGCATTTTGTGTCCCCTGCTTACCCTATAGCATGTAAGAAGAACGTGGATTTATCGGCTAGTGGGCCTAATCGAAGTGTAAATAGACATTGCATAAGTAATTGCAAATCATGATCAAATATTTCAAGTCAGGAAAGGCCAATTTGATTGATAATGTGCTCGATTAAAAACTGCCGACATTGCAGAGCGCAGAAGTGGAGCTGTCAGTGAAAGATGATGTTGACGCATGGTGTTGGTGCCACTTCGAGTACACCACTGGAAGTAATCCTCGTGCGACTGAATGGTCTATAAATAGCATTCAATCCACCCAGTCCGCATTAACCTCAATATCACGGGTATCCACGTTCCTCTTTCCACTCCTAATGAGCTCCTCAGACAATACTTCGTAAAGCTTCTTGTCAAACTTTGCCTCGCCTGGAACATCGTACGCTATTTCGCGACCGGTGCGGATCATGCACATGAAACCATCTTCAGCCAGCTTGGCAATGGCTGCATCAGAACTATGGCTGAGCTTCTGTAACCGCCGTCTCCAGAATAGCCACCGCTCTAGGCTGAAGCCGTGCTCGACGATGTCCGCCGCGCGGGCCAGCACACCGGGGGCCACTAAGTGGGATGTGGACTCTTCATTGTAGGATTGCTTGGCGACTGAAAAGGTGAGAAGCCTGTGTGAACAATGGCCGAGCCAAACCACAGCCGCGGGGAGCAGAGATGCGGTTTTCTGTTCGTCGTCTGTCTCGAAAGTTTCGCGCAGAAACCAGAGTGCAATCCGGGCAAGCGCGTCTTGGTGAATGCCAGCATAAAGGGCTTTGGCCGAAAAGGAAGCAAGGTTGCACTGGTGCGCGACGGTGCCAGTCGTCAGTAGCTGTTCCCATGAGCCTTGGAGGCTGTTGGCGAAGCCGTATGATTCCCAGGCCGGTGCGGTCGTTTCGGTTCCGTGAAGGGTCATGTGCATTGAGCTGAAGTCCTTGTTCCAAAGAAGCGACAAGAGGAGCCTGTCTTGAAAAGCGTCGGATTTGTCGAGATGCTTGGCGATCTCAGTGAAGGCGTACCATGTGAAGTCGAGCCTCGACTGCGCCGGTATGTTGCCGGAGTATGACGGAAAGAAGGTTCGGACGGAACCCAGCGCTTCAAGCTTCTGCTGTTCGGTAGTGAGGCCAAGTTTAAGTTCGGCATCAAAATACCCTTGAATTTCTCGCACGTGGCGCGCTTCCTGCTCGAGGAGCGACTGGGCTGACGGCTCGACTTGCGGCTCGACTTGCGGCTCGACTTGCGGCTCGACTTGCGGCCCGACTTGCGACAGCTCACTTGGTGCTGACATTGCAAATATGTAAGATGGATCTTGTCAGGAATGGTAGTGAAAAGATATGTCTTGGGTTATTGTTGAGAATGTTGCTTATGGGCGGATTGTGTTGTTTAAGTAGTTGCTGGTTGGCTTGTTAGTAGGTTTGATGGTGGGCATATCAGTCGGTGGCTGCAGTATTGCATCTGGATATGAGTCTACATGAGCTATGTATTTTAGGCAGCCATGCCTAGGCATCAACTTGACGTCATATACATGTATATATTATAATGCTCATAAGTTGCCAGTATTGTTGTCAGGCAAAGCTGGCACAAGGTCTAAGTCGCTCGTAAGTTTGACTGGCAGCTTTCAGCTTTGTGTCGAAATTGATGGCTGTCAAAAAAATACAGCTCCGCTATTGGTCGGTTCGAGAAAACGGCGCTTGCTTATTGGCCAGGCCCATCCGTAATTATTGATAATACCACCCCTCGTGTAGCCGAGGGGTGGAGATACTGCGTCATTCTCATCTCAGAGTGTGCAAATCCTTGTCGGGCTGCTTGGGACAAATCGGCTTTGAGCCGGCATACAGTCCGGTTAGAAGATACCTCATCTATAGTTGAGTTGCCCATAGATAGGTTGGTACCTGTCAAACCTCGGCGAGTTCCGAGCTGTCCCACAAGCATTTGCACACTGAAAGAGCTAGGTGGAGCGCTTTGAGTGGCTGGGACAGCTTTCCCTCCCTCTTCTGTTGCTATCAATGACATGACAACTTACGATATGAACAAGGATAATAAATACCGTGATTAGTTGAATTGAACACTCCCTTCTATCTCAATGTTTTTCGCTTTTTTTAGAGCCTCTTTCAATAGCGTCAGATGGATGATAGTAATAAAAGCAGGGGGAACATGTCGCCACACATTTGACACCATACTTGATGCTGGAAGAAGCAATATTCTGGTCAATAACATCAGGGCGCACCTTTGCCTTTTGGATTTTATTATTGGACCTTGCTACTTAAGAAAATTGAGATTTAAGGAGTGAAATAATTTCTTGACAATCACAACTGCAGTTGCAGTCGACTGAAATTCCCCACACTACCAACGCACTAGAAGGTACTGAACTACCCGTTGATATTCGCCTCAGGGGGCAGCAATTACGCTTTCTTGACCTCCTCCAACGTTCCGGTCTTGATGTCAAAAACGAAACCACGGGTGCCCTTCTTCAGCTCCTCCCTAATGAATGGGCTTGCCTGAACCCATTCAAGGTCACCTTTGACACTTTGTTCGATGCTACTCGTTTCACTATCAGCCAAGTCGAATATACTTCGTATTGAGACGCAGGAATGCATCTCGGGAGCTTGCTTACTCAGTGTTTGGCTCAAAGCCCATCTTCTCGATGTCATCCCAGTGAGCCTTATCCATGTGCGATTTCAAGCCAGCGCGGACCTGCTCATCGGTGAAGTGGGTCGTGCCGCAGTCAGTGTGGTGAATGATTGCGATCTCTTCGAGCTTGAACATGGTGTCCAAGATGTTGATATCTCGGAGAGCATGGCGAATGTTTCCGCCAGCATTGCGATGCACACCGACTTCTGAATATGAAGTTAGCTTGGTCTATCCCTCTCTAATCCTGTTCTCTACTCACCTCCAGCGTTGAGGTTGAAAAACTTCTCCGGGACGCAGCGAGGATCGACGCATGTCACTAGAACGCAGACACCAGTTAGATGATGAAGGGTGAGAAACAAGGAGAGAGTCTCGGATTGGCATACCGATGAGGGTGCGGGCAGGTGGTGCTCCAGATGCTTGGATCTCTGAGATATACGGAAGAGGAGTATGACTAATCGTCCTATACTTGAATGTTAGTGAAGGCCAAATTTGGGGATATTTCTTAATGGTAAACGGACTTGTTCCTCGCCAGAAGAGTCTCGATGTTCGCCATGGTTGTTGATTTGGTGAAGTGAGATTTGTTGATTTGGTGAAGTAAGATTTGTTGATTTGGTGAAGTGAATCTTTCTGATTTGAGGAAGTGGAACTGTCTGTGTGTCTGTGTTGTGTTGCAAGCCTTGAGGGTTGGCGTTCTCGGCACCTTTATAGCTATGTGAAGCATTGGAGAGTCCCGACATGATACCTACCACCTCGCCGACAACCATAGCTATCCTGCTGCCACTGACGTATTGGGTGAGCATTGGTGGCACGGCTTCCAGGGTACCATTGTCCCAAATAGGAAACATGATTCGTCAAAAACGCGTTAGGGAACACTCTTCGGCATTTTTAGGTAGTGTGCATTAATGCATTTGTCAGAGCGAGGATATGAGAAATGCACCATACTCTAACATGGGCCCTAATTTTTGGGAATTTACTGCGGCAGGAATTCCTCCAGCATTATTCATCAGCTCTCTGGCTTGCTTTCGGCCTAATTATTTTGCCGTGCCACAGCTGCAGAAAACGTCACTCAGCGCAATTGAAGCTGACTCTCGCATGCGCTATCCCCTTTCAGGTATATGGTACCCCGGTCGCTCTCTACGCCACTTCTGACTAATGAGTGTGGCATATTCACTAACCCAAAAGGGCTCTTGGTACCCTGGATCTCCGACTAGCCACGGGGATAAACTTGGGTTGCCACATCTACATCAATAACCGATTGCTCACTTCACGGCGGAGCCCGGTCTCAGACACGGGCCTCACAAACGCTAGGGAGGCACTTGAAGCTGCTTTGGGGAGATGGCTTTCTCCTTTGTCAACTATGACGGCCCAACGCTCCCGCAGGATCCGAGTATGCGAAAGCTCATTCGGCGACAAGCCATGAGAGACGTTGCGGTAGAAAGGAAAATGCGGGGCGGTTACGGTCAATCCAATCTTAGGCAGTTCCCAGTATTGGAAACCGATGCTGATGCCGAGGCTTTGTCCCTCTCCGGAGAGAACGTGTCAAATGATCTGGTGCCTCGTCGCAATCAGCGGTCATGCTCGTCGGACAAATTAGTATCAGACCGACAAGGGACTAGAACCCCACAGCGAGGACCACTACGCTCCACAGCATCTCGGCAACATGCATACGCCTTGCCCGTCTCAATAGCGTATCCCGACTTCGCCAATGCGGAGAAGTTCGCTCTCTTATTGAACCTCACACCTCTGACAGGGCTGCGTCTCGGCATGGCCAAATTTTCACACCTGAAGTCTGAGCTTGCCAGCCTTGAGAAACCTTTCCCGGTCTTGAACCCAGGACGTCACAAGTTGGCATCTTTTATCATGAGCCGATACGAAGAAGTGCCAACTATTAGATATGCCGCCGACTGCGTTATTTTAAAGCTCCGTCAGATATTGCGGCCTCCGGGTGGCCTGTCCGTCGGTGCAAACGAGAGAGTCTTGTTGCACTACACCAAGGCGTTGAGGTCCCTCCAGGCGGCCTTGGAAGACGAAACACAGAGAATGACGGCAGAGACTCTGTGCGCGACAGAGCTATTGGGTGTTTTTGAGGTATGTATCTGCACTCAAGGGTACCTACCATATGCTGGTGAAGATGACGCGACTAATCTGTTCGCCATTGCTTGCAGCTACTTAATGAAAACACGCAATCTCACTCGTGGATACACCATGTCGGCGGTGCTGCCCAGCTGATACAAATACGAGGCCCCTCTAGGTTTGAAACTGAATTTGAAATGGCACTCTTCATGGCACATATCGGGCCAACAGTAAGCAACAACAAAACTTCCTGCACATCGTTTCGGGGGTCACCGAGCTAATGGCTCTTTTCACTACAGGTAATGGACGCTTTTCTGGGTAATAAACCGTGCTTCCTAGCAGAAGAAGGATGGAAGCAAGTTATGCGTTCTGTTATTTACAGCGATGACTTATCTGCCCAGCAGAAAGATCTTGTTCTTGATTTGTGGAGTCATATCGTCAACGGACCAAGTAAATTCAGGGATGTAACCGAAATCATCTTGTCGCCTACTCCAACTCCCCAGGGCGTGATCAACGACATTATAGAGAGAATACTGAAGGATCGAGAGAGCCTGCTAAGCTGGATGGATACTTCACATATACTTCCAGGCCTGTCGGATGGAGAGCTCGGGGAGAACGAATACGACGTTATGTTCTCGCAACTGATGCTTGAGAACATCGAACTCAACCCTGATCACACTACTCAGCTCGCACTATGGGGAACCTATTTCATGTGCCGTATTATGAAGTCGCGTCTACTGGTCGCTATGGCGCCGCATCGGTTTCGTTCTCTAGAGATTGAATGCCAATATCTGGCAGATAGAATCACGAGGTTGAGGCATACCATGGCCGACAACGAAGGCAACGGGCTCCTTGAGACGTTTTTCATTTCGCAGAGTACTTGGATCACGAAAGGTGTACTAGAAACAAAGGATATCTGGAGTGAGGGACAGGAAGACAGGGAAGGTACGATTGAGAAGTGGAAATTCGAAGCTTGGTGTAGATCTATTGGAAGAAAGTTTCCCAATAGTGAATGAGAGTATCTGAAGACTTTTAAGTTGCTCACAAATATTTATCCCTTTGTAATATAATAACTGTATTTTCTACCACTTCATCTATCTCTTAGTACTATGATGTCTTCCTTAATAATAATCTATCTAAAATGAAACTGTCTCAATCGTTTCGCGGCGAAGTATCTCTGCGTCGCCAGGGAGAAGGAAGCCGGATTGGATTTGCTTATTAAGAGCTTGTCCTGCGATTCGCCGGTAGTTGGATACCGATCCATACATGGATTGAAGTTTTTCAGCATCAAATGGCCACTCAGATCCTAATCAATCAGTTAGTGGGCTGCTCACGAACATGTGTGGGTTAGGTGGATGCTTTACCCCAATACCAGCTAGGCCTGCCCTTTGGAGTAGCCGCAACAATTCTTGCCAGAGGGGCCTCGGTGTGCACCGTCCTGACTCCTCCCAAGGCATTGCCGTGTTCATCACGGATGATGTCGTCACTCGATCCATTCGTCTGTAGAGTGGCACTGGGAGGAGGCGGAGTGGCAGACTCGCTCGTCCATCTTTCCACAGCCTCAAAAACAGCATGGTAGATGAAGGCATTTGAGAAGGTGCTCCATTCTGCACCATGCAGTTCGGCGACTGACCATCGCTCGATTTCGTTGGGCGACGCGTCTCTGGATTCACGATGAGCCATCGAAGCCACCTCATAGAGCCTGAAGGAATCACTGTCTGGACGCCTGTGAACAGTATCTTTCATCTGTCCACTCACGCCGCATGGCAGCCGGACAGAAAGGAATTCAGCCTCCCCGATCAATTCAATGACCTTGGCACTCTGCACGTCGGGGAGGGCTTCGCCTCCAGACTGGCAAGGGATGTATCCCTCAAAGGGCAAACCGCCATCGGGCAGTCGAAGGTGAGACGAGTGCGTGATGAAGTGCCTTGTGACACCCCCGGTTTGTGATAATCCAGATAGCACCACTCGAGTGGCTGTAAGCCCCAATTGGCCGGATCGGAGAGCATACGAAGCGGCAGTGATGATTTCCGGCGATTGCAGTGTTGCAGGCCACCATTTAGTTTTGAACGCATTGTATGCTTCGCGGAGCGATTCCTTTGTATCATCGGCGACAAAGGGGATGTTTTCTTGGAAGTCCTTCGCCAGTGGACCTGGGATGAAGTGCATGTCCTTGTAGCGGTCTGGGTCAACGTTCTTGATTTTGCCGATGGCTGATGGGGCTTGCGAGTCGACCTCCAACCAAGCATGGCCTCACGTCCAACATGTTAGTAGGGTTACAGCAAATATTGCAGAATCACTCACCATTGCGCATGACCCATCGATTGATGTGACGCCAAATACTGGTTCCTCCCCACAAGTGAGAAGGCTCCATAGCCACGAAGCCGGTGAAGTCAGTGGCATTAGCTGGGCAGCGTAGGAGAAGGCGCGTGCAGTACGACTCTCCGGCGGCCACGCCACTTATCAGATATTCTCGACTGACATAGCCATACTCTTCGACGAGATCAACGTGGTAAGGCTCGAGAATAACTGGATGCGAGGTCTCAGTCTCTGGGAGATGGGTGATTTTCGGCGCTGAAATGCGCACAACTGGTGCTTGTTCGCTACCCATTGTGATTACAGATAGACGGTGATTGAACCCAATGGTTTGAACCTTCGATACAGGAACAAACAATTTAATCATCCTATCAAACGATATATATATCCTCGTTTGACATACTCACACCTCCCGACTGAGCACCGACAAGATCACGTGATTGGACGACCGACTATATCGGCTCTCTCGTAGCCATGACCGACAGCATCACATGACTGTATTGTGCGCTATCACCTCCTATCAAAGACCGACAAGATCACATGACCCCCTTGCCCGACTATATCGGCTCGACCTTGGCCAAATTGGGGCCACCCCTGGAGGCTCGAGGACAATTGCTAAAGCGCCTACAAAAGGGAAAGCGTGTCATTCACATTACGAGAAGAAATCCACATCGTCTCCGCCCTTACCTTTCTCACTCCACTATCTGTTCCACATTCACCAACGCCTGTCCTCCCCACAGCCTCATCTAGTTGAGAAGAAGCATCATGCCAGAAACACTCAGCCAGCAAAAGGAGCTCGACATCAAAGACTATGCGCAGGATGGTCATGTTGAAACCGGTGTTGGAACTGTCCATCCGGTTATGAAGGTATATGGCGGTTCGGAACGAATCGAGTATACCAACGAGGAGAACAAGCGCGTCAAGAGGAAGATCGATTTGATCCTGCTGCCGCTCATGTGCATTTGCTACATATTCTCTGTAAAAGATTTTCTTTTTCCTTTGCGAGCTATTAGATGCTAATATTTTGCACAGTTTCTCGATAAGACACTTCTTAATTACGCCTCCATCTTTGGCATTAAGGAAGCGTTGCACCTCGAAGGGTCTGACTACAGTTGGCTAGGAAGGTAAGTGGCTAGCAAATATATCATCTATTTTCTGCTAACCCTTTTAGTATTTTCTATATTGGCTATATGATCGGCTCCATGGTGTGGTCAAGGCTTGTGCACCGTTGGCCTGGCCATGCTGGCAAATTCATCTCGGGTGCTGTTTGCACTTGGTCCGTCATTGTTTTGCTTACCCGTACGCAATACCCCCAGCCTCTTAGTAACGTTTGATCTAACATCCAAGTAGCGTTGTGCTTCAACTTTGCTGGTATAATGGCTGTCCGCTTTTTTCTTGGCTTCATGGAGAGTATTATCGGAGCCGTCTTCGTAATTGTCACAAGTAATTGGTGGACAAGGCCTGAGCAAGCTTTCAGAACAGCATTCTGGCTTGGCGGAACTCCAGTAAGAACCAACTCCACCCAAGCCGCCTGGTGTGCTAACATCGACCAAGATCGGAAATTTCCTCGGTGGTCTCCTCAGCTACGCAATAGGATCTAGTCAGTTTCAGACTCTGTGTTTTTCTCTACACACTGCTAATGATATTAGTTCACGGAGCGATTGCGACATGGAAGATCTTCTTTCTTTTCTTCGGATCTTTCAGCTTTGTCTTTTCATTGGTTCTCATGTACCTGATGCCAGACAACCAGGCTAACGCCAGATGGCTGAATGACCATGAAAAAAAGATTGCTATCGAAAGAGTCAGAGAGAACCAGACTGTCACATCTGATGATCGATGGAAATGGCCACAGTTCTGGGAAGCCCTGCGAGATCCTCAAACAGTGTTCTTTTTCGTCACAGCTGTGTAAGCGACTATTTTCTTGGCTTCTACCCGTTGATCCTGTGCTAACAGTTAGTGACCTAGTGGTAACACGATGCCGTCAACCTTTGCCAGCCAGGTAGGAACTTCGGTTCATCAAAGCATTAAATATTCTAACAATATTAATAGTTCTCCAGCCAGATCGTAAAAGGGTTCGGCTTTACGACTCTTCAGACTACCTTAATCTCCACATGTCCTGCGGCAGTCATACAACTCGGAACATTTCTCAGCCTCTCATACATCGCTTCCCGTCGCAACAATATCCGCCTTTATCTCTCAATTCTAGTTTCAGTGCCCCCGTTGATAGGTGCATCACTTCTTCATACTCTCCCTGCATCTAATCAAGCAGGGAGGTTAGCGGGATATTATCTCACATACACGTAGGTGGGCACCTTGCAAATAATCTCACAATATCAACTAACCAGCAAGCAGACATAGCATGTCATTTACCCTAAATACTGGACTCATGGCTTCGAACTATGCTGGTAATACTAAAAAGGCTACCACCGCGGGAATCATCTTCGCTGGGTGGGCCGCTGGCCTCATTGCGGGCCCCCGTAAGTATTCTGGCCCCTACATAGCGAACAGGAGCTCATTCTGTGGCAGAATTCTTTTTAGACAGTGAGGCGCCCACATATGATATGGCATTTAAGATGTTGAGTAAGTCATTTCTTCGAATTTTGCTATTCAATTACTGACGCGGTTTCGCTGTAGTGGGATGTTATGCCCTAATGATCGTCATACCAATCTTCCAAATCACATGGTATAAATACGAAAATGGTCGTCGTCAGCGACTAGTTGAAGCTAGAAACGACCCTACGGTTAATTTTAGTCCGGAGTTTACTGATCAAACTGATTTCGAGCAGTGGGAAAGCTTCAGATACACAATGTAAATTAGCCGCCATGAATCATGTCGAGTAGTATGTTATTGTATTGCTTTATTTTGTCCCATGATATCGAACGCGACCGGAAGAAAGTCAGATATATCCCTAACTTTTACTTTATATCGCCTATGGGGCAAATTATATAATAAATCGACCAGTGATTTCATCCATCGCAGAGCAAATATCTACAGTGTTTCCCCTGGACTTCATCTTGAACATTGCTTCAAGGAGTTGTCGTGTTTTTGTAATATATGAGCCCCACATTTCAGCTTTTTTGAAAACATTCAGAACCCAATCGCGATGAATTGGATCCCTAGCGGACAAACCAGCCAGGAAAAGAGATGACGGTACAATTGAAGATGGCGAATTGGCGCGAGAAGGGTCGTATTGAATCTTGAGCTGACAGTGAAGTACTTTCGAGATGGAAATATTCGGATCAAAGGTTGGGAATGGCTGCTCATCATCAGTAACGTTGTACAATGTGGGAGGTATGAAAACACGAAGTTCAAAGTCATACTTACGTAGACTTGGTACAGGTATAGTAATGTTGAGTGGAGAGCTGACAACTGAAGGTAGTAGCCATACTTTGTCGAATCAAGCACCTCCTCGACCAGAGTGTCCACGTCGGGCGCTTTGTCTTTGATAGTCACTTGATTCTCACACCGCTCAATTTCATATTGAATAACTTTGTAGAGTGACCTGACCTCTTCTGTTCGGATGGGCCGGGAAGTGATAAACTCGCTCTCCAATTGCCTCTGTAACTGTACCTCAAAATCTGCGACGCGCTTGCGGAGGATATCAGCGCGAAGCAAGTCAATGAAAGGACCTAACGATGGGGTATTAGGAGCATGTGTGTTAAAATCAAAAATGAATGACAAGTTTGGTGACTGTTGTAGCCGGTCAATGAGCACCCCGCCACCTAACCGAAAACACGCAGCACGCGCATCTAAGATAGCGAGGCGAAGAATAATGCGCCGGGTTAAACTGTTGGAATCTCCCAGTACCTTTTCGCCCTCCCTGGTTGAGATGACGTCGATGGCTGTCGCGATAAGACCAAGAAAAGAGTCGACGCTGGCTCCCATCACATGTACCTTCTTGACGCGCACGAATATTGCAGATAGGAGGCCGTCGATTTCCGAACTATGGCTTTGCCTGAATATTTCGAACGACTCTTCTGCAAGTCGGTCAAATTTGTTGGCTTGTTCGACATAAGATGCGTCCTTTATGGATAAGTGAGAAGCTGAAAATGCAAGAATGGCATGGAAGAGTGGAGGGAAAGAAAGAGACTGGGAGAATGCGGAGACGAATAGGTTGTTGGAATTTTTAGACCGATCATCAACCTTTGAGTAGCCTTTGATAACTTCTAGGTAGTGTTGGATGAGGTGGCGATTGTCGTCATTGAAGGTGGAGATTGAATTCCCTGTGCTATCAGGTGTGGTATTTTTCTCTGGTCTCAGGTCGGGCTGCGTTATTTCTGGATCATGCTCCCCTGATGGCCATTCGTAGGATGATAAGGCTTGGGTTGACTCGGACAACTGGAGTATTGAAGGGTCCACCGCTGGTAAAGGTATGAAATCCAGCCCTTCGCCTGCCAGGTTTAAATCCAAAAAGTCAGACCCGAGATCGAAATCCAGGGCAATGTTCGCAAGCTGGTCGGACCCGAGATCAAAATCCAGGATGGTTTCCCCAAGCTGATCTGGTTGGTAATTGGTGAGCCCATTCACCTCATAGGGATCCTCTTCTGGTTGATGTTCACGAGCCTGACCGATAGTAGCGAGTGTTGAAGGAGAATTAGTAGTGTACTGGCCACTGGAGTCGTCATTGGGCGTTTGGGTCGTTGTTCTTGGTGCCGTCGCGTTGTTCTTCACTGTCGAGCGCAGCAGGCGCTGTCCAATTGTCCGTCTGCGCTTCGGTGGTGGTGCATACTGCTCCCCGGATTCGGGCGCATTCCACCGGCATTGAAACCCAAGCCTTTGGCAATTGGCGCATTTCGAGGGTGGCTCCTTTTCATTTTGGGAGGTTGACGGGCTTACTTCGCACCGAACTTTCCGAATTCTGCATGTGTAACAAACTGGAATCGGCCGTCATTACTTGTCCACCATGCCGAACGATAGACCTACTAGCACGTGAGCGTTGTCGTACTGTCAAAGGCTGCGGCGAGGTTTCTGGGCTCATAATTATTTCGATTAAAATGGGATGAACGACGCTGTTCATCAAATGTCAGCCCAAGCGAATGAATGGCTCTTTAAATAAAACAGGTAAAAGATTGGATGAGATGTATTAACTAACCTTTACAGATTAAGTGCACCCAGATAACGTTATGTAAGCTTTCCCCTCATTTTGCATGTCCACAGTTCATTGTCCTACCCTAGAACCCAGTAGGATTTATTCAACACAACGTACACAATCACTGATAGTTACGCTTCATTGAGTTCTTTAATTGACTCCCGGGGTTTTAAAAATTGAATTCTCAACTCTACAGTTTCCAATTTTCTGCACAATATCCCTCGAAGAGTTTGGGATCCTTTTAAGCTTGAACCTTTACACGAATCAAGTTGTTCTTGTAAATCTCTTATAGGTGAGCGTCACGCCCCTTGTATGCCTCAACTTCGATTTCAATCAGCATTTGGGGGAATGCTAGACGAGGCACACCAATAGAGGTCCAGATTGGCCGGTGACCAGGGATTCGCTTCTTCAACTTCTCGGAGACATAGTCAAACGAGGCTCCGATGTCGACGTGATACGAGCGAATTGAGTACACGTCCTCCCATCCACGAAGGCCGACGGTTTGGAGAACGCGGTTCACGTTCTCAAATGCAAGATCGATCTGGCCCTTCAGATCATTGGCGTCCATTTTTCCAGTGTTGTCCCAGCCTCCCTGACCAGAGCATTTGACGATATCGCCAAGGACAACCGCTTGCGAATAATGGCAAAGGTCGCTGTGTTTCTGGCCAGCGCCAGTTTCATTGTAATACTGAAGGTTGGACATGTTGACTTGAAGAGATGGTTGTCTTTAGAATGGAAGTTAGTCAATCATGTAGTAGGTATGACCATTGTGGATCACTTACCAGTGACCTTAGCTGGAGGCTGATCGACTCTAGGGATGCGAAACTGAATGCACAAGGTAAAACGTAGTTGAAATTAATCAATGAATTTGAGATGAACATTCTATATAAAATACGACGTGAATTAATATTTCGGGATTTATTTCTGTCGCCACCTCGGGATTTATTTTCGTCCCCACCTCGGGATTCAAATTACTTCTCCACTTTGAAGTGGATTGGTGACTCCACTCGGGATTCAAGTCTCCAAGCCTCCATGTCTCCACCTCACCATAAAGCCCGACGTGTCGGACATTGCTCACACCGTTCACTAATCTCGCCTGCGGAGCAAGTGGGATTGATAGGTGTGTCTATCCAACGCCATATACGTGTGTCACGATGGACTAGGTGCTATTTAAATTGAAAGTTAGACAACGACAGTTCTTTTGTCTGTTCCACCAGATTCGGGCGTATTTACTTGCACGTTCACATCAAGTGCTTATCCTACCTTGCCCCGACTTAAAATGTCCGCCACTGTCTTAGAACTGCCGCCCGGGAACGGCACTGTACGCCTGCAAGTTATCGACACAGGATCTAAGCTCCTTTGCAAGGCTGAAACGTTGCTTGAGCCTGGAATTCCTGGACATGAATACTTGAATCTTCCCAACGTCTGTTGGCTTGTTGAGAACTTGAACACCGGGAAGAAAGTTTTGTTTGATTGTGGAGTTCGTAAGAACTTCAAAGACCTCCCTCCGGCGGCCTTAGAGGTCTTGAGAGTTTCCACGCCAGGCCTTCATGTGGATTTCGATGTACATGATATTCTAGTGAAATCGAAAGTCGACCCAGGAACACTTGGTACGATCCCCATTCCTAAGTAGAGAGCATTCAAGTTGACTCATGGCTAATCCTGGTGTAGATTGGATCATCTGGAGCCACCATCATTGGGATCACGTAAGGACCCTTGAAAATATCAATTTTCATTGGCAAGACACAAGCTAACAATATGCAATAGACTGGTGATCCGACTCGATTCCCGCCAAATGTGGGCATCGTTGTTGGGCCGGAGTTTTCTGCTACACATCTGCCTGGGTACCCAAGTAATCCGAAATCTGAGATGGTGGAGAAAGACTTTGTGTAAGCTGTTTCCATTCCATTTTCAGTATCATTAGAGTCGCTAATTCTCTGCTTAAATATTCAAGGGGACGTCCGTTTTGGGAACTCGACTTTGATACCAACCGCACCATAGGTGGGCTTAGAGCTTATGATTTCTGGGGTGATGGCAGTCTATACCTATTAGACACTCCTGGGGTATGTATAGCCGTATTTTATGCCTCACATTGTCTGCTAACATTATAATTTAGCACTCGGTTGGTCACATTAGCGCATTGGCTCGCACCAGCGATATGAACTTCGTATTCATGGGAGGAGATATTTGCCATTTTCCTGGTGTATTTCGACCTTCGCCATATATCCCTTTACCTAACCAGATGACAAAGGCAGCCCGGCTTGACACGTACTTTGCGTGCCCCTGCGCTGCCTCAACCTTCACCTCGATCCATCCTAAAGGGGAGGAGGCGGGCAGGCGTGAGCCGTTTTACAAGCCATCATCTGGACCCTTGAGTATCTACCAGGATCCGAGTCTCGCGTATAGCACTGTTCAAAGACTCATTGAATTCGATGCCCATCCTGATGTCATGGTTTGCATTGCTCATGATCCGGCTGTGGCTGAGACCCTGCCCACGATGAACAAGGGGCCAGCCAACGAGATTAACGGGTGGAAAGAAAAAGGGTACAAGGAGGCTTGTCATTGGGGATTTTTGAACCAGCTACCTCGAGCAGGGAAGCCCGGCCGACCAAAGTTAGTTGAGAAGTACAAATGTGAGGGAACGCTGTATGATGATGTGGAAGGTTTAAAGACTGGCCATAGCAATCATTTCAAATCACTCCTCTAAAGGGGCTGTAGATCGTTAGAGGCATTAAAGCGGGTATGTTACAGTAGTTCATTATGCCATAGAATCCTCTATAAGCCTTGCATATTCCCCCAAGCTCCGACCAAGTAACTGAGTGAATGGTGTGCTACCGGGAGACATAAAGATGTGTGCCCAGATTCTTAAGTTGGATACTGCAAGGTCTCCTATGCTTGGATTGGGGGTCAAGTCATCCATGTCATCGATGGAAGACCAAGCGATCTTTGTGAGGTCCCAGATTCGCTCAAGGATCCTACGTTCCTCTTTAATTACATTAGCTAGGATTCAGTGATCTCAATGCCATGATGAAAGTAGGCTTACCTTCGCTCGGCGATGACCCATCACAAAACCCGTAGATCCACTTCGCTATAAAGATGACACATTCAAAGCTCGACAGTAGGCTTTCGAGACTCCAACAATTGACCTGTGAGCGGACGAAAAGCATGACGCCAGTCATCGCAGGTCCCTCCAGAACCTCGATGCTTTGTGTTATGATCAGGGAGAAGCTCTCGCTTGGGGGTATTTGCAACCCACTACTTTTCTTTAAAGCAGCTCCAATTTGTGCAGGATCCCCCGTGTACACCAGCTTCAGACTATGACCGATATCCATAACTAGGCGTACGTAAACTAGTCGAATTAAACACCTCGTGTCGTTGAGCACGCCGTCTTGGCCTACAGATGGCGATTCGGATGGTTTAGATTTGATGCTGTGGAAAGCTTCAAGACACTGACCAGCTGCTCTTCTACAAAACCACCTGTCAGCTCGACGGTCTTTCATGAAATGTGAAGATAAAGAAATCTGGTGTAAGTTTGGGTGCATCGACACTTTTACTTACTCGATCCGATCAGATTGTGTATTATTCTGAGGACTAGAAGTGGAATCAAATACCATATCTTTCATCAGTGACACACGTTGAGTGAGAAGTGAAGAAATGATATAGAGAGTTGCTGGTGTGGGATCGGGGTTGAAATTCACTGTGCCCTCGAGGAATCTCTCGAAAAATAAACGGAGCCCATGCGTGATTAGAACTGGTGATTCTCGATGTTTCTCAAACTCCTCGGGTGTGGATATGCTCCAGACCTTTTGTGGGCAGGGCAATCGGACATGTGGGCCGATTTTCAGCGAAATGGGCAAGAATTCGAAAAGGAAATTCTGAACCAAAGCCGTAGATAATCCAAATATCTCGGTACGTCTATTGGTCTCGGCCTTTACCCATTCGCGATATTCCACTTGTTGAATACCAGATGTGGAACCGTTATTGATTCCAAGGCAGAATACGAGACCACTTTGCAAAGCACCAAGCTGTTGGGGAAGAGTAAGGGACTGTTCTCGTTTCACGTATTCACTGAGCAAAATGAACACACCCGCTAGCTGAAGTGGACTGATAAAGCTCCATTAGTAATTGTTCACTCGCGTGAGTTTCATTTCACATACTGTGGAGATTGCCGTGAGAGATGCTCTGGCGATGTCCACAACTTGAGAGCAATATTTCTGCTTGCCTTGAACAAAGACGTTGCGTTTCGGGTTTCCAAGAGCAACTGAGCGCCAATAGCGAGAATGGCCAGATGCAGTGAGACATGAGTGTCCTCGGGTCGAATACTTTCGTGGATAAAGCTGAACCGGCTTTGTTGCATGTAAGTTTTGAAGTACCTCTTGATAGACCGCGTGGGGGGTGGAATGAAGTCGGGAAGCTGCTCTAAATAAGGCCGCAGTAGATCATCCGAAAGATCTATATGGCCTAAGGCAAGATTATTAGCCGTGTCAGTCGTAAATGCGCTACTTGGTTCTGGAGTGGCGAGAGAAAAAAACGTTGAGTTTTCTGTATCAATGGTATCGGACACGGAGCTGCTGTGTCGCTCTGGGTAGGACGTGTTTTGTGTTTGATCGGGTGAGACGGAGGAGGCCTGGGCCACCTGCCGTAGACCACTATTCCTCAGGAATGTCGTGAAGTCGTACAAGGGGTCATCCTTGGCGGGTGGATCTAGAATCGATGAATCTGAGATTTGATGAGCTTAACTCGCAATATTGAGACGCTGTACGGGCAAGCACCGTGGGAAATTCGGCGCCATTGGCAGGGAATGAGTACGCACACATATGGTGGTACTCCGGAGGAAGAGGTAGAGTTCTGTCGGATAACGCGGTCGTCTGGCTGGGTCGTGGCCCAGTGTCTCCAATTGCGACAGGCGTGGAGTCGTTCACGTCGGTTGGAAGAGTACCGGTAGTGGAGAGGACGGCATGGTCGATGGCTGCAAGAGTGGATGGCCGGTGAGCGAGCCTCTCATGGCGGCGTAGCAGATCGCGTCGGGCGAATGAGGCGCTACAATGGCACACGTAGGGCTTCTCTTTCGTGTCTGGAAACTGATGTAAGCGCTTACTGACGAGTAGGGGGCTTGTGAAAGGGGAGTGTGCATACGCGTGCGTATGTGACGCTGCAAATGCTCGTGTCTCCGAAACCTGCTGTCGCAATAGGTGCAGAGATGCGGCCTGTCTGCTGGTTCTGGATGCGTACGGCCAGAGTCCATCGCGGGATGTGTTGTGGAGCATCTCAGCACTCCAACACGGGCGAGTTGGAGACTTGGAGATGCCGACGTCAAGGAGACCATGTGGAGTCGAAATTTGTGAATCCTGGCTTCTAATTGGGCTGGTAGATTCGTCCAAGAGAGGGGCGATAAGCGTCGCAAAGGTTGGGCCTGGACCTCAGCTAGTGAACCTTGGCCTCCAGCGCGTCAAGCTTTCATCAAGAATGTAAAGAGCGTCAAGAGCGTTCAGAGCATCGAGAGCGTCAAGAGCATCCAGAGTATCAACTTTACCCGTCTCAACTACTCGCATATCCCTCCACCCGCCATGTCCCCAATCATGGCTCGCCAAAGCCCATCAGTGCGGACTCATCATACCAGTCGCAAAAAGTTCGCCACACCTCCCGTCAAGTCGGCGTGCACCTCTTGGTAGGCAATTTTACCCCAATCCGCCCCGCACACGTCGACGCGCTGACCATGAAGCAGTCGAGCATCTCGACTACGATGTAGTGGGCACAGTCCTTGCAACCGCGTGAGTTTGCCCCAGTCGTGCGCTCGAGTGACGGACATCATTCTCATCCTCCAAAGTGCCTCAAAAAGGACCAGATCTGTGTCTTCACGGAAAGCCGCAGAGGCCTGAAACCAGAGCCGACCCATCCAGCAAGGCGATCGTCTCGCATTGTTGAGAACTCTAAACCAAGCCAGGAATCGCCTTGTCCTCAGGATACCATTCTGGGAATCGACGACACCGTTTTTACACCAGACCAACAAGGAGTTCTCCCGTCACTCTACAACGATGACCTCAACATGATCCAATTCGACGATATATTCGGAGGAGACTCAGATGAAGCACTGGACAATTTCTTTGCTGATGTATTCAGCTTGCCCGCCTATCCGCCGGTGGCAATCATCGACGAGTCCGTTGTTGATATTCCTCCACCACAACATATACCTGTTTTAAGAAGATACAAATCTGATGAAGAAGTGTGAGTGTCATCCTCCTGGTGGCCCAATTGATGTCTTCGGGCTTAAGCTAAGCCTCAATTACTCACTGTTGAATGACAATAGGATCTCGGCGTATTACGAACTGATCCACCCTGGATTTCCCATCCTGCCTCCACCTCCAGAGCAAGATGTGGAGGACCATGCTGAACCCTGGGTACCAACTGGGCAATTCTTTTCCGATTACGAACCCTCATCACCTCTGATCTTGGCTATGCTGTCAATCCTCGTACTTCTGCCACATTCCAACGATGAGAACCCCTCCGACGAGACCGGCCAAGAGTTGCGCGCGGGATATGCTCAATCACTCGCCCAGTGTGCTATCGAGTGCATCGGAATTGCGTCAGGAATGGATACTCCAGGCTTGCCTTCATTCTCACGACCTCCTGTCCATCCTAATGTGCCAATTGAGCTTGAAACGCCTATGGCTTTCTGTGTTTTAAGCGTGTACCAATACCTTCACCACGGAAATATCGGGAAAATGATCCAAATGGCTGAAGGAGCATTCGATTCTTCCACCAGGTTATCCTTGCACAAACAAGACAGAGATGACAGCCCGTTCTCCGAAGCTAGAAGGAGAACGTGGTGGATAACTGTAAGTGAGGGCTCAAATTATTTTCAACCTTGTCTGATGAGTACTTCCAGTATCTTTGCATGTGCAACGCTTCTATTGTTAGCTGCAAAGTGAGTCACTAAACCCGAGAGACCTTTGATGTAAGAGTGTCCTAATTTGATAAGCCACCGACACGGCCAATGGCCATCGATGCGTTCACGACTCCATATCCTTCGATAGAAAACGACTCAGATGTATGTGTGGATATAGCCGCAGAGGGACCAGTTGGCTGATTTGTCCAGTTATGGAGCAGATATATCCATGCGGAGGAGACGCTCGTTTCCGCCACTCTCCTCCTTGTCGCCCTTGTGAGGGGGGTTGATTCGCGGACCGCGATAACCGTCTTTCGCGAAAGTATCAGTCTCCTCGACTCAATCATAAAATCCCAGTTGAAAGAGATCTCCGATGAAGAATATAGGCCACTGAGCTCAACTCACTCGCCGGAGTCAAGGGCTAGAGCTTGTATGAAAAAAGTCACATGGATACGATTAGCGAGGTACAATGCTGCGTTCAGTGCTAGGTTCCTATGCTAATGTACTATAGCTCAAACATAAAAACGCACAGATATCGGGCCTTTATGGATTCATTGGCCATTTTGAAACGCTTCGAGTCACTTCCATCATCAGATATGCCGGAAGGGTCAATTATTCCAACTCAGCCTTCCCGCCCTCAAGCGTCAAGTATAGCGTCTCAAATATTCCCATTTACGGTTTACGAGTCCAATGAAATATGCTTGGAATCATGCACAAGGATGGCAGCATCCCTTGAAGCTCTCAGCTCAGATATCCGAGGTGGGTTCACTCAACTTGTTTTAAATCACGGCTCCTAAAGTTCCTTAGTTGCACCATTCGCTTGCTCGGTAGCACTCGCTGGCTACACCGCCTTGATGATCAGATACTTTCATACCTCCATGGTGGAGGTATTGGACGAATCGCTTATTGCGACTGATGCAATCCGAGAGAGTTGTGATGAGGGCCTAAGGGCTGCCCTTCGTGCGCTCGATAACTTCTCAGTCGGTTTTGCATGCATGAGAACGCTGAAAAGTAAGTATACAAAGCCAAGCCGTTAATTTCAAGCAAAGGAAGTCTCTAATGAATAATGAAATGCCAATAGACCAGCTTCAGAGGGCTGCCGTTGCGTGCAAGGCAATCCAAATTTAATCGTTGTTGGCCGTGTTAAAGCGGGCGCCTGTGTTAAAACTATGTCTACTTTCTAGCCCTTAGGGATCTTTAATAATTCTCTAGATCACCATTGGACATTTATTCATGGCTGTAGTATGTTAATTCTTTCCGTTGCCCCATTTGACGTCGATTGGCTCGTGGTTGCCCGAAAACTTCTGCCCTCCAAACCACAACTCAAACCGCAAGTCCGCAGGTGCAACAATGACTCGAATGTCAAAGTTACAAATATAGTACTTATGGCCTCGTGAGAAACATGAACCCCTTTTGTGTTTGAGGACCATTTGGCTCTGCTGCACCCCGGTGAGATTGCTTTTCACATCGCACAGTTTTACAGCACCGGCTGCCAACAACCACATTAGCCAGTGTCGTTTTGGCGAAGTTGCATATAAAATGCTTGCACTTTTACTCACCTTGCTTTAGACTTCGCGGAAGAAATGATGCTTCATTTTGAGACATGACTATTTCGGCATTCCAAGATCTCGTTGCGTCTCCTTCGGCAAGACAGATTTGAAAATCCTTCTTTAGCGGTGCATCAGGGTTGATAACATCTCCCTAGCATCGAATTAGTACACATGTGGTTCAATTGGAGTAAACAGTCGCCACGCACCTTTCTTATGAGCCATTGAATCTGATTGATCGCCCACCTCTTATTGGACTCGAAAGGATCATCATTGATGTCTTCGCCAAAATGGTGCTCTGGCGAATATAACTGTTTCACAACAACGCCGTAACTCGCTCTAGCGATGCGTGTTGTTAGCACCGACTTGTTGCCCGTGTCCCACTTCTGCTGCTGATCAAACAAAAGACCACGAGCGACAACTAGTTGCGGGTCTCTACATGGGACCACAGCGACTTGTGTGGCATTTGGATGTGGATTGTTTGTGAACCGCGCCTGTATGACATCTCTCACATAGGTAGAGCTACCCAAACCCCCGGATAAGATCATGTATCTCTGTTGCTCCGGTTAGCCTATTATAGGTTCTGCAGAGACTTGACTCGTACCACTTGTTCGTGCGGCCTATTTTGTGTCACCCAGTCTAGTTGCTCCCCGATTCGAGTCAAAATGCCTTTGATTTGGGCGTCAAAAAGCTCCTGGATTTCCCCTCTAATTACTTATCAGTTTTCCTTTCTCCAAAAAGCTCCGAAAGAATTTACTTGCCTTGCAAAAATCATACTCCCATTCCGCACGCCTAGGCCGGTGTGGCAGAAGTCGTGCGCGACACCCTCCATCTTGACTGCAAATTCGGGATACGCCATCCATGCGCGCTGGCCAAATTTGTGCTTCAGCGTTAGGAAGTCGCCTCTTGTCATACGAACTGCAATATCATGTAAGAATTGAGACTGGGCTTCGGGGCATGCTGCTAGTCGCTGCTGCACCAATCTCAAGAATGCCATGTCGATCAGGGAACCTCCCACACCCAACCCATTGACAGCGGTAACCTGTGACATTTGCGGAAACTCGTTATCCGCTGACGTGATGCGCATCAGGGAAAGATCAGTCGTGCCACCACCTGCATCGACGGTTAGGAACAGGCTGCCTTTGTCAAACGTGATAGGGCTTGTTTTCAGCGTCGCAACGGCAGCAGCCTCAGCTTCTGTTAGGTCAACCAGCGCAGAGTGCCCAGAACCACCAGACCCAAACCCAGCGTTTCGTATGCACTCCTTGAAGTCGTTGATGATATCCATGTTTATCCACGTTGTCGGTACGCTGAAGAGGAAGGTAACTGCCTTGTCTTTCCAAGGCTGCATCCCCATTTCTGTTTCAACTGTCTCTTTCACATGCGCATATATCTCCTTGAGGTAGTCTGTGACGAATCTTTGGGCTTCTGCAGTGCTTTGCGGGACATTGGCAAGTCCTCGTCCTTGAACTGCCGCCAATGTTTCTGCATCCAAGAAGACCTTGAAGCACTCGCGACGTATCTTGCCTGCCGCATTGTCGTCATCCACACAGAGAAATCCCCAAGAAGACACCGTGGAACTATTGGGATTGTAGACTAACGTCGATGGTACTTTTCGTTCGTTCTGGCCACCGTCACCGGGCCAATTGTTGATGACCTGAGGGGGGGTCCTTGGGGTCATCCAAGCAACCCCTTTAACTGTTAGTTGAGGCTCGTCAATACAGCTCACAGATTCATAACTTGCCTGTGAAAGTAGTGCCCAAGTCAACGGAAACGAGGATATCTGGTTTGGATGCCATCTTGGGCAGTATTGGATTGCTCAGAGGTAAGAAGGTGCAAAGTTGGATGGCAAACACAATGTAATCGAAATGTCCTGGCTGAGGTCGGCAATTTCATGCCGAAACTTGCTTAGAAAAGAATGCCCGCGAACTCAATTCCTCACAGCCTGATTCTCCAGTAGCCGTCGATCAGCCTTATGCTAATTGCGACAGAGCCTGAATTTCAGCAGCTGTGTGGTGAGCCTCATGCTAGTGGCGTGATGGTTAAGGACGGCTGGGAGTTGGGCTGTCAGCCACAAGGCCTAGATTTTGGCGATGACATCTCAGCTGAACTTTTGGCTGAAGCCACAATAGGCCGGAACATGAAAATGACCTCTTTTCTGAGACTTGGCTGAAGCCACGGACGACCCGAACTAAGGAATGCGGCCTCGGCTGAAGCTGGAGTGTAGCTTGAAGGGCCGGGCTCTGTGAGTGCGCCATTGAGGTTCCGAAAAGGGTAAGACGTTGAATGAAACAGTATTAATTAGCGCGAGCATATTCATAGACCCAGGGCGCTAACCAAATCTCACCGGTGAGGCGTAATGAGCTGGGATTGATTGATGTCGATGAGTATAGAAGCTTCCACCAACCACCAACACCGTTGCTGTGCACCAGAATAAGCCAATCTTCACATAGCATCTGCAACCGAATCCATCACATCCCACACACCAACGATTATCACCTCAATAACATCATGTCTACCACTGTCACCATCATTACAGAACCCAATGGTTCGGTAGTAACTTCTCCAATCATTGTACCTCCTGCTTCGGCTTCTACTTCAGCTCAAGCTTCTACTTCAGCTCAAGCTTCTACTTCAGCTCAAGCTTCTATTTCAGACCAAGCTTCTACTTCAGACCAGAATTCTGCCTCTGACCTAGGTTCTACTACAATTTCAGGTACCGATGCCGCGCAAGATGAGACTGCCAAGCCTACAGAAACAGGATCGAATGCCCGGAACCCATCCTCTGGTATATCTGGTGGTGCCGTAGCCGGCGCTGCGGTGGGCTGCCTCATTGCTGGTCTCATTTTGGGTGCGCTGGGTGCCTTCTTCCTCCTTCGATCTCGGAGAAAACAACGCAGACGACATCGACGACAGGGAGAATTTCACACGAAGGAGAAGGAGCAGGTATCTCCTGGCCCTAGTTCACCGAGTATGAACATCAAGCTTGAACACTTCCTTCTCGATGCGACACCGGACAAAGAGATCGTGACTGATCTCCGGGCCCTGGGTGAACTCGTCCGCATCCACGTCGACAACAACTACCATCTCCAGCCTATACAGGCCCATTCATCCGCCATAGCATCAAACATCTCGCAGCTGGGATTGCCATCGGCTTCTGCAAACGAAGTCGCTGCTCTTTGTCTGAACCCGCAGACACGGGCAGTTGGCCTACGCCACCTCATCTCGCATGTCGCCTTTCTGAGCATTGATTTCAACGCACCAAGTCCTCTTTCGATGCTTCCAGCACCCATGGCCGCCTTCCTCCACTCCATGCCCCCGAAAGATCCTCGAAATGGAAACTCAGCAGGTAAGCACAAAATCGAGCTCAGCGAAACACAATGTATGCTTGCTAACACAGTTTTGAAATCACAGAAACCTCCCTTGCGCTTTCGAGATGGCGGGCTCTGTCGGCCTTCCTTCTCCACCCAACCCGCGAAGACCGAACATTCCTCATCCCTTCCGAAACAGCAATTATTCCCCAAGTCCAAGGGCTAGTATCCGCCCTTGATATGGTTTTGTCCCACTTCATTTTCCCCGACCCAGAGCATCATGCATCGCAGGCAGATCACCTGAAAGCCGTCATCATGGAGTTTACCAGCTTTGGATATATGCTGCTATCACAGCCCACTGATTGGCAGTTCGTTTACGGGACGAGCGTGGCGAATACGAGCGAGGTGGTTGTTTGTGCCGGACTCGAGAGGCTGGGTCGTCGAGACGGGGACCCATACAGCTCACCATCTCTTGTCAGGGCCCCTGAGGTGATTTGTACCTGACATGATGGTGACCAAACCCACACGCTGCTCGATAAGACCTTATGATTTGTCCGTAGCGGATTTCCTCGTTGTGTCGTAGCTAATTCTTTATTTACACTGTCCCCTTTATCATCTATCATCGTCCATGTGAAAATGTGGAACCCATAGGAGTTGCTTCAGTAGAATACTTGCTCATTTGAAACATGTCTCATATCGGCTATGAGAGGTAAACGCTGAAAGAGATGCAGTCTAAAGCCAACCAGTCGTGTCTATAGAATCAACACATCATTAGATCTTTCCCGCATACAGACAGTAGGAAACTGTCGTGGCCTTATTCGTATCGGTGCCACTCTGGGCTGTCTATTCCGTCACAGTTGTCGAACCCTGAATTAGCTTTCTGCCCAAAATCTCGATCCAAACAAGCCTTGTTCCCGCCCCCCAGGCCGCTAGCCACGGCTCTGAATAATTACTTTTCAGACAATAAGGCCTATTGACGCCACTGACTGAGTGGCGCCTACTAGACCGTTCAGCTCCATGCATCAAGGCTGACACGGGAACTTGTGCCGCGATCCGTGATATTGTTTGATCCCGCCTCCCCGCTGGAACCCGGATGTGCGTTATTTTTACCGGAACCAGTTTAGCCCTGTGATTCAAGACATGGATATCACAAGACCGTTATCTTCCCGTACACTTGTACCGCTTTGGTTTAATGTCGCAGTCAGCTTTGGGGCCTACTGCACGCTCTATCTGTGAGCCGGCACATGCCCAAGCTGTTGTGCGGGGAGAACGACAAAGCAAGGCAACAAACACTTGGGAGGCATCTGGGAGCCCAACAAGGCGCACAGCGAAGTAACTTTGCACAAGCCATTTGGAGCCGTGGAGCACAATCTCCCAACGCTCCTCCTTGTCAAGCAGGCGCCTTGCTCACTTCCAGCCCTTGTCGGGTCTGGTCTACCCCAGAAAGATCGGCAAATATTCGAATCTTGGAACGCTGCTCCGTATTCATTGGTAATTGTGTTTTGAGCTCAACATCATACAAGCTCACTGGTTGATCTAATTTTGGACCATAAACGTGTAGTGAAAGGGCACCGAGCTCTCCGCATCTTCCTGATCCGCGAGCCACGCCCTTCAGTGCAATGGACCTTTTTTCTGCTCTGCGCGTAACATACAGCCTTATCCTCTTCGGCATCGACGTCGCCCAGGTTCCCACTACCGTCCGTCACAGCCTCGAGCTTGTGCGAACCTGCTACCACGACCTACAGCATCTCATTGAAGTGCGGCAAACCTATCTTTACCTCTTGGAAAAGAAGCCGATTGTTCTCGAGCGAGTAAACAGCATCATATCTGCCGCCACAAAAGGGCTAGATGAGGTTTGCGCGATTGTTGAAAGATGCCGCCCCGAGGCGAACAAGGGCCGAACTCGTTTCCGCAATCGGGTTGAGTGGATTTTCGTCGATGAAAAAGACTTTAAAGCACAAGAATCAGTCATAAGTCGTCATCATGCGTCGGTGCTGGCGGAGTTGAATTTCTTGCGCCAGATTGCTCTCTTCGCGCCAGTCGTGGATGAGAAGGGCGAAGCTGGAGAGGAGCGAAGAGAGAACAAGTTGTTTGACAATCTTGCACTGTTTGGAGATTTAATGGGCGGTCCATCTGGTAACAGCATGCTTACATCCATATTTCTATCATCATGTTCCGGATGCTAATATTCACAGACGGAAATCTAGCGATACCCTACGCTCCGATGTCTTCTCTGGTGATCAATCCATCTCCGACGGCAAACATAACCATTCGTGAGCCTAGTCATATTGAGCCCCCTCCGGCCTACTTTGATCAATCTGGGACGCACGTCAGCCTCTCAGCAATGCCTTCGAATTCCAGGCCACCATATGTCACCGAAAACCTGTCCACGCCGCGCGAGTCCACGATTCTGCAACGGAAAAGAAGCAGCCAACATTCCACGACGGCCGAAAACACATCATTCAACTCATACGATGCGACAGGGTTATCCCTTATGTTTGGGGGAGGTGCAACCGCTGCAAGCCATTTACCGTCCGGTTCCCAGACTGACACACGTGGGATGCTGGTGGATATAACAAGTGGACCTACATCATCTCTCCCCCCGACGGCAAATGCCCAACAAGCTTGGTTCCGTTTCGATCAACCCGGAATTCAGCGCAACCCTCCAAGACACAGCCCCCCAAAGACCAGCAGACAGGTTGAATCAAACTCTGCTCAACCGCATCCCATTCCAGCAGATGGGAGACGGGAATTACCCTTGCTGCAAAGCCGACGGCATCTTGAGCCGGGCCACAGCGCTTCCGTCTCAACGAGAACACCACCTGAGTATTTCGAAGTCAACCACCACCAGGCCTGGCCACCAATGTCAACCGCGTTAGAGTCAGAATTGCCGCACGCCGGGGCCACAGAATCTTGGGATAATGAACCGCGATCCCGCTTCCACAGTCAGACAGAAGATTTGATACAACTATCGGGTTGGAATTCAGGGACATCAAGCCGAAATTTCTCCCCAACGCCGTTACCAGCCACTCCAAATTTGACAGTATCCAGTCGGCGTACGTCAGTGTCCACACTATCGCCGCAGCCGGTATTTAGGGACCTCGCCCATGTCACCCAAATAGACACCCCCAGTCCTTTCCTAGAAGACGGAAGCCGCCTAAGCACAATTCCTCTAGGGATGATTTACAATCAAGGTGCTGGAAATATCTCAAACGTTCCGACAGCACAACCCATAGCGCAGCACAGTACATCACCAAGCGCAGCGCCATTATTCTCACAGGCGATCAATGATACCACTGCGTTTCGACGACCAGCACTACAAGAGCCCAACCGCGTTCCAAATGCCTACGCATCTCGTGACCAAGCCACGACGCTAGCTGGAGTCTCGGGGTTTTCGTACGCAGGTGGAGGCTCCAACAATATGCAAGGAGTAATTGGGTACACTCCGCGAGGTCATTTGATGCAAACTAAGCATGGGGGATTTATTCATCACGAAATGGTGGGTACAAATAACCAACCTCATGAGCTACCTGCGATGCAGTTTCCACCAGATCCAGTTGAGCTACCATGAGATTACAATGCAGAGGACTAGCCAGCTACATTAGTTCTAACATTCCAGGTTTAGACCTTAAAGTCTCTATGGAATTGAGGATCAATTTCAATGTCCAGGTCCGCAATCGTGAAATTAGCGTCATCCAGTAGGGTAATTATACTACATCGTTCTCGAAAGAAATATTTTGCACATCACCGTCATGTGTATCCATTCTATTGACTGAGGGCAGTATTTTAATGTTCGTGAACAAAGCTTGGCCATGCACCTGCAACTAGCATGAAGTCGCAAAGGACCAGGACTAAAGTAACACTAGAAGTTATAGAAAATCCTAATGCTACTACAGTACATAGTATGTCGCATATAGGATTCATATCTCGCGACGCTGTGGGTTCTACTTGCTTACTAGTATGCATATCTGTCGTATTGATAACATGCTGAGCGTTGGAGGCGAAGTAGAGAACCCCGAATAGATGTGACCGGTTCAGTGCTATCTGGTTCTGCGTACAAGCCCAAATCGTATCGGTTATCTTATCGTCTCCTCATTTTTATCGGGCTTTACCCAGACATCGGTAGCGGGATCCACTTATTTGGGGCGTTAATCGGGATTTACATCGGGATTTACATCGGGCTTCTCCAACTCCAACCGAGTTAGGGCTCACACGTTCAGCTAACGAGTCGTTCAACCAGAGAATTGTTGCCCCGGGATTGAGATTGGCTAGCTCAGTATCGCTAGATGGCGATTGGTTGTAGAGCAATGCCAATCTGGTCAGCAGATAACAGAGTGCGTTGAACATGTGAGCTTCACCTTTAGCTAAGGTGCTGATGCTGTATAAGACATCCCAAATCCGGACGCTTTTGAGTAATGAACAACATCTTAGTGTATCAGGTACAGACACTACTTCGCCACAATGAAGACTGTTAATCGTTACAATCTGGCTATTGTGCTGTTCACAGCACTTGGGTCCTACACATATGGCTTCAACTCTTCTATCATTTCCTCCGTTATAGGTCTTCCCTCCCTTTTGAGCTACTTTGACCTCACCTCGGAGGGCCCTAAAGCAGCATGGAGTGCACGAATGATTGGCGGTGGGTCAAATTCCATCATACCAAGCCCGTTTCTTTGTCATGCTTCGAGGAACGGAAAGATGCTAAAGCTTCGCAGCGATGAATAGTGTCTACTCGGCTGGCGGATTAGTGGGCTGCTTGTCTGTGGGGTGGCTTGCAGACCGGCTTGGCCGCAAACGATCCATTCAGCTCATTTGCTTTCTCTGCCTTGCCGCATCCATCTTCACAACTGCGAGCGTCAATATCGCAATGTTTCTTACCGGACGAGCGCTGCAGGGCATCACCTCCGGGATGATGGACACCATCTGCCCGCTTTACCAATCGGAGGTCTCACCAGCACACGCGCGCGGCCGTATGGTTGGAATGCACGCGTTCTTTTTGGTTCTTGGATATGTGAGTGTCAACCCATAGGAGCTTGAAGGGTTTGACTAACACGATATGCAACACAGGCTGGATCAAGCTGGGTTGGTTTAGGCTGCTACTTTGAACAAAATCCCGCCATACAGTGGCGCTTGTGCATGGCATTCCAGATCCTGGCTCCGTTGATTCTTCTCATTGGTAGTCCCTGGCTTCCAGAATCACCTCGATATCTCATATACAACGGAAAATTGGAGGACGGGCTAGAAGTATTGAAGAAGTTGCACTCAAGCCCTGACGACCCCAATTCACAATTCGCGACTGCGGAATTCACACAGATTCAGCGCCAGGTTGAGCTAGATCGCCACAACGAAATGAGTTGGATAGGCTTGTGGAAGAAGCCGAACACAAGAAAGAGACTCTTCTATGGATTCTTCGTCATCGCTGCAGCCCAAAGTAGCGGTGTTCTCGTACGTTCAACTTCTGCCATTCAACTTACCAGTGTACTGAACCGGGAATGAAACAGGTCATCAACAACTACCAAATCATCTTGTACAAAGGTCTTGGCATAACAGGGTGGAAGGCTCTGCTTTTGCTTTCCATCTACACATCGTGGGCTGCCTTTATGAACTGGGTGAATGCCATGCTTTTGGACCGAATCGGTCGCATCAAACTCATGACAATTGGAATGGTGAGTTTACTCTTTTTTGCAGTGAGCCCAAGTTGACTAATAACTGTGTAGACCGGAGCTGCACTTGCGGTGTCGTGTGAGGCTGCTATGGTTGCAAAGTTTGCGGGCACTGACAATGCCGTGGGCAATGGGTTTGGAGTCCTCTTCCTGTTCATCTTTATCACATTCTTCGCTAGCGGCATGGATGCTTGTAAGTCTCCCAGGATCACATAACACTTAACCTTTGCGTTGCTAACCATATTTTAGCTTGCTAGTAAGTCACCATTGGGCGTGATAACTAAAAGACCTGATTTCTGTCGAGCATGCTAACTAAAGAACTAGTGTTTACCTCGCCGAAATTTTCCCCACATGGATGCGAGCGCAGGGTGTAGCCTTTTCCGTGTCTGGTCTCTTCACAACAACACTCATATACACAGGGGCGGCATCCACTGCCTTTGAAGAAGTTGGCTGGAAGTATTACCTTGGTATGCATTCATCATCAACTTAGTTTGGCAATTAAGACTGACCATGAACGATCTAATAGTCTTTATATTTGTCCCCCTGGCTTGTGTTGTCTTTATATGGTTCTACCTCCCGGAGACAACGGCCTCTCTCTGGAGGAAATAGGGATGCTCTTTGGTGACGAAGTTGTTACCCAGACAGATGGGCTTCCATCCAAGTTCAGCACTCAGCCGAATATGTCAATCACGGGTGTTGAGGTCTCGGAGCCACATTCCGTGTCAGCTTCGATCAAAGGTGAAAAGGAAGGCGATAAGATTTAATATCGGATATACTGGTAGCTTCCTAGCTCAGAGTGAACTGCAGACATGGTTGCAGCCAGCAGTTGATAAAGTGGCCACATATACACGAAAGAGTGAGGGCTTCTTCGCAATCGCTTCTTTTCTTTCTACTCGGGGCATATGTTAGCAGTGGAAACTCCTAACAGCTCGTTGAGATATTTCAGCTAGCAACTTCCGTATGCTGATTTCTTTTCCCGAAAACCGGCATTCGGCCGCAAGTGGGAGCTACATCTCTTGGTTCATATCGCGCCCGTGGGAATCAATATAACATCACTTCTTCATAGATATCGACAAAGCTAGTCTAGTCTAGGAGCTAATCTCAAATCCCTCCAAAGTCCCACTATCTTTGTATTCCTCGGTCATCCGTTCGTAATCCAATATACCGCCACCCCAGGGAGAGTACATTGCCATGCGCGCTAGATCTACTTTCGAAGTTACCGCTATTCCCTCTCCATTGAAATACCCCGGTGTGCAAGCCTGCAAACCCGAATACCACAGAGCCCTTTCCTTCACCTTGGCAGTGTACCCTTCTTCTGCTTCTTTCGTCACCTCAACGACCAATTTCTCAGGGTTTGTTGCTCGTCGTGAGGCCTCTGATATGATGTATGCCGTGAGCTTAGCAGTCATATCAAATATCGAAGTCAAATTGGCAGATGTGACGGTTCCCGAATGACCATAAAAGAAATGGTTGGGAAACTGGTTCGTCGCGATTCCGAAGAGCGATCCGTATTCCTTACTAACCCACTTCTCTTGTAGCTCAGTTTTATGACGGCCGATAACAAGTGCATCCATGCGGACGGATGGCGCAGTTGGTAGAGCATTAACGGTGAATCCAGTGGCCAGAATCAGGGTATCAAGATTGTACTCAACACCGTTCGCGATAATCCCTGACTGGGTACATTCCTCGACTCCCTTGCCCTCTGTGTCCACAAGTGTGACATTGGGTTGGTTGAAGGCTTGGTAATAGTCGTCGTGGAAGGTTGGCCGCTTGCACCAGCCCTGATACCAGGGCTTCAATTTCTCCGCTGTGGCTGGATCATTAACCTCATCATCAACACGGGCTCGGACCCTATTGGAACGTGCGACGTCGAGCTTAAACATATCCGACAGATGACTGTCCAAGTTATCTGGCGTGATGCGTTTGGGATTTCCAACGACACCAGCAAAGGCGCGGTGGTCGGTCCAACCGTCATTTACCAGGTCTACCGGAGCTGGGTCATTCGAAATGAAGCTGTTGAAGTTTCTCATCCTCTCGAGCTGCCAATTCTTTCCATGAGAAATGTCTGGCCAAGTCTTTTGGTCGGTGGCTCTGTTCATTCGCGGCCCACAGTAAGACGGAGTCCGTTGAAACACATACAAGTGCTTCGCCCACTTGGCCACGATTGGAACTACCTGGATCGCAGTCGCGCCAGTGCCGATGATCCCGACCACCTTGTCTTTGAGATTCACAAGGGCAGGATCAGCTTCTGTGCCTCCTGTGTAGTTGTAATCCCAGCGAGAGGTGTGAAACACCCGCTTCTGACTCCTGAACTGGCTGAATCCTGGGATGATTGGTATTTTGGGCGTGGGAAAGATACCCGCAGCATTGAGAACAAATTGAGCTCGAACACCAATAGCATGATCCTCCAGGTCGGGACCTCGATTCTGGGTCATATTGACCACCCACTCGTTGTTATGCTCGTCCCATTCCTGGCTGTCGACTTTGGTGCTGAAAAGACCTCGAACCTGATCTAGAGCCGCAATTCTCTCCGCGTGATTTCGAATTTCCAAGCCACGCACATATTTCTGCGTCGGGACATAGCCAGTTTCCTCAAGGAGTGGGAGGTAAACATAGCTTTCCACATCGCACATTAAGCCAGGGTAGCGATTCCAGTACCAAGTCCCTCCAAACCCACCAGCGACATCAACGAGGCGTATTTCATCTGAATTGAATCCAGCCTGAATCAGGCGGTGTGCAAACAACAGGCCACTATGGCCTGCTCCGACAATGAGGAACTTGATTCGATCACCATCCTTAATGGCGGCCTCTTGGTTGTTGAGAGCATCGTAGTCGAGCCATGGGTCTTTTCCAAGGTCCTCGAAACCGTCAGCACGAACGTTGGTGTACTGTTCATGTCCTTGCGGGCGCAGACGCTTTGAGCGCTCGTCTGCGTACTTGAGTGCCAAAGCTGAGGTCATGATGATGCCGAGTGCTCGAAATGGATAACGAGAGGTACAGGTCGGAAAGTGAAATAGTGATACTGAAGATGTGAATTGATGGATGATTCTGCAACAATTATCTACGACTTCACGGCATGATATTTATATGTGTCCAAGTAAGGGGGACACTGACGGTAATTGTTTGTCAGCGGATGTTGTATTCAATATCTCGGTCTTTAGAAGACATAGGACCGATGCACTCCATTAAACTACAAGGGTATAACCTGCATCACAAGCTGTAATCTTAATGCCTCACTTGTCGATTTTGTTAATAGGAGCAGCAGGTCGTAGCATTAATTGTGGAGTACCTGAGATACCTTGGATGCAGATCGAACTGGAAAAGATTACATCTGGCACTACTAGCATTCCATTGGCATTCTAATTCGCTTCTTTGATCTTCTATGAGGTCTATTATAAGCTTTGTGCTGTGTAAATCTAACTTGACATAGTAAATATGGTTGATAATACGGTTGATAATACATCGAAGAGCTATTCCTAGCAGCCGGGTATTTGGGGAATACGGCAGTGGGTTGGAATGCTCTTGACCCTTCGTTAACCCTCCTACTGGCCCATGTCAGTCACCATCTCTAACCTTGGTCCCATATCTGGCCCATATACCACCGATTAGATCGTGTCTTACGCTTCTAACTACAATGTCTTCTCCTCATCCTTCTCCACAGCCTGACACCTTTTCTGAGTTGCCCACACGCTTCCTATCTGACCAAGAGTCCACCATGTCAGGAGTATAGGCAGGGCGATATGCCTCTGTTGCTTGCAACCATCTGACCATATGTCAACTAGCAAACTCCAAATATTATGGGCAGGTAACGCATAACCCCAGGAGTAAAAGCCCGCCGAAAGTTCAAATGGAAAGATGGTACTTCCGACGTTCGTAAATATCCAGGTGAGCATAAAGAAGGCAAAGAATTGCATCGGTATGATGACTCCCACAAGGGCATCCAAAACAACATAGCAAATATCTGCATATAGCCAGATGCACATCCAGGTTTCAAAGAAGTGACGGGTTATAACGGGCCAGTTTTCACGGAAAGCCCAGATATAGCCCACCATTCCCAAACCACAGCAAAGAGAGTATACCTTGCCAATCAAAATCCGAAGCAGAATCAGGTCCCGCTTCCAGAGTTTGAGGTAGACGTTGGCTTCGGTAAAAAGAAGATTCGATACCATAATGAAGAAGAACTGCATCAAGATGGGTATAATCATAGAGACGGTGTTGAGAAGAACGCGACTGCCCTGTGTGGTTGGTAGGATGATTGTAGATGTTGGCATAATCGGTGTGAGGAATGCAGAGGCGGAGATTGGATTGGTAAGGTTGACAGTTGCCAGAGCATCGGGAGCCACAGTGTAATAGGCATGGGCTGCCCCGTTGATGAGCCTTTGCAAGCTTGATTCGACAAAGGATGCAGCAACTACAGGGTAGTATACTGCGTCGTAGATGTATGTGATGGTGTCGCTGGCATTGTGTGTCGCTTTCCCCTCAATTGCGGCCATGAGCCTCTCGGATGCGTTGTGGTGGGTATATACAGCCGCCCAGTAGCCCTCATTGCATACAGCCTTGCGGAGTGATTCAGGAGTAGGATATCGGGATGCGGATCCGTATTCGATTGTTGGAAATGTGTTCGCTTTTAAAGATTGGTAGGCTGTCAAAAGTGATTCTCCGACTTCTGCACCATCAAAGTCAACGGCGAGAATCTTGAGGTTGTGAGTGTGGGAGGCGCTTTTGAAGACAATGCCGTAGAGATAACACATATTTCCCAAAAATATGAGCTGGAGAAGAAGACCAACAGCAGCTACAAGCAGAAAGGATTTCTTCCAACGTGCTGCCCAGAAAGGAGAGAATAACCTCTCGCGGTTGAAAGCGGACCCTAGAAGGGCAGACATGATAACGAGTGAGATGTGAAATGATAATAATTACGAGGTACGTGAATGAGGGAGGATGCTGACGGGAGAGCCTTGATGAAAGTTCGATGTGTTGGAGAACTCAGTCGTGCCAATTTTCTCTTTTCCGAGGACTGGTTGGTTACCTGTAATAACGGAAAAGGCAGGCCTTTGGTATGAATACCCAACGACTCGAGTGGTGTCGGTCCAGCGGGTCCCGCCGCTGTGCACAGATGGAGGCCGACATGAGCATTGAAGACACGGTAATTTCGGAGAGCCCCATGCGGTGGATTGACGGAGTCTCCGGAAAGAGCGGAGGAATTATACTGAGATCATACTCAGTGGGACCATACAATAGATGAACAGTCATAATACAGGAAGATGGTGAGTTGTCCGACGAGCGAAGGCCCAGACGCGGGACCCGAGATGCCGAAAAGGGTGTAGTTCTGTGGAGTGACGGGACCCGCGGTCGTAGTGGAGATGACGGATGTCACCGCGACTGATGAATAGCCAATGATTAGAGGCCATTGATGCAGGCCACATTCCTCACTAGTGGAGTTAGGGGCAAATCCAAACAGCCGTCACTTGACGCGGAGCCCGAGAAATGCTTCCGTTTGTCGACTCACAATCAACCAGACGCTTCTGGACGCAATCCAGATCCAGCCAACACCTCCTCCTGACCTAGAAGGTCTTCTCCTGGCTGATTCTACTTTTGGAATCTTGCAAAGCAACCCCACTTCTGCCAAGCGCCCTGCGGCTCTTCATCATCACCAATCATGCCACCCACTCCGACCAGGGGACAATTAGCCTTGTCCTGCCGCAACTGCCGCTCTCGCAAAGTCAAGGTGAATGCACAACGCAACCAGGATGTTCCGGTCTTGTTTCCATTAACAGGTGTGTAGTGCGTTAGATCTGACCGGGGCGAACGCGCTTGCGAGAGATGCCAGAAGCTAGGCATCGACTGTGCTACGACTAGTGAGAAGTCGTCAGGGCCGTATTATCGAAATTCGAAGGAGCAGTTTGACTCAATGGCTTCCATCGTACGCCACTTTCTTCCGGGCGTGTCACTGGAAAAGGATGAACTAAAGCGCGTGGCCCAAGGGCTGGCGGACCAAAGCACCGCTGATAACGCCCTTGGAGCAGCGGACTCCCAAAGACAGCAGCTTGTGCTTCCACCACAACGTATTGGTGCTCCGATCGCCGCATACCCTAGACCACCACCTGTTGCCTCTTCCTCAATAGTTTGTCCGAATCCTGATGCTGGCGATGGTGCCGGTGGCCTGTTAACGCCATGGCGTCCGTCGGAAAGAGCCGCCGCGAACTGTGATCAGAGTATCTCACCGGGAGACTCCAACATAATTTCGGGTGAAGAGGCGTCACCATTTTGTAATGGCAGTGATCTTGTGGTCAAAGATGTAATGGACATACCAAGTCCGTTCAACCCCCACTACCTGATGTCCGATGTTAGGGCTGAAAAATACAATAGGATTCTACAACAAATCAAGTTACCAAACATTCTTCTCAAACTTCAGGAATTCTACTCTAGGGTCCAAACCGCGACGTCTTCTTCAGTCACATCCCTCACTGTCGGATCACCCCGAAGGGATTCCACCGCCTCCAGTCTACCCTCGAGATATACCGTCCCGATCGGTAGTGGAAGGAGCAGCGAAGTCATTCTTCTCCCAAGTTAACAACGTCATCTTCATCCTGAAATATGAGAAATTCCAAGCCCAGCTCGATAGCCTATACACATCTGCCACGACTTCGACAAACGCCATCATGGCGCAAGTCCTGTGCATTCTTTTTCTGGAAACCTCCGAGCCAGCCCTGTTCACTCGAGCCTGCAATCATGGCAACGCGTCGCTAGAAGAAGGGACTCTCGACAGCGTACAAGCAATTATGCTTATGGTATGTGCTCCGGGCTTAGTTAGTGAATATTGTGCTGACCGTAGCCGTGTAGACTGTTTGCTACTTGCATAGAGGACAGCGAGACCTTGCCTGGGTTATCTTAGGTAGTGCAATTCGTGTGGCACAGTCAATTGGCCTTAACTTGCATGAAAACAGCTGGCATGATGAACCAAGCACTAATATAGAGATGAGAAAGAGACTTTGGTGGTCTCTTTTTGACCTCAACACTGTACTTTCATCCAACCTGGGTCGGCCGTCTGGCCTAGATGAGTCATGCTGTTTAGTATCTAAGCCAGATGTTGTAGTGAGTCCCGAAGCCCCTGTACACACTCAAACTCTCACTCAACGCTCACATTCATAGGAATTTGACCCGAACCCATTTACGCCACCCGGATGGGCAAGGGCTGCAGCAGAAATGGCCTTGATGCACCACCGAGTAGTACGGGAACTGTATCTGCAGCCACAAGAATATCTCAAAGCCCATGCAGATGCTATTTCTGACAAATTACTCGAGCATATCCAAAAATGGTGGGAGGGATTACCTCCACATCTCAAACCACAACATCCAACCGCACCTACACATACGCGAGCGACGAAATACCTCGGACTCCGATACAATTATATAATTTTGCTTGTCACTCGGCCTTATCTTGTTCATATTCTGGCCGAAGACACAAACCCTGATCCCCATTCGTTGCTGAAGGTACAAATTTGCCACAACGCCAATGACGAGTCGATAAAGCTGCTAGGTGAGCTTGCCAGTCAGGATCTCATCAGCCGAAATAACTTTCTCGATGTGATACATATCATCAGCAACGCCGCAATCCTTCTGCTTCGATGTCTCAAGTTTGAGCCTTCAAAAGCTATACAAATCCTGGAAGACTATTTGCCCCTTATTCAGTTAACAGCGCACTCTCACATCGGCAGATTTGCGATGCTAACAATGAGAGCTTTCATATCGGAATTAAAGGATTTGTTCCACGAGAAAAGGTCCGTTGATAGAATAAATCATTGCCGTTTCCAATTTAACGTTGTCATTTCTAGTGAGCTAGATCAGCGCTCCGGAGTTCCGACTCCGTCTGCGCAGCCAGATGATACATTTCTGGAATTCTTTGGCGCGACAGATATGCTATGGTTTTATGACTGGACTCTATATGACGATCCAAGCCAATGACGGACGGTGTTTGACTTCTATTCCAGTCGACGTTTTGATCTTGCCCACCCAATGAGACGAATATTAACTAGTTATCATTATTTCCAAGATGTACTACCAAATGCAACCAGGCGAGGGTTCATCAATCAACGTATATCTACGAATCCTGCCACCCCAGGGGCCAGCAACTCGTACCGAAGTCAAAGGAGGAGTGCGGAATACCGTGCACTTCCGTTGACGTCAGGTGCCTGTTATTATCGTATAACCGCGTAAATTCCCCATTGACCAGTAACTGTGGAGATCATCCCATGTCCAAGGACTTTGCGTCCGCTCCAATCACCGCCGAGTAATTGATCAGTTTTGTACCAAAATGACAGGGCACTGATATGAGACATGTCTTAACCCGTCTATTATCAGGCCATTGTTGCTGTGCTCTCGGCATTAACCTCATCCCGCTGACTCAGCGGAGATGCATCTTTCATGCAGACCGTAGCCAGCGACGGGACCCGCGCGGAGCCCGCGCGGGAAACATACTGTTGCCTCTCTCCCTTAAGCATAAAATCAAGAATTCAGCCTGATCTCCCATTGCATTTCTTGGCTGCAGGTTGAAGAATTTCTAATGCTGGTTCATCTTCAGTCCGACCCCGCAGACACTTTGTTTCCCCCCTAGAGGCCTGTTAATATTACCCACCCATCTGGTGACATAACACCCACTCGGCCCTTGCCTCCAGTGAGGTGTCACAGGGCATGCATGAGTCCAATTCATTGCAATCATGGTGCAAAAAAGAGCTTGCGATTCTTGCTATCAAAGAAAGGCATGTTCCTTCGCGTTGATGTTGCGTCGCTTGATATTCGAGACCATATAGCGTAGTTTGTGGGTGACTGCTGACATTATTGCATACAGATACAGTGCAAAAGATACCGTAGGGAGGATCCCTGCGACTGGTGTGGTCACCACGGCCAGTGCTGCACGTTCTCTAGGACCCGAAAGCGGAACGATCTCGCAAGAAAGTAAGTCAGATGACGCTTGGATATCTCCACACACCGGCTTACTTCTCTTATTTATCACTGAAGCAAACTAACTTGTTCTATATATGTATTGACATCTCTTCCAACTTAGAACTGTCAAACAGACCTTCTCCGAGAGACTTCGGCAACTCGAATGTTCTTTGGATAACCTCCAGCCACCACAAGCACGTTCAACTACATTGTCCAAGACACCTGAATCGCCGACACTAAATTCAACGATATTGACTGCGCCAGCGAGTCCGAATGAATCAGCCATAGCATTCAGGCTTACCGAGAAACTCGCCGCTTATGCGTCATCACATTTGACAAACACGTTCGAGTCCACGAGTATCCTCACCATTGGGCAATTGAGCCAGATTTATGGATCTACATATCTCCTTGGCGAAACCCGCTTTCCCAATGGTTCCCCTGTTATCTCTGAGGAAGTACAGAGATGGATTACATCAAAAACAGGGCAAGACATCGCATCAAGCAAGCAGCACCTATTGAAGTCCGACCCTCCTGTAATGGATTCGACTTCTCCAGCATTCAACTTTCATAAACCCTCCGATGGGTCTTATGATTTACCAGACAAGGCCGTTGTTGACAGAGTCATCAAAAAGTTCTTCAATTCACCCTTCAAGCTAGGTCACCTACCTATCGTAGATCGTCTTCTGTTTGAGAGAACAATTACGCTAGCATACAAACCATTTGACGGAACGCCTCCTTCCGAGCAAATCAGTGCGATAGGCTGTCTTTTAGCCTTTCTATCCCTGAAATCCCTCTTCGCGACTGAGGTTGAAACCTTACGGCCTATCAACACCGATGCTTGCGCTATCAAGGCCTGCCGCTTGCTATCCGAATGCGGTGAGGATGCTAGTACGATCAAACTCCAAACTATGTTACTGCTAGTGAGTGTTTTTAGAATCTCAATCAGAAATTGAAATTTCTAGAATCATTGGACAACGGATTAATCGACATATAGTTCATACATGAGATCTCTCTGGGACGTCTGCAATCCGCTTCTATCATGCTTGCGACGGCCTGCCGCGTAGTGTTCACACTCGATGGACATATGCAAGAACCGTTGGAAACTTGTGCAGTCGAATACACCATCCAAGACCGAGAACGTCGTCAAACCCGAATCCTGTTCTGGTTTTGTTATGTTTTTGACAAGCAACTAGCTCTGTGTACTGGGCATCCACCATTGGTAACCGACGATTACTGCGACCTCACCATCCCAGCAAACTACAAGGAATACTATTTTGGCCAAGACGAGGCTGATAGTTTTCACTTGGCTGATATGAACACCTCTCCCTCTTTCCCGGGGGATCTTCGACTAAGTCAGCTGAAAGACAAAGCTTTCCGCCTTCTCTACTCGACTAAGGGGGCTTCAGATGCTAAATTACTTTGCAAAATACGAGAACTAGACGCGGAACTTGAAAGTTGGCGACTATCAATTCCGGCCGACGCCCGACCTGCGCTTTTAGTACCCAAACAGTCCTACTCCCCTCAGCCGGAAACACGACATGGTCGTGGCATGCGGCATATCGGGCGACACCTGGAATATTATCATCTCATAAAATCAATCCACCAAGCTAGCGCAAGCTACCAAGCTTTGAACTCTGCTTCGACTTCTGGGAAAGATGAGTTGATTAGCGATCAGGATAGTGGGGTTCAATCCAGTATGGCAATTTCGCTAAACGCGTGCCGATCAACTGTCCACTACCTACGGGCAGTAGCTAATGAGCTTGACGGGGAAGCATTTTGGTAAGATAACATTCTCTTTCAATATTTCTTTTAGCGGGCTCAATGGGGACGTTAAATAGGCAACTCAAAGATATGTCCAATCGAACTAACCTTTTACATCTAGGATCATTGTGTTTTATTTGATAACTGCTATTGTAGCTATCTTCTTTAACATTCTCAAGTGTCCTATTGAGGCTAGGCTTGACCTAGAATTGCTTAGCAGTGCTTCTGGCCTGTTGAATAACATGTTAGTAAACGGGCTAACCTTGAACAAGATCGGATTTGTGCAGTCGGTAAATGAATTTGTCATGGAGCTATATACGCTTGGAGCTTATGCTATTCGGAGAGTAAGGGAATGACTTGGAAAGCAATGGCGTGCGCAGTGAACAATGGATTATATAATGTTTAGGGATTAATTTAATGGGAATGTTAAATAGAATCACAGCGTAGAGTATAATGTGCAAAAACACGCGCCCGGCAAAATCAACCCCACCCACCAGCAACATAAGCTAGTGTAGGGTAGCGGATTTGGTCTCGACGAAAATCCATGTAATATAATATCAACTACAAAGTAAGGTAGCAATTTATAATCTGGGTACTGGCATATTTCGACACTGCGTTAATATCCCTAGTAACTCGCATAGCTCATGTGCTTTCCCTGGTAAGTCTGCCAAGGCCACCCAACACAAGACTACCGCTGCGTGATCATCACGTTTGGTTTGAAATAATCAAGCAAAGATATTAACTCATTAAAATGTAAGATATTGAAAATATTTAGTGGAAATACTTGTTATTCTCGGTGACTCCAGTTCCCTCTGCACGACCAGAGGTTCCATCTTGTTTGGTGGTAATCGCGGGATGTACAGTGATGTCGGGCGAGTAGCGAGGGAACCCAGACCCGTTCCCAGGGAGCGTGACCTCGTTGCTCACAACACCAACAAGCAAGCCTTCAACCAAATCTCTTTGGCTCTCAAGTCTCTGGCCTTGCTTGTCAACGACTTCCCAGTGTAGGTTGGTCTGGAGATACTTGATGACGTCTTCCTTCAGAAGGCTATCCAGCTCGCCCGCAAAGTAGCGTTCAGCCAACGCAATGGTGAGCGGGATCTGGCCGGTGATTTCCGTGGCAGCCGCTTGGTCATGTTGACACTTCTCGCACCCTGTCTCCTCGGACTGGCCTAGAGGGGAGAATGTTCCAATGTGGTATGGCGATACTGCATAGAGAACGGTTGACTCTTCCGGTGGCACGCGGCCCAAGAAGATATGGACAAGGTATTGGCCGTCTAGGGTATGCTTTACCGCCTTGATGTTGACAAGCCATTCCAAATAGGTGTCGCCTTTGGCTAACTGGGCTAGTGAGCGACCATCGGGAACCTGGATACTGGGAACATCCAGCGGCGGAAGAACTGCTGCCAACCGCGACTCAGGGGTAGGTGATACTGCCTGAGCAAGAGATAATGCAGTTATTGCAGTGGAGGGACTATCGACGGCATCAATCCGTGCCAGCTTCTTCGCCCGTGTCCTAAGCGTGGCTTCTGGTTGTTTATCTCCTGCCTTGCTGGCTGTGATCATGGTTGCTAGCGAGCCCGATGCATAGAGGGCACTGAGCCTTTGTTTAATGTCTTCGCGATAGTCACCTGGATTTGCAAAGCCCCAAGATTTGGTCTCCGGGTAAGCATAGCCAAATGTTGTCGTATCGCGGACTTCCCTGGAGTTCCAAAAGCTGTCTTTGTCTTTGTAGAATGGTGCAAGTGGTGTGTCGAGGCCTTCATCGGAATTTCCAAGCGTGACCCAGGTACCTCCTAGCGATTTCTTGGTCGTGACCCAGCACTCTGGCTTACTAGGGTCGGCACGCATACCTTCCCACATGGAGACGATGCGATCGATGTTCCTAGGAGAATATTAGCATGGTTATTCGACAAGAGTTAACACAATGCCTACGTGTGGTGCAACCAAAATATCGGGTCGAACGCAGAGATAGGGACTCTGCTCATGTGTCCGGTCCTTGAGCGATTTTGTCTATCACTGCCAAAGCCGCCCACTAGCCCATGGACGGCGTTGTGAATATCTTCAATACTTCCGAAACCCCGACCGTTATTCTTTGGATCCCACTTATTGTGACTGACCTGGTCAAACATTTCGTAAGATTGAATTAGATAAACCACCCTTTCGCGAAGATTGCGCTCGACTCCCAAGTCTCTACTGACTTCCCGAGTAAATGGAGTGATTTCATCAAGTATGGCCTCCTTTTGTTGTTCGGGTGATTGTTCCGTCGACACACCAGCTGAATGATAGCGAGTTGTAGTTTGTAGGCCCTCAATCTATGCGACACGCCTGAATTAGCACACGAATCAAGGGAGCGAGAGCTCTACAACTCAGAGACATCCGAAAAGGCTCTCCCACCCACCTTGAAATCTTTCCCAACCCCTTCTTGAAACTTATACGAATACAATGGATTGGGGATTTCAACAGATCCATCTGCTTCTTTCTTCCGTCCTTCGTCCTCCTTTCTCAATGTCTCCGGCATAACAACTCGGACCACGTTCGAGTCAGTTGCCTCGTCGGGGAACACTGGAAGGTCCGAACGAGCCCAGTCTATAAAGCACATTATCAGCGAATCATCTAATTTATTGAGCATGAAATCAAAAGGATCACCCACCCCAAAATGGCATCCGGAATGCCTTAGCAGCCGCCAAGTACCTCCCCTGGCCTTCCTCTTCAGTAAACTGTTCCGCAACAGAGAGCATGGCGTCTTGGAGGACAGACTAAAAAGCGTGAGGAACGACTCGCTGTGCATTTGGATTGTTAAACACCTACCTCGAAGAGGGCCAGGTATGGCCGATGCCAAGTGAGGAACAAAATGGAAGTATGAGTGCAAAACCCAGCCTGTTGCTTCTTCAATTTCTCCAGATTAGGGTCATTTAATGGCCACGCCTGGTATGGGAACCCATGAATGCCTGGATAGGTTTAGTTGCAATCTCTGTGCATGGGTCATGTTAAATTCTCACCAGCAATTTGGAAGTAAGAGAGCTGGCCCTTCATGGGAACCTGTTGGAACTGCCAGAGGCCAAGCAAGTAGAGGTTCCACATGTCCGTATCCTTCTTGAAATCTCGCAGCTCTTGGCGAATTCCAGGGATCTCTATGTAGATGATTAGATTCCCGAGTCTCCATGCTGAAGCGAGTTTCTTACCGCCATTGTCAAGGGCAATACCCTTAATGGGATAGGATCCCTCTGGGTCTTTAGGGTCGAAATTTGGCATTTTGAATGTTCAATGATTGAAGTTTGCTACATTGGAGGGTGAGAAGTGATAGTAGCAGCAGTGGGAGGAGCAGGAGGGTGGCCGTCTTAAATAACCGAGGAGAGACCCCAAACTGCAAAATTCATCCTGACAAGCTTTTTTCCTCATTTACTAGAACATGTTTGCGAATTTATAGCCTGAAAATTTGTACTGTGAGGATTCCATGGAGACTTTGTTGCGTCTTTGGGTTCTTCCTTTCCCCTCATCATTGGTTTGCAGATGTGGAATAGTGTTTATCAGAGAAAAATGCTGTGGCAAGACTATTAGATGGCGCATTCCACGCCGGCCAGGTAGGGTCGAGCTGATCTGACGCCTAAGAGTCCTAAAATGTACTTTTTCTTTTTGCAACGGTGGTAAAGTAAGAATTACATAGAAACTTCATATTTTCTGCATGCCAACATCTTTTCCTATTGAAACAATTTGAAGTTAGTTTAAGATTCCATAATTGTAAAGTTTGCGTAGCTTGACTCGGGATTTATGTCACGCCTGCTTACCGTGCCCATCGATTGAGGCTTTGCATAAAATTCAGTCTTAGCCTAAATGAAACTGCCCCGAATTTTTATCACTCTCGTCACATACATGTGATACGACCTTTTCTGAACTATCATCACTAGTTTGCGTTCCAGACCACGCCCCAGCAACGCGCTGTTGCAATTCTATCGGCATCTAACCTACTTGGTAGTCAATCACGGTTCTCTGCGGGGTAAAGCTGATGAATACGCACCACCAGAGACGAATGTTATCATGACGGAATGGACGCGCTACCGGATGCGTGGCGGTATGCCATGCGTCAGCGGGCCGTGGGCGGTAGTTGTGCCCTCTCACGCTAATACGAACCGCAGGTCTTCCCGTTCTGTCCCGTCCTGTGCCGAAGCTACAGCCAATAGTTCAGACCGTTTGGACCGTCTCCATACACTGTAGCCGGCTGGCATACCCTTGTTGGCTAGCCCCGATGGGTCGCTACGTATGTCGATCTCCACCAGCCAGTGTATTTGGTGGTCTCAGCGTGCTGTGGCTGGCTGACAGGGCTGCCAAGGATCTCGATTTGCCTTGCTAGCCTGTGGTGTCAGCTTTGGTCGAATCCGGCATCAAAGTGCAGGTTTCCGAACGCTGTATCACATCATGGCTGTTTGCTGCCTTGGTGGCTGCATGTTGCTTATGGTGTCTGTCTATTGCTTATGGTGTCCGTCTGCTGCTGATGGTGGCTGAAACAGCGCCTCGCATGTACGACGGAATCCGGCGACTTCTCTTATTGAAAAGAGCCGAAGCCCCAGCATTATACCACCCGCTTGTTGAGCTCCTTGAATCTTTGGCAAATCTCATTGAACTCTGAAAAGCTCAACCTGAGCATCGAGAGAAAAATGACTCTCATTACTCGCTTTTGGCATGCCGTCGTGGGCCTTTTCACGTGGCTGACAATGTCACCCGTGGCAGAATACGGCTACCCTCCATCTCAACATCCACTTGGTGTACCTGTCACACATACCCACGAATATGATGACAATCCTCCCATTTTCAGACCCCCGGCAGCAAACCCGAACGATCACGACTTCGTGTGCGACTACAGCGCAATGGAGGGATGGTTTCCCTGTTCTACCCCAGAGAACAGAGAATGCTGGCTTCGGAACAAAGACGGCCGTGAGCTTAACATCCATACAAACTACGAGAACATCGCTCCCGTGGGAATTACTCGACACTACGTCTTAAATCTTACCAACGGCACGTTCAATGCCGACGGTCAACCCTTTACCGAGGCCAAGCTTTTCAATGAGACATATCCTGGTCCCTGGCTTGAAGCGTGTTGGGGAGATGTGAGTCCAACATCAGACAACAGTGTGATCCATGTCTCTGACTCATTGGTTGATAGACCCTTAACATCACCGTCGTCAACAACATAGTAGGTAATGGCACCAGCATCCACTGGCACGGGATTCGACAGAACCAGACGGTAGATATGGATGGTGTCAACGGCGTCACACAGTGTCCTATCGCACCGGGTCAAAACTTTACATATAGCTTCAAGACAACTCAGTATGGAACCTCTTGGTATCATAGCCACTATTCTGTACAATACGCAGATGGCCTGCAGGGCCCACTGGTAAGTAGACCTTCCATGAGTACAGGTTTCAACAATTTGTGAACACCAGCTGACAAGCAACACAGACAATCCACGGTCCAACTTCTGCGCCTTTTGATGCATCTAAGCGTCCGTTGCTAATCACGGATTGGTGTAAGTTACTACCGTTACGCGCATGAAGCTATTCAACTGCTAATAAAATGGAACCAAAAAGCGCACAATAGTGCCTTTCAACTTTTGTTCAACCCCGCCTGGGGAAACAAGACCATCCTTCTGAATGGCGCTGGAAATGTGTCCCACTACAACTATACTCCCACGCTTGACGTCCCAGATAACTATGAGTTGCATTTCAACAAGACGCCAACCGACAAGCCCACTCGGCCGAAGAGATACTTGCTTCGCTTGATCAACACTTCGTTCGACACTACATTCGTCTTCTCCATCGACAATCATTGGCTTCAAATTGTGTCGGCAGATTTCGTGCCTATTGAGCCTTACTTTAACACGTCTGTCTTGATAGGTATCGGCCAGCGATACAATGTCATTGTCGAGGCCAATCCCCTCGTAGGCGACGACAACCCTATCCCAGATGACGGCAACTTCTGGATCAGAACCTGGGTTGCGGACCGATGTGGGATAGCGCCAGGAGGTCCGGGCTATGAGCAGACTGGCATCCTGCGATACGATAACACTAGCATAACCGCGCCGAAATCGCTGCCTTGGACCAAAATCAGCAAGAGCTGTTCCGATGAGACATACAGCTCGCTGAGGCCGAAGCTTCCGTGGTATGTAGGTCCAGCGGCAAATGCCCAGACGGTTGAAGACGTCGCTGGTGAACAGTTCAATGTGACCCTCGACACTGAATCAAAGAATACGGAAGCGTTCAAGGACTATCCCTTGGCCACCTTTTCATTGCAGCAATCCGACAACCCGCAATTCAGACCACTTCAAATCAATTATTCTGATCCGGTCTTGATGCATCTTGGTGAATCTAGAGACACGTACCCTCCGAAGTGGGTTGTGATCCCCGAAGACTATACCGAGGACAAATGGGTATAGTTGAACTTGGTATTTGGCTGAAGGCGCTGTTCTAATTATTTTCCTAGATTTATCTTGTACTAACTATGGAGCCAACAAGCAGTGTTACTGGTGCTCATCCGGTATGTCATCCCTTTTCGTTCGCGACATGGTAGGCAAGGATGGAAACTCACATTATATCTCTTCAGATCCACCTCCACGGTCATGATTTCGCCATTCTGCAGCAGGAGGAGCATCAACTGTACGACCCTAGCAAACTCAATCTCAAACTTGACAATCCTCCGCGACGGGATGTAGTACTCTTGCCTAATGGTGGCTTCGTTGTCATCGCTTTCAAGGCTGATAACCCTGGTATTTGGCTCATGCATTGCCACATAGCTCGGCATGCATCCGAAGGTCTGGCATTGCAAATCCTGGAACGTCAGACCAATGCCAATAGGCTCTTCCCGTTGGACTCCCCCAACTTGATCGATGCAAACGATATTTGTGTTGAGTGGAAGAATTGGCAACATGCACAAAAGGAAGAGGTCTTCGAGGGTGACTCGGGCATTTAAGACTAGGTAGGCTGTATTTTGTGACCATGACAGCGCCGAACTGTACGGATAGTGTTTACCTTTCGGTGCAGCCTACCTAGCAATAATGCTCGCCGTAGATATACCGGCATTTTTGCACAAGTTTAGAGTCATTGTACAATTAATTAGACTTCATCTGATTAACTACTCTTTTTTCGGTTTTGCGCCTTCGGCTTCGGTGAATCACATATCACAACTCAATCACGCTGACTGGACACAGCGAGGTGCAGGTAAGACATGACAGGGGCACTGCAACCTACCATCGCCATATCGTCATAGCCAATCAAGCACAATGAAACGTAAAGAGGCAGTGCCAGCGAGGGTGGCTAGTCGAGGGCGTTGACTTCCACCGCAGAAGCTCTTGAGTGCGTATAGCGATGATTGGCTTGACAATAACACACCGCTATTTTAGGAGAGTAGCAATGGAAAGTAGTGACAGTGCGACAATAATACATGTCACCAACGCGATTGCTTCCGTTTGTATGCGTAGTCAGCAGTCTCATGGCAATGTTGTGGAACATGATCCTTCGCGGATGCGTCGGGGTGCCGTCTCTATTCGCCAAGTGGCGCCAGTCTCACCCCGCGTCAGTCCCGCCAACGCCCCGTATGATTGTGTAAGTCCTATGCAGAGCGCCTTAGGGTATAATCATTAGGCCTTGGTTGTTAATTGGACTTTCTCATAGAATTAAAATTAAAAACTACACGATCTTAAGACAATCACATGTTCATCACCTCCGCTCCGTTGTAAAGTGGATGGTTCACTCGTTTACTGCCCTATTTCTTCATGCACAAATATGTTCTCTGATATATTGCGTACAGCCCATTTAATGAGGGATCTAAATGTTCAATTGAGTGTGGATTCAGAAGGTGGATGGTGATTCTGTTGATTCAGAATGTCCCCGAGACCCTCTTTAATCGAGCGGGGTGAGATTCTCAATCCTACCCACCCTGACTAAGATCGGGACATTTGTAAATCAGAGAATTGCATATTCTGTAAATCCGGTCTCAATCTAACACCCTCCGATGTTTGATGGAGGGTGTTCATAGTCAGCCCGCCAGGTACAAGGTAGTTATCTCTCGTTGCCTTACAATTTATGTGTGAATCAGGACCCCGCTTGAATATTCATACACCCTAGTCCAAAAGAAGGCGGCCAATTAAAACACCCACTACCAGGTCACATGGTGCTGGTGCTACATGACATGAGCTTACGCGCATAAACTCAGCCTCATTCCTCGTAACGCATTCCAAAGCTGATTTTCATCTTGCCCGCCAAATGGAACCCCGAGTAAAGGCAAGGGATCCCTTGGATGAGAGTAGCGGTGCTGCCGAGGCACCGCTCTCTCCTCCGATCCTTATCGACCAGCTGCGTTCTCCGCCCGTTAACCACCTTGCGACTTCGGCCAGCGCCAGTGACCAACGCGACGACTCCAGCCATCCCCAAGAGGCCTTGGCATTTAGCTATGACGCTGGTGCCGATGACAACGATAACGCCGACCTTGGACAGGGACCTGGGCTGTTGCCAGCCCCCTCTTTTGATGGTGGAGCTGTAGGCTCGCCCATTGCGGAACTCGCGAGAACTACCAATGAACTAAATCTTCAAGAAACGTCCCATCCGACTCTCGTTTCAATGTGGAACATCTCTTGGGACCCGCCCACTGCGGGATTGGCGAGAGGAACCAAAGACGAGAGTGTACAGAAACCGTCGGACCAGCTTGGTGCGTTGTCCAACCTGGCAAAACAAAAAACCCGTGGATGGAAGCCTCAAGATAAGCCACCAGACAGAAAACCAGGCAGGTCATATGCAGATAAGCAGCTTGCATGCCCGTTTTATATCCGCGACCCCAACACACACCGGAAATGTCGGAGCATCAAGTTTCGCACCACTACCGACATCCGGCGGCATCTTCTGAGTGCCTCAGCACATCGGCAGCCTCGTCACTGCCCAATTTGCAAGTGTGTTTTCGAAGACCGTGACGACGCCGTACTTTGTACCCAACTCAACCAACATATCCGACAGAGCCTCTGTACCGAGGAAACGATCGTAGTTCCTGGAGTTACGGAGGAACAGAGGCAACGACTCGATTATGGTGAGAATTTCCAAGGTTCGCTGAGGGAAAACTGGTTTCACCTCTGGGATATCCTATTCCCCGACGATCCTCGGCCTATTTCGCCCTTTCTCGCTATTGAAACCCAAGTGTTTGATGATGATTTTGACTACTTTGGGTCATCTGGAGATGAAGAAGACAATGGCGAAAATAATGATAATGCATCGATTATCGATACAATCAGCCCGGATATGGCGGGTTTCAAGAAATATATCCTCACCCTGAACCCGATGTTGGTTACAGAAAATAATTACCTTGTGGAACGAATTGCACACCAGCAAGTGATCAGGTACCAAAGGCTGCTGAGGTCAAAGGTCACTCATCTGCGTCTGGCTGCCAACTGTCCTTCTGGCGCTCTTTGCATTGCCATGGGTGGATCTGCTTCTATCTTAGATCCGACTACCAATCTCCATGAGCTGGACCACCTCTCATCAGTTCATGATGATAATAACTCTCCTTCTAAGCGCAATATTAACGACGACACCTTCCCCACAGACATTCCCATGCCACCAACTATATATCTCCCAGCTGAGTTTGAGTGCCAACTCTGCTACCAGAGCAAGAAATTCCAAAAACCATCCGACTGGACGAAACACGTGCACGAGGATATTCAGCCTTTCACATGCACATGGGACAGATGTATAGAGCCAAAGACGTTTAAGCGGAAGGCTGATTGGACTCGACATGAGAACGAGCGGCACCGACATCTTGAGTGGTGGGTTTGTGATTTTGAAGGTTGTCGTCACCCGTGTTTTCGCCGAGATAATTTTCTCCAACATCTTGTGCGAGAGCATAAGTTTCAAGAACCTAAGCTTAAGAGCAAGCGTACCGTAAATGGGTCTACGGGGGTCGACCTGACTTGGCAGAAGGTTGAACAATGCCACATGGAGACGTCAACGCGACCACAGGATGAGCCTTGCAGATTCTGCGGCAAAGTATTGTCAACGTGGAAGGATCTGACAGTTCATTTGGCAAAGCATATGGAGGCCATATCGCTTCCAGTCATCCGACTCGTGGAAGCAAAGGCGGCAGAGCTCAAAGCCGATACAATTATCGACCCAGTTCAGGATCCTCCTCAAATTGGTAGATTTCCGATGCGGCCAGCTCTTTCCCCGATTCCATTTCAGACAAGTCTCGGAGAAGATATCCCATTATTTCCTGTTCAGGGGCAAATGAGTCAATATCCACCGTTTATCGCCCCAACAGATATTTACAAACGACTTTCAGCCTCAACGAGTCGGTTGATAGATACAGCGTACCCCCCACACCTGTATCCACAGATGGAACTCGTAGCTCCTACGGACTCTGGATACGCTTCTGTTAAAAAGACCACATGTGAAAATGGTCAAAAATACGTCGAAACAAGTGCTCAGCAAGACAGTCAGGATACGTTGGAGTCGCAATTTGACGATGCCACAACAGAATATACCAATGCATCGAGTGTTGGGACTTTGAAAAGGGAGAGCTACATTTCGGGCTTTGCAGATGATTTATTCCAATGCATCAACGATCTGCAGCCACACAAGCAGGAGATTGAGAGAATTTCCACCATTCTCCCTGACTTGCTGAAGGCCTTTGCCCTATGCCTCGGTTATAAGGCACCATCAGCAATGCACCGTGACGTGATGTATTTTGTACACAAACATCGCAGGTGAGTTTGCCATCGGCTCACCTGTAGCCATTTTTGTTTTCACATACTAACCTGCAAATTTTAGAATGATCGCCAAAGCCTTCAAAGACAGGTGTCGAGAGGAAGAGGAAAATTCTTCGGATACGCCTGACCCCAGCCCTACCGATGGCGAGAAGATGCCCCTCAATGAGATAATGAATTCTTGGTTTCAAAAACAAAATCTTGAGGAAATTCCACTTCATGCAGGAGTAGACGATATTGACTCAAAGTCTAGAGAGTCAGATGAAGACTCTGATGATGACAGCACCGCGATGGGGGGCTATCGAGACTTGGTTGTTGACACTGACGCATTTCGATGGCTTCTCGCTCGTATGCGGATGGAAATTCGCTCAGTTTCAACTGAGCCGAAATCCATGGAGGCTATCAGACAGAGGATCATATCCTCACTGCTTCCATCCCATATATTCAGCAGAAAGACGACCTCGAAAGAGTTCAAAGTCACTTTTGAACTCGATTGGGACCTGCTAGGTTTTTTGAAACAGCAACGGTACGCCAATGAGGACACCGAGACCATCTCCAAAGTCATTACATTGACTGGATCTGGTCAGGATGCACAGGCATTAACCTGTGCTGAATACCTGACCCAAACATGGCCGGTCACAGGACATGTCACCATGCAATTGATACAAGATGTGCTTAATAACAGATATGGAATTCCACAATCAGGTGAATGGCACTGTGATTGGTATCCAATTTATATGCTAACTTGTCTTGTAGCCTCTTTCTCTGATGGGACTGTGCTTTCAGCTCGGATTCAAAGCCCAGGGTTTGTTCTTGAGGCTTGTGGAAGCCCATTTTCTCTTGCAGAAATTGGAGAACAGCTTGGCTGGCTCGCGTCTGCACTTAAACCGTCACCTGGTGGTGCTGGAGTCGTTTGTTGCAACCCCTTTGTCAGCCATATTATCGAATCCAGTTCTCCCCCCCAGTCCTCTAAATTGCCGGTGTCAGCAGCGATTACATGCAAGATCGGGTTTAGTATCGAGATACTTCAGCAGTCTTCCGATGCTGGCAGTTGCCAATGCTGGTATGACATGTTTTTGAACCCGATAGTCGTTCGAGGATACCCTATTCCATCCAGAGTCCAGTCAAACACTGGTATGGAGATTCCACTTAATATCATGGCTGGCCTGGCTCGAAGTGAGCGACTGGATCAGTTCAATGGAAATACCTTCATCAAAGGATTTTCTACTCTGCTCGTGCCAACGGAGCGAATTGGAGACATGATTCTCTGGCATCTCGTCTATAATGTGGACGGAAGCCGTATATCCTATTTGGACAGTACCGTAACTCACATCGGAGATATCAGCAATCCTGATCTGGGGAGCCTGCGACATGTGCTTGGTTGGTGCTCAGAAGCTCAGTTCTATGCTGGTAGGAGTTGCCAAGACCGCCGAAGTATTGTGGCTAATATTTGGTGTAGGATCTTCCCAGGCGAATCATCCTGTCAGCGGATCGGGACTCCTCAAGACTCAAGAAGGAGGTTTCCTTGCTAACCTGGCTGTGTCTCCAGGGAGAGGCATCATGGGCGGTGCAAAATTTGTCTTGGGTCTTAGAGATACGCCTGCTCATGTGGCTCGCAATGGTGGCTACATACCAAAACTCCAATGGATTGCAACTAAATTTGTCCTGTTCTGGGATGAAAATGACAAGCGAGGCTGGCTCATCAATGGAACAAGTGCACTGCTACACATTGTCAGAGCGTCGCTAGCCCATAACAGCACAGATAAGTTCAAAGCTGCATTTGTCTTCAGACCAGAGGATATGAAAGAGTCCCCGACGCCCTTGACAGCAGATTCAGCAATTGATGTGCTTATTAACTCCGAAAATTTGGCACTCAAGTTATACCACGAAATGGACGGTTACCTATCACTGCAAAGCCGAATCGAGCATTTCTACCGTATCCTGGAGAAGCTCATTGATCATCAAGCTGATGGTTCAGGGGAAGATGGCACAAGGTTGGCAGATAAACCACGCCAATACCTCGAGGGCTGGGATTTCAAGGATCTTGCGACATCCCGCGACCCGATGTACCCACGAGTGGCTACTCTTGAGACCGAGGGCAAGGTATGGGTTGATTTAACTCGGGCCTTGCACACAATCACTCTCTTCGGTCGCGGCTTTGGGGAGCTTATAAGGCCAGCTGATGCAGACAACTGTGAGTACTGGGTCGAGTTGCCCAAGCAAAAGTACTACGTGGCAGCTGGTCTTTCGGATTTGATTCAGGTGGCGAATAATAACGATTACTACAATGATGGACATATGAGACTTAGCGAAACGACAATATGGCACACTCCAACTACCCTATTTGGGTCCTGTCGATGTCGAGGAGCTCTTAGACGAGATCACAGCGAGCCAGTGCAAGCATTGTTGCCTTCGACAATGTTACCTTTGTTGCTCCCTAGGAAAACTCCTGTCCCCGAGGAAAGCCTTGGCGCAGTTATCTTTGGGCAGCACTCTGCTTTTCCTTGGATTTGGAGAGACCACGGTCCTCCTGAAGATGGAACCGCCCCATCTCCCTCCAAGTTGTCCGATATGGACTCGTTTCATGACAGTGGAATTGGGTCAAGCACGAGATTATCCAATCTGGGAAGTGGCGCAGCATTATCCCGATCGAGCACGAGACTTTCCCATCCGGACAGTGACACAGGATTATCTCGATCAACCACGCCGAGGCTGAGTCGTATTGCGAATAATGACGATGTGGATGCTGCCTGGTTAGATACTGCATCTGCTATACCCGAAACACATTCCCACGAAGACTACACTGTCGGCATACTCTGTGCGCTACCAAAGGAACTATTGGCAGTGCGAGCCCTCTTTGATAAAAAGCATGGCGTACTCGACAATATGACGGGAGACACCAACCATTATGCGTTGGGACAAATGAAGCGACATATGGTCGTTGCAACCTGTCTACCTAAGGGAGTCTACGGAACAAACCCCGCTGCTGATTCCGCGTCTAACATGAAGAGGAGTTTCAGAAATATCAAATTCTGTCTCTTGGTTGGTGTTGGGGGTGGAGTCCCGTCAAGACAACATGATATCCGCCTCGGGGATGTTGTCGTAAGTACACCCACGGCAACTTACCCGGGTGTAATCCAGTTTGACCGAGGAAAGGAGAACGAGAATAGCAACTTTGAGCCAACTGGATCCCTCCCACCCCCACCTTGGTTCTTAATGACCGCCATCAGTCATTTAGAATCAACGCCAGATCGTTCCTCTAACCCGCTTGAGCCATACCTGGCACAAATTGAACCGAGAATTCCCTTTTCCGAAAGGACAAAGTACAAACACCCTGGGCAAGAGTACGACCAGGTCTCCCACATCGAATGCTCAACATGCCAAGGTATAGGGGAGTGCGCCGAACGCAGTACTTTCCTAAGGAACAGAAAGCGTCGACCGACAGATGATCCAGCAATATTTTACGGGCTTATTGCTTCTGGAAATCGGGTTATAAAGGACGCTCACTTTCGAAACGAATGGGCGCAGAAATATGACGTTTTATGCTTTGAAATGGAAGCAGCAGGAATTATGAACACATTCCCATGCCTTGTTATTCGAGGTATCTGTGATTATGCAGATTCATCTAAAAACAAGGTCTGGCAAGAGTATGCAGCTGCAACAGCTGCTGCATATGCCAAGTTGCTACTGGGTGAAGTAGCTGTGGTTGAAGGGCAGTGTGGTTTCATGTTTGGGAAGCGAAACATGAGTTTAAGCCATATGTGTCAAGAGGAGATATCTGAGAAACGACAGAGAGTTTAAGGATATAGTTGGAGATAATACCCAGTAGTTAAGAGATACTGCCACACATACTGTCTATCACTTGTTGTCGCGCAGGCTACTGCGCAACCCGAACAACGACGAGATTGACGATCTGGTATACTGCTCACAAATTGCGTACAGCTTATTGATGTACAACAACCTTCAAGGATAATGTAACTAATTCAATAAGCATAGGTAATTATGGCTTAGCATATGGGACAGGACGGTTACCCAGTCAATTAAGATATTCTTGTCATGTAGAGTCGGGAACTTCTGATAGCGTTGGTTGCTAGTCATGAGCAACCAAAACGGGTTTGAGCAAATTGGACAGTGACTTGTTGAAAGACCACGGGATTTAAATCTAACACTGTTGCATGGTGTGAGAGAAATGAATATTCAGTGACCAAAATTTCTTCATTTATGCTCAACTAATGATCATCCAAGAGGTAGATGATTATGAAAACAGCCTATGCAGAGCCCACATATTGGAAGCTTGAGACTGGGAACCTTAGGTCAGGGATGTGAAGCTGTCATTGGGGAAGCTAGAGTCTGATCCATAAGGGAGTCTATAGACATTTGATAATACCTAAATGTGATTAGAACTATATATGTCTTCACAATACTCAGTATCCAACGTTTTATCATGCCATATCATCGCTTATTATCGGATTAACGAATGAAATCATTGATCCTCTTCTCATCTAATATCTCTCGTTCTACCAACCTCCCTGTCTCAATCACATCTCCGTTAACTTGCTCATAGCGCGCCAGCGTGGGTACATTGTGGATGTTCCAATGAGTCCTGTACAAATTCCCGGGTGTCTTCCATCTACATCGCATGATAAGTCAGTTAAATATCATGGAAGACTCTCTCCACACTCGCTTCACTACTGTGCAGCCGGTTTCACTGAGGATGTTTTAAGGAACGTACTCTGGTCTTTGTCCAACCTCAATAACATTTACATTTTGTGAACTATCTCCTGAAAATGCGGCACGGATATAAGGCAATGCAGCCTGGACATCGGGACACCAAGACAGCCCGGTAGCTTGGTCTGTGGACGATATAAACACAATAAAAACCTTTGAGTCGGTTATTTTCGGCAACACCAGTTGGGTTGCAGAGCCAGGTAGTTTGAAGTCTGTCGTAATTGGCATTCTCGCAAGCGAAAAATGTTTGGTGAGGAGGAATGAACCCGGTTTATGATAGAAGCAATGGTTACCCTTCGCCCAACTGTCTGGCAAGAAACTCTTATGAGGGAATTTTAATCAGCAAAGATGACACAATCGATAATAATTCTTAGCTCATTATCTAGAAGGATTGATATGGGGCTGTCACTGTGGGATTCTTAAGGCTGCGGGGCTCTCATCTCCGATTACAGGCCAATTTTAATCACGCCATCATATGCTGTGGGATACTCCGGCCAATGGCTTCCGAGAACAGGTGGGATCGTTACAAGTCTCACTTACAACGTAACCTCAATGGGTCTGATGGGTCTGATCCTTGTATCCAAAAGCTGGAAAGGTTGGTATTCGATTTGTGACGAATATTGATTGAATTAAAATGGACAACACTAATGACTTCCCAGAATCTCTCCATCTCTCTCACTTTCTAAATTCTACGAAAAGGCCGACCCGGACACCACGCACATCATCTTTTCACCCACCTTGCCGAGAGAACTCGCAGCATGGATACGATAGGTAGTCTCAAAGCTGCTGCCGTGGCTTTCGGGGACGAGCCACTCTTCACATTCCCGGATGGCCAGGTAGTCAAGTTATCTAGAGGGTACATTCCTCTCCTCGTCAATTATACCCTCGAAGACAAAGCTGCGAAGGGATTGCGGAAGTTCAAAGCAGCAGAAAGGCTGCAGTCTCCTGTCTTTTTCACAGCGCTCGAACTGGTGCGAGATCACAAGGTCCTATTGCTGAGCGGGGGCAGCGGTTCCGGTAAGACCAGCTTCGCTAAACACCTTAGCTTTCGCCTGGCAAATGAAGGTTCAATTGGACCGCATTTGATATTACGAAACTATGATGGAGATGTTTACGAAGAAAGTTGGCAAGTTAATGGCATTCTGCCTGCTTACTTCACGATAAATAGTCCCGAGGCTTTGAGGGCAATAATCGATGACACCCTGCCGAGACTTGTTGGGCTCCTTGAAAGTGAAAAGGAGAAAAATGAGCGAACTTTATTGATTATTCTCGACACTGTTGAAAGAGCAGGGACTCAAGGCCAGGCTCTCCTCACTGAGCTGCTTGCCATAGTCGTGGAATTTGACAACATCAAGCTCCTCGTCCTTGGAGACACCATTGCTGTCAAGGATTGGAACTTACCCTCTCATTTGGCGCGCCACGACCTTCTTCCCCTACTCGAAAATGAGCGGCGGCAGGCAATGAGCACATTAACACAACTTCCGTCATCTGAAGTGGTTATCGGCACTGGAAAAGCAGCGTCGACCCCCATTTACTTCGCCCTAGCGTTGCAAGCAAGTCACCGAGGTGACCAAGCTGAGGGGCTACTTGATGCATGGCTGGCGGTTGTCGCCCCTAATGGAAAAGATTCCAGCAGACTCGCAGCCACAGCCTTTTTTCATCTTGGTGGCAAGTCGCAACCCAACGACGAGGTTGAATCGCCAATATCTACGAAGTCCAAGGGTCTCAATCTTATCCCCTCGAATATCATTCAACAATTATTGGCTGCCCGTCACCTTTTAACCCTACCATCGAAGGCGGCCATTGAATTGTTCCATGAAAACGCATTGAAGGCTGAGCCAATATTGCGCAGCCTGCTTGTCCGCCTCGATAGCGTGGGCGACTCGATCAATCTGGTCGAAGGACTCATCCATGGGCCGAGAATCAGTGCGCAACTCGGCGCATTATTAGTTTCTGATTTCATCGAAGTGTCTAGCAAGTTCAAGGAGCAGATCCTAGATCACATGTTAGCCATCATTGAGAGTACTCTGCCGGTCACTCAGAGAGAAAAGGCAGGCCGTGTTCTCTCTCGACTGGGCGACCCCAGAGACCTGATGGCTCTAGCCAATGTTCCCGGAGGAAATTTTATTCTTGGTTCAGAGAACCATGTTAATTCACAGCCTCTTAGGTCTATATCCCTAGATTCTTATCGCATCGGAATCTACCCTATCGTCAACAGGGACTTCACCGTTTTTGTTCGGGAAACAGGCCGTGACTGGCTAAGTCTAGATGGATTTTCTCCGGAACGACAGAATGCACCGGCGACTGACCTTACCTGGTACGATGCAATGGCTTATTGCGAGTGGTTAACTTATCGCTGGCAGGCGAGCGGCAAGATAGCTCCCGATGAACATGTGCGTCTACCGTCAGAGCCAGAATGGGAACGTGCAGCACGGGGAGGTATAATTCAAAATGACGCTGGGTTGATCTATCCTTGGGGCACGGGATGGCAATCCGATAGCGCCAATTGCGAAGAGACAGTGTTCAACAGAACCTGCTCCGTGGGGCTGTTTTCCCAGGGCCGTTCCCCTTATGGGTGCTATGACATGGCGGGGAACGTCTGGGAATGGTGCACAACGCTCTGGGGCACCGACATGGCTACGCCGAGCTTTAGCTATCCGTGGAGTAACGACGGGCGAGAAGCTTTAGATGCACACGATTCAATACGGCGAGTCCTGCGCGGTGGGTGTTTCTCCAGCGGGAGCCTCAAGATTACTACCACATACCGTGGCAGTCTTGAACCAGCAGGTTTCTGGCGTGGGAATGGCTTCCGCATTGTCGTTGCATCAGTCTCATCTTGAACGCACGCAGGAGCTGCGGCCAATTTGTATTACGACATTTTCAATCCCACTGGCATATCTTGGCCCCAAGCCCTGGAGGTAAATAAAGTATGTCAGGCATATTGAAATGACTGTCAGATATTAGTTCATTTTGAATCTCCGTACCTTAAGGTGGCCCGAGATATAGTCCTAAATTTGTATCTATAGTCCCTGTCGGTGTTTTACCTTGGATCAGTCATCCTTATTTGACTCTATTCTTCATCCATTGTTGACGTCGATAACGGACCACCACTCGTAACCACTAGTTAATGCCGGGCATAGTGTCATTTTGTGACTTGACTATCTATTTGATACGCTGGCTTGTAGCAATTCAAGATATAGATCATTTCTCCACGGAAAGCTTAAAGTCATCTGTTATGATATGCATCTCCATTTTCATGCAATATTCAGCACCCCTTTACAATCAAGATTAAGACCTTGAACATGCAACCTCGCAGCAAACACCTCTATCGGGTGGACTAAGTACAGCCAGGGCGGGTTCTGTCTCAGACGTTCCAGGCACTGGCTGTATGCAATCTGCCTGTCACGATCTTCTACAGCATCGTTTGCCACTTTGATGAGCTTATCTACCTTGACATCCTCATATCCTTGCCACCACACTGCTCGAGTCACACTTGAGATTTTGTCGTCAAGTACACGATATGTGCTATGAGGTGATGAGTCAAACAACGCTAGGTCTCCAATCTCTTTCTCAAGTCCGACTTGGCGAGCATATGCTGCACGGTCCTGTTCCACCTCCACTGTCACCTTGAAGCCGACAGCTTCGAGTGAAGAAACCACGAAGCTCGTGATGGCTTCAGCGCGATCTGGCATGTATTCCGGTGTACGTAGAGTTATGGGCCTGCTCAAATCAATTCCCTCGAGCAGCCGTTTCGCCTCCGACAAGTCATAGGGAATAGGCTCAAGACTCGCTTTTTGTGAGCCGAGGTGAAATGGACTAACAATGGTGGCTGAAGGTATAGCGAGACCGTTGAATACATCGAGAGCCAGTGCTGCAGTGTCAACAGCGTGGTTGACGGCGAGTCGCGCATTGGGGGAAGTAAATATTCCATTTTGGCAATTCAGGTAGTAAATGACAGAGAGCGTGTTCGTTGCCCTTCCCCACTGGAGATTTGGGAGGAAGTCAGGAGGTTTTTCCAGCCTTTCGAGGTTCAGCGCGACGTCAATTTTGCCCTCAGACAACTTCCTGAATCTCTCTTCTGCACTGGGCTGCGGGCTTTGGCTGTTGCCCCTCGAGCCTGCATACTCCAGCACAGTTCTGCCTTTTTCTTTGTCAAATTCCACGACTCGATACCGTCCAGTGCCCAGTATCGGTTTCCCGTCAACCGAGACTCTGCAAATGTAAAGCTCAGTAAAGATATCCAAGATAGCAGCTATCGGTTCTGGGTTCTCAACCCTGACGGTTCTGCCGTTGATCGCGGTGATATTAGCACGCGCGAGGTAGCGATGGTAACTCCACCTCATCCCAAAGGTATCTCTAGAGTTTAGAATCCCATGAATAAATTCCACGATATGCCCCGCTTCGCATACCACGCCATCGTGGAACACGGCTCCATCGCGGATGTAGAAATGCCATTCGCAGCCGCTTGGAGAATGTTCCCAGCGATCAAAGAGAGCTGGGTGTGCTAGGCCGCCAGGCTGCCATTTCAGAAGAGGCTCGAAAACACAATTTTTCAACGTCAGCACACTGGAATCGTCCGTGACCTGTGTAGGTTGGCGAAAATCGACCTTCTCGAGGCTAATGCGAAGGGTGCTTGTTTTCATGGTCAAATGACTAGTAGATGATTGGTATGGAGATCCCTTGTCCATACCAGATTGACCGCAATAATCGCGGTGTGCAAGGGCTTTTTAAGCCAGGATGCGAAAATTCTCGCGTCTGACTCGATGACATGGTTTTGGTAATCACGACGTACACGGTATCGTTGGCGTAATAGCTCTGACTACTATGATGGTTGCAGCCAGCCAGGGTTAAGATCCACTGAGGAGCCCACCGATACACCCGCAGTCGGACAAGCTCCCTATTAGGATCTGATTCAAACCATTTTGCAGGGTTTCAACACCTAATCTCCATTTTTCCCCAAAAGTTCACGGCCATAAGTAGGCTTTTGCTAGCCACCTAATTCAGAGACACAATATTGGGTCTAAATGGTGTCATGACGGCAGACCCACCGTGCATTATCAAGACGAAGCAAGGGCGAGGACGTCGTAAAATAGTATTTCTCATATATGGTTATGAACCTGCTTTCTCGGGAGATTATTATGGTCATTTTAAACCCTCCTACATGTACTAATAAGTCAACATGTCTGTATCCAAGGCAGTAGCCCTTCCCGACGTGGCGAACGACAGCTTGAATCACGAGGTCAAAACAACATCCCGTTGGCGCCGTATAGCAGGGCTGTTCTGGGATTCCTTCGAAGGAGATCCAAGGGACAGAAAGTATGTTCGAAAGCTTGATAGCTTCATGTTGTAAGTCAACGTCTATCTGCGACCCAGCCCAGAGTCGATACTAAATGCAGCAACTAAAGCACGACTATTTGTCTCGGTTACTTCATCAAATACCTAGACCAGACAAACATCAGTAAGTTGTTCTATCACTGCTACACAGTGGTCTTGTTCTGAGTTTTGCGATCTACAGGTAACGCCTTCGTTAGTGGCATGCGAGAAGACGTGAGTTATACCTACCTTGCATGTTATATCCCCAGAGTCTAACGTATTACTGTCCTCCAGCTTGAGCTTTATGGCAATGAAAGGAACTGGCTCAATATCTGGTTCAGCCTTGGCGTCATGGTTGGCAGTTTGCCGACAATGATGTTCCAACTAAGCTGGGCGCGACCTTCCTACTTCATTCCAGCTTGCGAGATTGTCTGGTCTGCTCTTGTAATGAGTATGGCTGCGGCGAAAAATATTGAAACTGTAAGCTCTTATTATTAAATCAGTATTGACTTACCTCAAAGGTCACAAATACTAATTTGTACAGCTGTACGCTCTCAGATTCTTTATTGGCCTTTTTGAAGCGTGCGCATTCCCTGGCTACATCGCGTTACTAGGCGGTTGGTACGGTCCCAAAGAGCTCACAAAACGGGTTGCCATTCTGTTAGAGATTGAGTCGATAGCCAGTATGTTCAGTGGGTACTTGCAAGCGGGACTTTACAAAAGTATGGATGGCCGGCACGGCATTGCCGGATGGAGATGGCTATTTATCATGGACGGTGTCATTTCTGTGCCAATCGCTTTGTGGGGATTCTTTGGTATCCCAGATCTCCCACATACGACTAAGGCATTCTACTTGAGCGCAGAAGATCGAGCATACGGGATTCAACGAATCGAAAAGGTTGGACAACGGCCGCCAGTGAAGCTATCCTATAAGGTAATCAAGGAAGTCTACTCTGGTTGGAAGATTTGGGCTTTTGTCTTCCCCTACGTGTAAGTCCTACGGCTCGGGTAAACGCTCCAATTTGAAGCTAATGTGATCCCAGAATGTTAGCAGCATGCCACACCGCAACAAGCTACTTCAATCTCTGGCTTTCTGCTGCTGGCTACAGCGTCGTCAAAGTAAACGTTCTGCCAACCGGTGGCAACGCAGTCGCTATCGTTGTTACTATCTTTTGGGGAATATTAGCAGACCGCACAGGCAAGAGATTGATCCTCATCAATAGCTTGGTGTTGTTGATGATACTGTCAAATATCTTGCTATCGGTGTGGAATATTCCCAAAGCAGGCCTTATGTTCGCCTATTACCTGTCGTACGCTGGGTCAGCAACAACACCAGTACTGATTGTGAGTTTTGGTCCTGTTCCATGGTTTACTACCAAAGTTGAAGAGATTTTACTAACAATGGTAAAGGCCTGGGGCGCGGAGTTGAATGCCAGTAACCCGAATTTGAGACAGTTGCTCGTCGCGACTTCCAACATTGTCTCCTACGCCTGGGTTCTCTGGGTTCCACGTAAGCTGATATTTCTGATATCACCCTCAAGACACCGTGTAACATCTAACATGATTAATGGCAGTGGTTCTATTTCCTACCTACGATGCTCCCAAATACAAGTACGGTTATCAGATCTTGGTCCTATTTGGCGGCCTTGCAATAGTCGGTACATTCCTGCTGTCGTATTTGCACAAACGCGATGTGTAAGTTTATTCCCATAGCCCTCCAACTAAACTTTATAAGCTAATATTTAAAATAAAAAGGAAGAAGAGGTCTATTGAAAATGAGGACATATTGACAGACGGATATTCGGAGTAGTCCGTTTTAGCTTCTTGTTATATTTGATGACTTCTTCGCGAATACCCTGGTCCTTCGTGATTTACTTTGCATCACTCGACACCTTTGTGTGTACTGGGTGGTTGCAGGTCATATTTTAAGTATTGATACCTTATCGGGGCTTCTCCCAATCCTTCATTTTCCTCTGGTCATCATTCAAGTAGATAATTGTATTTCAAGGACATATTTAATCATGTATGAAGCTAACTCTGTCTTTAACGTCCAATGATTGTGGAATAATGGCACGGTCAGCCCAGTTCAAATATCCGTCCCGTTTGTCGTTATTTCGCCACTTGCTGTAAGTGAATGGGAAATTAGCAGGACTTCTTGTGGACGTAGAAACTGGAGTCAACTTACTACCACCAATGTTCATCGCCTGGTTGTTCTTCGTAGAGACTATCGGCCTGGCCAGCTTGAAGCTTTTCGACGTAATCTGGATTGTAAAGCAGGGGCCTCCCGATTACCACTCCATCCATGAGCCCATTCTCGATCCACTCATCTGCTTCTGATGGCGAAAAGGCTGTATTTCCAAAGAGAAGTGTATTTTTGAGGATTGGGCGCAGGTAAGCGATTGGGTCCCATCGAACTCCGCGTGGCTTTCCGTCAATCATCAAATCGTATGACGCCCACCATCGCATGACCTGAACATAAGCAAGGCCGAGCTTTTCGAGTTCTGTGCAAAAGCCTCCGTAGGTTGCCTTTGAAGCCTCAACTGACGGCTTCCCATCGGCGTCAAGCTCTCCCATGTCATTGTATCCCCCGCACGGGGCAATCTTGACGCCAATGCGATTCCAGGGAAAGTGCTCATGCATCTTGGCCAGGCATGCCAAGGAGAACTTCATTCTGTTTTCTAGGGAACCGCCCCAGCCATCTTGCCGAAGGTTACTGTGAGACTCAAGGAATTGCATTGGCAGATATCCGTTGGCGTTGTGGATCTCCACCCCATCGAACCCAGCCTCCTTGGCAAGGCGGGATGCACGACCGTAAAGCTCGATTATCTTTTTGGGGTCCTCAATTGGCGTTGGAGTGACATATCCAGGCGCTCCAGGCACGTTACGGAACTTGCCTCCTCGTGCAGCGATTGCAGAGGGGCCGGGTACGGGTTCGCCAGACTCCCGCTGAACTCGCGTTCCAGGGTGTGCAACGCGGCCAACGTGGTGGAGTTGGCAAAATATTAAACCGCCGCGCTCATGAACGGCCTGAGTGACCTTTTTCCAGCCGTCGACATGCTCTTCGGAATAGATTCCAGGCATAAATGTCCATTCAACACCCTGTGGGCAGATCAAAGCAGCCTCTGAAATCTAAGGAAAGGTCACGGTCAGTTAGCACAAGCAATCCAAGATAGTAAATGCTTAAGTGTCCTCACAATTAATCCAGTTCCGGCTCGCTCGGCGTAGTACGGAACGTGAAGATTCTCCCGCGGAATGTTATCGCGGTTTCTCGTCAATGAGGCCATGACTACGCGGTTCTTCAACTCAAGGTCTCCCACCACCAGGGGCTTCAAAATGTTCTCAAAATCGGACCCCATATTGTTGATGCGACGGAAGATCAGCGATGCCACAATAACGAACTCAATGAATCTAGTAAGACACGATCTTGCTTCCTAAATCACATTGAGAAGAATACTCGTGTGCCACTGATTGACTCTACAGACGCCTAATATCGTTGAACCTTGAAAAAGTAGCTCCATGCTGTGATTGGTGTATTCCCGGGCGATTAGATACCCCAACATCCCCGAACCTCCAAGAATCCCGAGCCATGACTAATTCCTTCTCCAACTGACTCGAGGGTGCCCGGGGACCCGCCAGATGGTTAGCGTGAGAGACTCGGAATGGCTTGCAAATAAGGCATTCATAGAATATTTCGGCCTTCACATCATGCCTTCATATTTTACACGGTGTGCTGTTTGTGTCTCTCTGGATTATCTAAGTTCAGATTTAACGCAAATTTAACGTCAAAGGGCCAATGATGTTGTCAACAATCAGTTACCAGGACCTTAATGATTTCAGTGGGCTCCCCGCTGTTCGAGAAATTCTTGGTCGGCGGGACCCAGGATTTACCATCAATGGGCTCCTTAAGCTTGCCGAAAATGATGCTATCAATAAGCTGGTGAGTCTCATCATATCAGTACTTGAATAGAAGAAATAGGCGTCAGCTGGCGGACATTGCGTTACAGAAAGACATAACCATTCAGAAGCATGAGCTTGCTACTTCATCGTCTCCAGCATTGGATGCAGTGGCTACTATTATGAAGGCCTTACACTCCCTCTCTCATACAATCTTTAAGAACCTCTCTCATGGTGTTGAATTGCCTTGGGAGAAATACCTGGGTGAGATGCACGAGTTTGCTGCGCCGGGAAAAGACGAGCTACGAGTTGTGCCTCGGGGTGAAAGCATCGATAACGAATGGTCAACATTGGTAAGTTCATAAATGTTCCAAACTTGCAATATTTTCCGGGTGATGGGCGTGGTCTAATGTCTTTCTCTTAGACCATTGTTGTGAATTCCTCTTCACCACAAGAAGCACTGGTGCTATTTGGCGCAGCCCTGTCTGTGTTTACTGAAGGGATCAGCCCAATGCCAACTGGATCTAAGATTAATGGCGATTTTCTGCCTGCTGCATCTAACGATGAACAAAGCTATTGGCTTGTCTACTATGTGCGACCAAATGAGGATGTCTGGTACACGAGAACTGCGGGGGCGTTGATGACTCCGCTGAGCACACAGGAATATGATTCAGGGGAACGTGTAAAGGATGTAGTAGGAATTCACCAAATATTTTGAGCCCACCAGATGAGAAATACTACCATCAATCATACCATCATTAAAATCAACAGTCTTCGCTTTGTGCTCGAGTCAGTGACTGACGAGGTCAATCCACACCACCCTCGAAGTGCGGGGAAATCTCTGCTCATCACATCTACCCCGGCTCAAGGAAGCGTGGAGAATGTGGAGAACCCCGGTGTTGCCCTGTCTTGTAGTTTTCGGCCAGGACATAAAGCAGGGGGTTCAGCCTGCTCACACGGTCATTAAATCTCATTAAATCTGCCTAACTGCTTGAGTACCACTCAGATCCAACAACCTTAGGAAAGATGACAGAAATCGTACCTCTCCCGGCCCCGAGTCTTCACCTTCCAGCTTCGTCAACGACGGTGCGCGTACAGGCAATTGACACAACCACACGCATGGTGTGTGATGCCCGCGCATTCGTCCAGCCTCCTCTTGTCGGCCATGAGAAGCTCAACTTCAAGACCATGTGCTTTCTACTCGAGCACACAACATCCTCGGGATCCGAACACGTACTCTTTGACTGTGGCTCCCGAAAGGACTTCTGGAACGGCTCGCCCCAGACGAAGAGGATGATTGAGGGACACGTCCCTGCAGTTCAGGTTGATCATGGTGTTGATGAAATTCTCACCTCCGCTGGCTTTGACCTAGCAGACCTAAGTATGCATCTTCATTTCACCATCTAGCATCTACCCATCGTCGTGCGCCAGCTAATACTATTTCCCAGAGGCCATCGTGTGGAGCCATTGGCACTGGGACCACATCGGCGACGGGTCGAAATTCCCATCCACCACAGATATCGTGGTTGGACCAGGGTTTACTGACGAGTTTGTCCCAGGTTGGCCCGAGAACCCAGAGAGCTTCGTCCTGACCAGTGATTTGGAGCAAGTTCATCTCCCAAACGAATGAACCACCGATGCTAACTTTGAGATCAAGGGGACACCAAATACATGAACCGAAGTTCGACATGACAGTCGCCGGATTCTCTGCTCATGACTACTTCGGCGACGGCTCCTTCTACTTGCTAGATGTGCCTGGCGTTAGTTTTCCAAATTTTGTTCCTGATAACTCGCCTTCCACTAAACTCGCGTATTAGCATGCCCTCGGTCACATCTGCGGACTGGCACGTACTACACCAGACACCTTTGTTTTCATGGGAGGTGATTGTTGTCATTATGCCGGCGCTTTTCGGCCAACGCCGTACTTGCCACTGCCGTCAAACATTCCGACCGAGGAACTTGATGCCTATTACCCTCGTCCTTGTCCGTGCTCTGCGTTCACAATTCACCATCCCACAGTAAGGCATGGTGCGAACGCAAGCTCCGACGAATCTCGGACAAAGCCGTTCTACGATATTTCCCAAGCCCCTGGCAGCGCTTACAGTTTTGGTGATATCGCTCAGTCAAGCGTCAATATGCTCCAGGCGCTAGATGCTCACCCGTCAATCTTCATTTGTCTTGCACACGATGATGTTCTTTTCAATATCCTCCCACTACTAAATCACGAACCAACGGCAGACATCAATGACTGGAGACGCTTAGGATATAAAGAAAGGTCTCGCTGGGCATTTCTCAATGAACTCCCTAAAGGCGACAAGCCAGGACGAAAACCTTTAGTAAATGGGTTGAGGCGCGAAGGCAGACTTATTTATTGGAAAGAAGATGGCGGGTTCACTGATGTCGACAAATAGTAATTCTTACACTGCACATTCATGGTTCTCATCACACACAATAAGTAAGACTTAGCAGATAATATTTGAAGAAACTAATAAAGACTTCTCTATTTTCTCTACATTCGTGGCGCACTGAATGATACGGGATAACTCTGAAAAACATTCCATTTGTGACAAGGTCCTAGTGAACTCAGCCCATGTCTGACTATTTATAAAGTTAACAATACCTTGTGAACCTTGCGGGCATTAAAAAGCTCATAGGCCTCGGAGGCCTGCTCGAGCTTCATGTGGCATTCGCATAGGAAAGCAACCTTGTCCTGAACTTCAATCAAGCATTCGAGTGCCTCTTCGAATATACCACGCACAGGACAGCGACCCCAAGCAATTGTGACATTCTTGGCGTATAGAGTCGGGCCATGAAATGAAACTTCCTCCGTCTGGACTCCCACGCTGCTGATGCTTCCAAACGGGCGCACCATGTCCACGCAAAGCTGCATGGCGGCAACAGTTCCAACGACCTCTAATACAACATCCGCACCGCGCCCCTCGGTTGCGGCTAAAATCTTTGCGGTTGGGTTTTCTGTGAGTAGTAGTGGCGTGGCTCCCAGTTTCTGGGCCTCTGCAAGGCGCTCTGGGACCATGTCAATGGCAAAGATGTTATCGCACCACTGGGAAGCGGCTGCTATGGCGCAGATCCCAACTGGGCCGCATCCAACCACGACGGTGCAGGCGGATTTGGCCTCGTCTCTAGGAAGCGGTTTGAGGAAACGGGAAGCGCAGAAGTACCCGGTTGGAAAGATATCGCCCATTAGAACCAACATATTGTCCGGGAGCGATGCCGGCTTAGGTACAAGGGTTGAGCTGGCAAACGGCACTCGGACATATTCAGCCTGGCCTCCATCAATGCTTGTGGCTCCAGCACTGTTTCCTAAATATTTGGCGGTCAGAGAAAACTCCATTTGAATGGGTGCCAAGTTCTTACCAAAGAGGAAACTGTTCTCACATCGGCTGGTTTGCTTCTTTTTACAATAAAAGCAATACCCGCATTGTGTCGTAAACGTTGCCTATGGAAGTCGGGTTTAGTCGGCGGCATGTGTCTCGGAATGTTTCTACATACCACAACCGAGTCGCCGATATTGAGCCCAGTGACTTGACTCCCTATTTGATGGACAACTCCGGCGAATTCATGGCCTGGAATGAAGCCAGTGGGAATCTTTTGGTGTCCGCGATACCAATGCAGGTCGCTTCCACAGAGGGCCGCAACGCTCACTTTAACGATGGCATCGCGAGGGTCCTGGATGACAGGGCGTTTGCGCTCCTCCACAGCTACCTGGCCCACTCCCTTGAAGATTACTGCCCTCATCGAGCTTTCTGATGCCATAGTTTGTCTGTGCTTCCCGTATGTATTTGGCCCCGTCTCGAGTGATAATTATTTCACCGAGATAGAGTCTGCTTGGTGTTATCGCAGAGTTAGCTGCACAGCCGCGTTTACCCTGCACCTATAAAGACCTGCAGCAGCCTGCAGCAACACATCATTGCTTCACAGAAGAAATAGCATGGGGAGAAAAATGCTTCCCCGCAATCGATAGTTCCGTCGCCAGGGCTCTACCGATGGAGAATGACGCGTGAAGCTTCCGGGGAGGCCGGTGGCTGCTTGAACGACCCAAAAAGAGTTAGCCTCCTTTACCTCTCTATGACTGGTCTGGCTTAGTGATGGGGTGATTACAAATCGTCGGGGTAGAAATTGACGAAGCCACACTACTTCGATCAGTTTGTTGGAGAAGAAATGATTGATCCCCACTCTCAAGATATCGGCAAGTCCAGATCTTGGACCATTGGAAACCAATCATAGATTCAACAGTCACATCTCTGGGCTCGGTGTTCGACGAAGTTATCTTTATTTGAGTGTGTGGTCTAATCTATCGTCTTGAGATTAAAGTGGTAGTCATAAACCTGGTGGACATTGCTGATGATGCCTACCCTACACCATCTTCGCAATCCATAACACCAAACGCGTCGACATTGGTCTGTCTAGATTGTAGTCCTCAATTGCGGCCATAGCTTTAAAACCGGCCTCCAGCTAGAAGTAGCCTACGCCCCTTACCTGATCTTTGACAACAGAACATGCGGATATCCATGCTAGGGCGATGATAGCCCTTACCTGGCGCCAAACACGTGAGCGAGCGGGGAGACTCCAAGAGAATCCCGAGCCCTGACGTAACTTCCCGCCGTCACCATCATCACCACCTTGCCAGACAGCGCAGTTCACCTGTCCTGCTTGCCTGTCCTGCTCAAACTCGCCCTGCTAGATGTCCTTGTATCAGCTCATATGCCAATGGCAAGGGGCCGCCCTCGTATCCAGGTGGCACCATGCAAGTTTTGTCACAAGCAATTCAAGCGCCTGGAGCATCTGCAACGCCATGAACGCATTCGTAAGCCGCCCCGGACTCTTCTTGATCGCATCTTGTCCCAATTCATCTCGCAGCGCTGACCGTGGACCTCTTTACGCGTAGACACCCACGAGAAACCCTTTGCCTGCCGGTGCGGGCACAGGTTTTCGCGACAGTAAGTCAATGGCGCAGGTGAGGGGAGCTGAGACGATGCTGTATTTGTGAATTTCTGGGACTGACTGAGACGTCATATCTTGTCTTCCAGGGATCTCTTGACTCGTCACCACCGTCAGCACCACCATGAAGACGAAGAAGGTGATGCAGCCGCGCCCGATGACGTCTCGGACGCGATATCGCACGCGTCGCACGAGTCGTCAAACATCGCCGGACCCGAGCCCGAGAACGCTCCAGCCAGCGACCGAACTCTGCCAGATGATGAAAATGACGACCAAGAACTGCCAGCCGAAGCCGAAGGCCAGGCTCAGGAAGAGATACATGTTCAAGACTACGCGGGCAGCCAACCCACCGAGCAGTTCTACCCAGAGACTGCCACTGGCGCCAACGAACCATTTGAGCTGCCTGTAGCTCCAGATCTCCTTCTCGGCACTATAGAAGGCGCAGAGGAGTTTGCCTTCTTGTGGAACGACTTTCCAACCAACGATCAGCGTCTGCCGGCAGATTTCTTCGACTCTGATCTGTCTCTCGTGGATATTGCGCAGCAATATGCCATCTTGCCACCCGTGAATCTCATGGTCGGTGCTCCGGTGACGGAGCACAATCAAGACATGTTTGTAGAGCAATCAGTCAATCTGCCATCCTCACATGGCGTAGCGCCGTCTCACTTGGCCGCCTCTCGGTTACCGTCACTCGAGCCAACGCAAATACCTAACCCCGAAGCTGGCTCTGGGTACCAATCATTCACGACAGTAGAGCACCATGGCGTAATATGTCCGTGGAGAATATCCGTTGACGAGTACCAAAAGCTGTCCCAGGAAATATCCACCTACAGCAACATTGTGCCCTTGTCCTTTTCCTTCCCATCGCGACAAACCCTCTCTCGCTACCTCGAAGGCTATTTCAGAGGTTTCCACGCGCACATGCCATTTCTTCATACTGCCTCTCTTTCGGTACCAGGCCTTGGCCTTGAGTTGATCCTGGCACTTGCAGCGGTAGGTGCGCTCTATCGTTTCGAGCATGCCAAGGGATTTGAACTGTACCGAGTGGCAAAGGCCCTCATCAACTGGAAACTAGACCAGATCGACCAAGAGACATTCACCCGCCTCACAAGTACGTCTCCAGGGTATGCCGGCTTTACGAACCCTCACAAGGGGCCCGGCATGGGAAGCCAGACCTCTCATAGTCCCCAAGATGGTGCATCCCCAGTAGCGTCGCAGGGACGCAAGGGTCTGCGCCTGCTTCAGGGCCCGACGGTCCTCATGGCCCTCACCTCGTGGGGCGACCGAGCGCTTGTGCGAGACGGCCTGGCCATGTCCGGTCGAGTCGCGATGCTGGTTCGTGAGTTTGAAATCGGCTCCTCGGAGGAAACATCTCGACGGGAGACATGCTGGGATACTTGGGTTCGCCGCGAGGAACGACGTCGCACCCTCTTTGTGGCGTACATCTTGTTCAACCTGCAAAGCGTCGCATTCAACGTGCCACCGATGATCTTGAACCAAGAGGTGCGCATGAACCTGCCGGCAAGCGCAACGGAATGGCAAGCTCCAAACGCCGAGATCTGGCGACAAGTCAGTGCAACTGAGTTGACACCACCACGACAATTTCAAAAGGTCCTGAACCAGCTGCTATCTGGTATTGCGATCCATCACGAGGGACCCATTTCCGCCTTCGCCAACTACATACTTATCCACGGCCTCCTGCAGCAGATTTTCTTTATTCGCAATGCCACCAGCTGTCTCCCAGACTCTACAATGTCGCTCAGCATGGACGTGGTCAAGAACATGGAGGCTGCATTGCGAGCATGGCAGGAATCTTGGGAGGCAACTTATGAGTCGACATTGGATCCATCTTCCCCAAAGGGCCCTCTAGGATTCAACTCAACAGCACTTCTGCGCCTGGTATACATCCGGCTTAATGCAAACACAGGCCCAGGCCGTCAACTGGTGACCCGCGACCCGATGGATATTGCCCAGGCGTTTACAAATGCTCAAGTACATGTCTGCAACCGATCACCTCATCTGGATCGTGCCGTATTGTAATGCATCCACGCCCTCAGCATTCCAGTTCGCGTCGGGATTGCGTTCATAGCCCGCACGCAGACGCTCAACTGGAGCATCCAGCACTCTCTCTGCAACCTCGAATGCGCGTTTCTGCTCACCCACTGGCTGCGGGCACTCGCGGTTGACGTCGAAGCTTCCGGAATAAACTCACTGCGCGCTGACGAGCAAAAGCTTGTCAACATGGTGGTCAGCCTCGTGCGGGAGACAGAATGGACTGAAGGTCTCGATGCTAGCCAAGGTCATGCACGTCGAATTCAACGACTGGCAGCATCAACTATACGAATTTGGGCAGAGACATTCAAGGGGTTCCAGGTATTTGAACTTGTGCACATGATAGGCGCCGGATTGTCCATAGTGGCGGATGTGCTTGATAGAGAATAAGGTAGGCTATTGCGTGCTGGAAGCCAAAACTCCAGGCGCCAACTAAATCTAAACCTGTCTATTAGACGAGGAAAGTCTCGATAACAGAAAGGTAGCTCTCATATGCAACACCAGTAGAAGGCTCCAGGCTGAACATGTAGTCTGCCCACCAAGGTCCAGCAGCCCACCACAAGAAACCAGCCCAAACATCCGAGTTATCCTGGAGATACTGCAATTCTCCCTTGACAGCAGCAATGCAAACGGAGTTGTCTGCACCACCAGTCTCACCAAGAACACCCGTCTTGCCATTTTCCCTGAGCCAGGCGGTAGCAGCCTCAAGTCGCTCCTCGCCGATGGTGCTGCTGACGCAAGTCTCTGAAGTACCAGAGCCATCTGAGTCGAGATACTGGTGCATCTCATAGATGATCTTGTCCTGAGGATCGGTCAAGTCCTTGAGGGCGTCGCCGTTTCCGCTCGACACCCAAGTCCAAGCGCCACTGTAAGAGTTACCCTCAACAAAGATGTATTGCGAAGTAGCGCCGGCGCCGCGGATCGCAGTAATGGCGGCCTGGTTCAACTCAGCCACAAGAGTGTTCTCCATATCGTGGTACTCGTTGTTGGTATCGAATACGACAAGCTCGTTATCAGCAAACTTCGCGGAGAGGGTCGCCCAGAATGAGCCGAAGGCATCCGTATCAGTAATGATGTTGGAGTAGTATCGACCATAGTTGTGAGGATCCAGAATGGCATAAGCGCCCTTGCCGGTAATGTGAGTGACGACTGTCTCGATCCCACTGAAGTAGTCGCTATCGAGGGTACCAGTCATTTCGGTTGGGATCATGCGCTCCATGAGGAAAGGAACACGGAACGAGTTCATGCCAGCATCGAACAAAATCTAATTGGTCAGTTATGTGGACGCGTTCAGTATGCTGGTTTTGACAATACTCACATCGATGGCACTGGTGTTGGGGAAAGTGTAGTCAGTGCCCTCGGTACCGGGAATGTTGCCAGTTCCGAATTCGGCACCAGATTCACTGACACCGGTAAACAAGAAGCTTCCCGAAGCCACCTCAGTTGCCGCGGAGGATGCTGCTGAAGAGGCCGCGGAAGATATCGCGGAAGATGCCACTGTCGCTACTGAAGACGCCGCTTGGGATGCGGCTGAAGTCGCTACTTCGGATACCACTACTGAAGACGCTGCCTTGGACGCTGACGAAGTAGCTACCTCGGATACCACTGAAGTAGCTGCTTCGGATGCCACTGAAGTCGCGGCTTCGGATGCCACCTCGGATGCTACCTCAGACACTGCCTGGGATACCGTGGAGGATCGAATCGGAGTTGCGACGAAAGTTGCTGCAGAAGACGGCACGGAAGATGTCGTCAAGGACACTACTGGAGTATATACCGAAGATACGACCGGGGTTTCCAATGGGGTCTCCGTCGAGGACGATTGAGGCACAGCCTCTGCTGACGAAGTCTGGTGTACAGTTGCCAGGGAAGTCGTAGTACGGTGGGGTTTGCAAACGCGGGATGCTGCCAGTGATGCGCTGGCAGCGACGAGAAGGAGTGTAAGACGCATGATGGGTCAATAAAGGAGTGTGGGAAACGAAAGAAGTGAACGAAAGATTATCTACAACGACAGGACTCGATCAACGAATCGAAATGAATGATTGCATCTAGAGAACAAGACTGCTGGGAAACACGCCCATAATATATATACTAGGTAGTAAGTCGTCGTAACTTGTGAGAGCATTCCACGTGGATCCGCCCACATCGTGGTCAACTGGGTCGATCTTCGCTGATCTGAAACTACCGGGTATACGGCATCGAGCTGAGACGAGGCCACGAACAACTGACTCCTGGAGTCCTCCTTAATTAAATGGAGATCGGGGGACTGGAAAACGGCTGATTACTGGTCGAAGCGAGAGCGGCACCAAGCTTCCGGGTCCAACAGTCATCCGATCTTTCCGAGCTGGGGTGCGAGCTGGGATAGCTACCCCTGGCTTACTGGTGGACCGTATTTTCCGCGGCACCACGGTAATTAATTGGCGACTTGGATTGAGAGCTCCTGCGTTAGACCCTCACGTGAGCGGATAAATTGCCGAGGAGGATCTACCGCAAGAAGCTTCTATCTAAGGGTTCTATCAGAGGGTCAGAATGTTGTAGTATACAGAAATGCCGTCCACTATTGCTTCTCCTTCCACGCAGCGTACTTGGAGTAGATATCGTGACGGAAAGTGTGCTTTAAATCTGCAACCACACCGCCATCAACCGGCAGCGTAGCCTGAACGGCGCCAACGCCGCACAAGTTGTTCTTGCGATCGATGAACCAGGCGAGAGTCAGGCCGCCGCCCCAGGTGAGAGTGCGCTCGCCGTACCAGCCATCGACGTCCTCTAGCGTGAGTAGGCCACCCAAGCCGTAGCCCGCCTTGATTTCCAGATCAACGCCTGTGCGGAAGAAGACGCCCATGGGGCTGACCAGCGCGGCTTGGTGCCCTGCGGTCGCTTCAGGGCCGAGGTGGTTCTGGAACATGTCGTCGACGGTAGCTGGCTTGAGAAGCTTGCCGTCGTTCGCCAGCAGCGAGCGCAGCACCTTGACGTAGTCTTCGCCGGGCATGAACAGGCCGTGGCCACCAAAGTCTCCGCGGGAGCGCTTGTTCGAGTCGCCGTGCCCGCCCAGGACGGCGAGGCCAAGATGGTCTGGGTCCTGCGGGTTGAGGTCGACGAGGCGGGCGCGTAGATCCTCACGCGTGACAGGGTAGAACTGGGCGTCGGTGATGCCCAGCGGGTCGAAGATGCGCTGCTGCATGTACTCGCCCAGCGTGCGGCCCGTCACCCGCTCCACGATGCGGCCGGCCCAGTCGAGCCCTGTACCGTACATCCAGCTCGTCCCGGGCTGGAAGCCGAGCGGGTGGCTGAAGGCCTCCTCGACGGGCCGGCGCTTGCCTTCCACAGGGTTGAACTTCTGCTGCCACTTGCCGACTTGCGGATCGATGAAGTCGTAGTTGAACCCGGATGTGTGTGTGAGAAGCATCTCTAGGGTGATGGGGCGGACCGCCGGCTCGAGCAGAGGCGTTTCGCCATCATCAGCAAAGCCCGTGATGACCTGTTTACCAGCGAACTCCGGCGCAACCGAGGACAGGTCGCCGGTGAGGGTTAACAAGCCGTCGTCGACGCACTGCAGGGCAGCGATAGACGCGAGGAGCTTGGTGGCCGAGGCCAGGTACAGCACGTCGTCGAGACGCTGCGGCTGCTTCTCCCCCGAAAGCAGAGTGCGTTCTCCCAGCGCACTGTCATATACAAAGCGACCTTCGGCGTCGGTGGCACAGATAACTGCACCGTTGATCTTGCCGGCGTCAATGGCCGCTTGGAAGCTAGTTTCGATGTTGTCGGCCATATTGGAGGCAAAATAAATAGCCAAAACTCAATCGATGAGAGAGTTAAACACGACCATGCAATAATTACCGCCAAGTTTCGTGCCCAGAGGCGGGGTAAGTGGGGAATCCTGTCGTGGTAAGACAGGATCGACGGCGTGGTTGACGTGTATTCAATCGGGGCCCATAAACTAACTATACCGTCATGTCAATAACAAGCTTCCCTCCCAACCCCTGGTGACTCTGTATCACCAACTGGTTAAGCTGGTCAAATGGAAATGTCTTGACCTCGGCCGAGATTTCGTGCTGCGTCACAAAGTCGAGCATCTCCCTGAGTTGATGATTCCTCCCGACCAAGCTGCCGACCACGCTGATGTCGCGAAACACGAGATCGTGGGCGCTGACAGCCAGTTTATCCTTGGGAAAGCTCACAACGACCATGACGCCGTGATTTCTCAAGATCTTCATGCCCATATCGAATGCTCTTTGCGATTCAGGTAGTAGAATGACGGCGTCGAGGCCAATCTCGGTCGACGGTGCTCCGCGAGAGTCTTGGCCCACGGCCCTTATGTCGTCTGTTTCCGTGCTCCGGGCGTCTGCAATGTGCACTCGAGATCCTACATATCCTAAGCCTTGCTTAATACGCTGTAAAATCCCGAGCGACTGGTCATTCGCATCTATGGCGATCACTTCCTTTCCCAGGTGTGCGGCGAACTGCACCCCAAGATGTCCCAAGCCTCCTCCGGCCCCTATTATGCCCACCCGACTGGCACTCTGCACTTTGTCATGGTGCAGAGCCGCCCAGATTGTAAGACCAGCGCACATCAGCGGCGCTGCTTGTGTTGCGGAAAGGCCTTCTGGGAGCGGAGCAACCTGGCGACTGTCCACAAGGCAGTACTCCTGGAAGCCGCCGTCTCGAGTCAAGCCCAAGTTGCCTGCGTGAGGGCAATACGGGGAATATCCCATTTCATCCTGGCCGGGATGAGTACACTCATAGCACGCGCCGCAGGGGCGATATGCACGGCCTGGAACGCCGACTCGAACTCCGGTCGCAATGCCTCGATTGCCTGCGACGTCTGGGCCAATTGCAACCACTTCGCCTGCAAATTCGTGACATCCGATGCGTGGTAATTCCTGCGATAAATCGCCGGCTGCGAAGACGGAGTCGGTATGACAGTATGATGCCGCAAGGACCTTGATCAGGATGTCGTGACCCTCAGGTGGCGATGGGCGCGGAATTTGCTTCATCGTATACGGCTCGCCAAACTTCTCCACGACAGCCGCTAGCATCGTTGGCGGTGATGCACTCGAGTTCGTCATTTTCTTGAATTGTGCTTTGATAGTTCGAACCTGAATTGGGCAAATGTTCACTTGCGGACGAGACCAATGCTCACTTCCGTCCGGCGTGAGCTGACTCAAATATGGGAACGAGGGGCAGAAGCTAACTCACTAGATGGGTCAAGATGGGGAATGTGGGGGAGGGGTTCTTTTGTCACACAGTCTCGGGGAATAAATTCTCGACATTGATGGGGTAATCCATAGCTGACGATGGCTTTGTAAGACTGTATCGCGTCCGGTCCATATCTACAACAAATCACAATACGAATTAGGCATGACGGGGACTAAATGAGGCGAAATTGACTCCTCTGGGCAATTGATTTCCTCGCTAATCATGGGCTATTCATATTTAGGTCTCCACACCCTCCTCCATGTTTACAGTGTATCTAGCCATGCTACAGCGATTATCTATTTACGGCCCGGTAATTTCGGCGTGCTCTGTATCGGCGTCTCGTGCTTTGGTCGTCAGGGACGAGTGCGTATCACTGAACTTCTCGTCAACAACTGGCGATTTGCTGTCCCCACCACCGGCGACGTTTGGCGCAGCCTCGTCGTCAAACAGAAGTGCAATCTCCTCCAAAGATAGCCCAGCAGTTTCAGGAAAGTACCTGCCCATGAAAAATGCACCAATCCAAGGGACGATAATGAAGATGAGGTAGTACTTCCACCCGACATGCTCAAAGGCAGTTGGAGCCGCCTGCGTGTAGATCAGCGTCATCATAAAAAGCCCAGACACACTCAGGCCGACGCCGTGGGCGCGGATTGATGTTGGGAAAATCTCGGCGCAGTAGACGTATGACGAAGCATCCATGCTGCCTCCATAGAAGAAGACAAAGAGGTACAAGAAGAATACTCCGAATCCGTTGCCAATCTTGTTGTTTGTGCCGACAAACTCGGCGACCATAGCGGTGAATCCTGAGAGTGACAGCGAGCAGCCGATTAGTCCAATGACCATGATGCGAATTCGTCCCCAGCGGTCCAGGATTAAACTGTTGACAAAGTTCATGAATGCTGCCAGCGAGTTGTAACAGGCGTAGAGGAGTAGAGAGATGGACCCTCGCAGACCCAGGCCATCGTAGAGTAGGATTTGGTAGTTGTTCACAACAAGAACCCCGGTAGATTGAGCGACGCATCTATTTAATATGGTGAGAAGTGTTCTGTATTGCGGCTCATGTGGATCACTTACTGGACAAAGAATCCATAGAGGAGTCTCTTGCGGAAAGACTTCTTGGAAAATGCATGTCGCCATCCATTGGAGGTAGTGCCAGTATTTTCAATCTCAAGCTGCCCGCAGATCTGCTGAAGTTCGTTCTCGGCAAATGAGTTGCCCTCATCCTGACCATCTTCACTGGGGTGAAGGTTCTCGAGGACTCGGCGAGCAGCTGCAGTTTTACCCATTTTGCACAGCCATCGAGGTGACTCTGGCATCCAAGGAGATCCAGCCAAGAGAAGCATCGGTGCCACAATTTGGAACGCGAGACATAGGCGCCATTGGAGAGCTTCATTGCTGATGAAGAAGCATCCGTAGCCAGCCCATCCGGCCAAGGCCTAAATTCCAGGTTATCAGAATGAGGATTCATTGAGGGATAGATTGAATTGGGGGGCGAGGCTTACATAGCCAACAACTACCAGGAAGCCGTGCGATCCAACCATGCGGCCTCTGACTTTGGCAGGCGAAATCTCCGACTGATAGATGGGAACAGCCACGTCCATCATGCCAACGCCAATTCCGTTCAAGAAACGACCCGCGAGTAGCATGCCGATATGAACAGATCCTGTCTGAAGAGCAGCAGAAACGACGCAAATAAGCGAAGTAATTTGGATAGCAGCGCGGCGCCCAGCGGCATCAAGGAGCCAGGGAACGAGGAGGCACCCGATGATGCCACCGCCTGCGAAGAGACCATTGTTGGCTAGTTAGGCAGAATAGGTTTAGCATTCGCTCTCCTTCGCCTAAAGAACGAAAGTTCAAAATCTCACCTCCGATCAGACGGTTGCCTTTCGTGGCATTTGGGCCCGTAGTGCTCAGCTCAAAGTAGCTCAAGAAGGATGAGAGGCCAAGGACTGAGCCACTGATTGCAGAGTTGAAGCCATAGGTAAACGATCCAAGGGCAACAAAGAAGACGACTAAGAAGTTGTATCGTGTGTTTGTGTGTGCCATTGTTGCTGGGTAGTCTGTCAATTCGCAGATGACAATTGTGAGAAACAATAATGCCCCGAAAGCACGAGGCCTGGCTTATATCTTACCTGTTCGCAACAAAAGAATGCCAGTATAAACAGTACGCAACGAAGGAGAAGTCATCCAATTGTCTAGCCAAGAGCTGTTCCCCACAGATTGTCTGTTCAGGGGGAGTGGGCAGGTGTTCCTTGCTATGGGGAAGAAAGTCCGGGGGCATGGTGCATTTGGCTGGTCTAGATTGGTCCTTCTTTACGACGCGGCTAGGCCGTGGGGAAATGCGGAGAAGCCAAGTCCCTTGGGTATGAGATTGATTCGTCGCATGGGGATACAGAATGCGGGGATGACACCCTGAGCCGTGATAGTAGCCCCTAAAGCGAGTTTGGTGGCGGTGGCGGTGGTCCGGAACACCGTTCACGCACCGAAAGCCAGGATCCAAACTCAACAAAATGGGGGTTCCCCTGTATTTTTACCCCATTCTCGTACCCCATAATTTGATGCCAGGAGGTGAGGAAAATGAAGATGAGGTAGTACTTCCACCTAACATTCTCAAAGGCAGTTGGAGCTGTTGCATGTCAATTACGTCATGATGAAGAGCCTGGATACACTGAAATCAACGCCATGTGTGTGAATTGACGTAGGGAGAATGTCGGCCTTATAGGCGTATGATAAAGTATCTATACTACCTCTATAGAAAAAGTGGTAATAGTAGACGCTATTATGGAAAGGGGTGTGATGGATACCTATTTTCCAATTCATCACGCACATTCAGAAATGATGTATCAGATGTTTCTTATTAACCTAATGAGTTTTCATCTTTGACTTAACGGCTGATTTTCTTCTTCCCTCCCTGATTACAGCTACTCTATATATGGGCCTCGCCCATATTAACATAGAAATGTATTCAAATTGTTCCCTACTCCTGAATATCAACGTGGTTATGTTTCTCAAGTACTCTTTCTCATCCGTTCTTTTTCTCTTGACATCTTCTTGAAAAAGGCACTTTGATCAGCTCTTTTGTTCTTCATCAATGTACCAGGTGTTCGCTTTATTTTATCATTCGTCTTTCCGTTACTTTTCTGCCTCACACAGAAGAGATCGTCAGTCACAATTTCTTCCTCAGTCGACTTCTCGTTATCGGCCAGTGTACGTCGGAGCAACTCTTGTCGCTCCGCTGCAGTATTAAACGCAAGATTAGGCATCTTGTCTATGTTGGCTAGCTGTGTGATCACTTTGAAGGCGTAGCCCTGGTCCACTAGGAATGCCTGTCGCTTTGACGAATAGTACATTTCTTGCGTGTCTTTTGAGACCAGGGAATAGAAAAAGGCATTAAATCCCGTATCACTTCTGCGTTTTGCCCGTAGAATTCTGCCGAGCCTTTGCGCCTCTTGCCGACGTGACCCGAAGTGGGAAGAGATCTGGATTAGACAAGTTGCTTCGGGAAGATCTAGAGATGTGTCTCCGATCTTGGAGAGGAATAAAGTATTGACAAGGGGGTTATGTTGAAAGTTTTCCAAAATCCTGATACGCTCCTCCTGTCCAGTGGCACCATATATAAAGGCCTTGCCGAGTTTCAGTGCATAGAGCTTTAGCGCATAAAGCTCATCTGAAAAGACAATGATCTTATCACCGCGAGCCTCATGGTAGTCGATAAGATACTGACAGGCTTGGAACTTGCGAGGGTTCAGAGCCCCTAGGGTTCGCTTTAGACGCGCTGGTAGTTGTAGGTACTGATTATAAAATTCAGTTGGCATCGGGCACCAGACTTCTGCACATTGAACCTTGGCAATATGTCCTTGCTTAGATAATTCCATCCAGTCCGCTTCGTAGAGCTTGGGGCCGATGAGGAAGTTGAGGTGTAAAATCTTATCGTCTTCGCGGAGCAGGGTCGCCGTGAGACCGAGTTTTGAGTGTGCTTTGATAGATGAGATGACCCTCCTGAAAATATTGGCAGGTACAACATGGACCTCGTCTAAGAGCATGAGGCCCCATTCTCGGCCTTGTAAAAAGTCCATCATCTTTTTGGAGTCGTGAGACCGCTCACGGTTGTTGGTAACCATCGAATACGTTGTAACGATGACGCCGGTACTGCCCGAAAATCCGCTCTTATTGTCGGCCGTGAAGGTGGTGATACTCTCAGGATTGATATTCGACCACTTTAAAAATTCATTACGCCACTGCACAGCAGATACTGAGCTAGTACAGAGTACAACGACACCTTTCTTGATTGTGCATGCCGCTGTGATGCCAACTAATGTCTTGCCAGCACCACATGGTAGAACAATGATTCCACTCTTGGCTCGACCGTTTCCAAACATCTTACTCAAGCTCTTCTCTTGGTATGGGCGAATCTGCGTATTAGGTCGTAGATCAATTTCGAGATCTGCGTTAACATGATCATGGCGAAAGGCATATTCCTCCAGGATAGGGTACGAGAGCTCCAAGCATTGCTTCTGGACCGTCTCGACAGCGACATCAGGAATCTCGAAGGCGTGCACAGCTTCTTTTTCATCATTGTCATCTTCGCTCAGTGCGGCATAGATATCTACGTCATTGGAGTTTGGTGCCGCTTCGGTGATCTTGTTCGTATGGTGGAGGTTGGCTTGCTGAACACCGGCAGCGTTCTTAGTCCCGGGAATGACGAGACCTCCAATTATGGGTTCAAATGTTGTCGTGATTTCACCTGAGCCTTGCACTCGAAGCTTTCCTATGACTTCATCCTTCAGGAGCATTTGAAGAACCTCGGCGTCTGCACTCTCCACAAAGTACTTGTTGCTTTTCAACACCAACTTCACTTTCCCGTAGCTCTTCGTACAGGACTTAATGAATTCCTGGATACTAGAGGGAAGCTCCGTCTTCAGGAATCGATCGAGAGTATTGATAATGTCCTGGGGATTCAAGCCAACAGAAACTGCAGTGTAGAGGCTATGGACTGTTAAGGCGTACTCGTGGAGAAATGTGGGTCTGGAATTGGGCTCCGCGATCGTGATGAGAAAGTCGGTGGCCTGATCTGATAGAGGAGTAAATCTTTCAAGAATAATGACTCCTCTGTTAGGGTCGATCCATAAAGGGCGGTTTTGATGGTCCGGTTTGAGGGGTAGATCGGAGAAATCTCGATTTCCAAAGTATCGTGACATATCATTTCGCGCGCTATGCTTGCTAGACTCATCGTGATGTTGGAAGCGGTCGCTAGAAACTTCCCACGAGCTGACAAATGTATCCGCCTCCTTCTCTAATTTATCTTCCCTTGCTTTCTGTACCTCCGTCACGTTCTCGTCGAAATCGACGGGATTGGAAGGTATGTCGGGTTCGATGCTTCGGCGCGTTGATGAGCCCGGGGTTGAGTTGGTATAGATTTTGCCGGCTTTCGAAGAGCCAGGCGTCGCATTCCGGGCCTTTCTCTTGGGAAGCATGATCGCGACGCTGGCTCGCTCGGGGAAGAGACGTGCGGCAGAGTGATGTGGATTGAAGGTGGACGGACTTTTAGAAACAGAAACGAGTTTACAGTACGTACTCCGTAGGAAGTACAACTGTCAGACGGAGGAGGAGTCGGCCCGGTCGCGATGACTAAGAAACATGGGAATGGGCGTCGCGACCTTGAAACCAACTCATCACCAGCATCTTCATTGAAGGCAGTGACAACGACAGAAACAAAATTGTACCTATCGCCAATTACAATCGCCTGCTTATCCCCCTTTCATCATCAGTTTCCCTGGGTAGTATGCGTACATCACTCAGGCCGTGTGTTTGCATTAGTCGATGACATGATTGCCAAGCACGCCTCATATCGTATGTGGCAGGCCGAGATCCAGACCCAACAAGATGGGGTTTCCATAAATTTTGTGCCCATTCTTGTACCCCGTAATTTGATGCCAGATGGTGTAGGGTATGTCAGAACTTGGGGGTTGGTGTAGATTGGCGCACCAAAAACAAAAGAAAAGCCTGGTCTCTTGAGCTCTGGTCTTCATAGGCGACCAAAAAAATGTAACATCATGTACACCACGTTGTGGAAGGAATCTAACGATAATCAACTGTGTCGCGGCGCAATAAAGGATTAATACGCTCTCGGCCGTATTCAGCCTAAGCAGCTAGCTGAATCGCGCTATCGTGTATTTATTTCTACACTGTCCCCCATTCAGGACGTCCCTCGTCGCGACGGATTTTCAATCTGAAGGGATAATCGACATGGAGCCTCCATGATCTTCAACAATGCGGGTTTAGCTCAGTTGGGGTATGTCACTACATTAGTCCCTATTCGAGAATAATAACTAACCTTCACTGACAGAGAGCGTCAGACTGAAGATCTGAAGGTCATGTGTTCGATCCACATAAACCGCAGTTACTATCTTTTTGCATAAACCATGTATAAATGAGAGTGGCAAGGGAATTCAATCCAACAAGTGGTGCAATTCACATCACAAAGCGGTGACTGGCCTCAAATTGTATCATAGTCTTGGTGTGATAGGTATATTGCTCTCTGCCCCATCCTATTCGCACCCGTGATTACGCGTCCTTGTTGGCCAGCGGTGATACCTCCGCAAGCTCCCTCTTATGCTCGCCCTTTGCAATCATGTCATTGATAGTCTTCTCGGCTACCTTCATAGCTTCCACGCCCGCGGGAACACCGCAGTAGATGGTGGCGTGGAGGATCGACTCGCGAATTTCCAGCTCAGTCAGGCCGTTGTTCAGAGCACCTCGGACATGGATGCCGAGCTCGGGCCAGCTCTTCAACGCAATCAACATGCCAATATCTACGCTAGCGTTAATTCATAGTCTTCCATGAGCGCTGGATTGCGACCGTGGCGAGACATACTCAAAAGACTGCGCTGCTTGCGCTCCAGTCCGGGGCGTGACCACACATTACCCCAACACCACCTGTTCATCCGTGTGAGCAAAATTTGACACATAAATTGTTGGGGAAACTAACTGGGTAACCAGTTGTTGACTAGGGTAGGCGAACTCGCTGGAGCCGTTGCGGAGGGCAGCGTCGACGTAGGCGTTTCCAACCACCTCCCGACGGTTTTTGAGACCAATAGCGAACATGTCGGTGTTATTTTCGTTTGACATTTTGGCGGATGACAATGGGGTAGATTTCTTTGCTTGAATGAATAATAGCTATTTACCGGATTAGCCGGGTTTAAAGTTGTCCACGATGTTTCTTTATACAATGATGCAAATTGTATCCCCACAATGACGCCCAGTATGAATTCTAATATTATTTTCTTCTCCAATCCGCCCCCCATCCGTATATCCAATGCCCACACCCGCACAAGAGTCAATAGGGGATAAATTAGTAGCATGTACCATTCGCCTTCTGAGATCCACAGTAATCATCAATCACATCAGTTGGAGTAGCTTTGAGCATGCATTAGGAAGTCCATGGGCATGACCCAACTAGTGGGAATTAAATCAACTCCGTATCACTTTCTAGGGGTTCAGGTATTTGATTCCGCCTCGTCTACAGTCAAGACATTTTCTGTTGACCTTCTATGCAATACTCATCATAATGACACTCAATACCAACATGCGTACAGAGGGTTCTGTCTCGGTCCACGCACTCTCGGCCGGTTACTTGACCTTGCCTGAGCGTTTCTTCGTCACACCAATCGATGATCCTTCAGCGCGAAGAACAGTCCCGTCGCTTTCCTTTTTAATCCAGCACACAAATCCCAAGACCCAAAATACAACGCGAATAGTCTTTGATCTTGGCATCCGTCGAAAGCTCGACGATTATCCGAAGCCCATCTACAAACATGCGATGACACGCCAGCCGCTATCGGGAGAGCCCGACACCCTGGAGTCACTCGCATCTGGTGGCCTTACTCCCGATGACGTCGATATGGTTATTTTCAGTCACCTTCATTGGGACCATGTCGGCACGCCCTCCGACTTCCCCAATTCCACTTACGTTGTTGGCCCAGGCGCCCTCGGTTTGATCGATGTCGGGAAGGAAAGCGGCGTCGGAAGTCACAACCATTTTGAAATGGGAATGCTCGATTTAAAGAGGAGCATTGAACTCCCTGCAACTGGTCTCCCCAGCACGCCGCCGCCATACGATGAGGTTGATTCTCTGGAGCCTCAGACTGCGCAACTTGTACACCATTTCAGCAAACCGTGGCAGCGAAAAGGTTATTTCGAAGCGGTTATGGATATTTTTAACGATGGGAGTGTGTACATAGTCTCTGCACCCGGTCATCTCGATGGACACATTAATATTCTCTGTCGGCTTGATGACGGGAGGCATATCTATCTTGCCGGCGATGCGTGTCACGACGAACGGATTTTAACAGGCGAGAAAGATATTGCCACGTGGATCGATGAAGACTACCCTGGTGCCATCTGCTGCATCCACAAGGATAAGGCTCAGGCCGAGGAGACGATTTCTGCCATTCGGGAGACCATAAAAGGCCCTGGCGACTTGGTCAATGTTGAAGTTATCCTTGCTCACGATGCCGTCTGGGCGACGAAGGCGAGAAAACAAAACAGGTTCTTCCCTGGTCGTCTTTAGTTTAGGATGCGTATAGATACGGGGATAGTTATCAGCAGTTCCAGTGAAATAGATGATGTAATACAATCTTATTTCTAGTGCATATTTCTTGACATTGTGAGCACACATAGGCATGAGGGTCGTGGCATGCTGGCTGTGAACTTTTGCTACTCTATGAACTTCGGTCACTCATTTTGTTTTCATCCCCAAGCCGCTAATGTGATCAAGATGTAACTTAATATTAGCGCCTTAACTCTGTGGGCCTGGCGCTGACAAACAAGAAAGGCGATTTTACCCCAATGCTTTTTACCCCATCCGCTTTTTAATGCGAACACGACTCCACCCTTCCCCCCCCCCCGACTAGCCACAATGCGTTGCTCTGTACCAATATCTAAATTACCGATCTACTTTAGCTCATTATATCGGTGCAGCTGTTGGGATATAGACTGTCTAGCATTCTCCATCAGTCCCTCACTTTAAGCTGCTATTCTTCGATCTCTTACTTCTCAACCTCTTGCCTCACGAGCATACCCCGGTTACACTATTTAATCATGGCCGAAAGACAGATCTCGCCTGCCAAATCATATGGCTTCATCGGACTTGGTGTAATGGGATATGGAATGGCAAAGAATCTCAGAGCGAAAATACCTGAGAACTCGACGCTATATGTGTGCGAAGTTGTTACAGAGCGTCGTGATCGATGGGTGGCTGAAACACCTGGCGACATTCAGGTAGTGGCGAGTCCACGGGAACTCTGCCACAAAAGCGTAAGTCTTTTGATATGCAATTTTTCCGTCCCCAATATCACTTTCGCTTACATGTATCCTAGGACATCATTATAACCATGCTTCCCCGGGGGGAACACGTGCAGGAGGTGTTTACTAACCAGAGCAATGGTCTTCTATCTGTTAACTCTATACCCAAAGCGGAGGGCAAGATCTTCATTGACTGCTCTACCATTGATGTCAAGACATCACAACATATTGGAGATGTTGTAAAACAATCTGGACTTGGAGCTTTTGCTGACGCCCCGGTTTCGGGAGGCGTTGGTGGGGCCAATGCTGGAACGCTGACTTTTATGGTTGGCAGCAGTCCAGAGGTGTTTGAACAAGTCAAGTCAACCATTATTCACATGGGCAAGCCTGAGAGTATTTTCCATTGTGGTGGAGCTGGTGCGGGATTGGCCACAAAATTGATCAACAACTATCTCTCGGCTGTCAACATGATCGGTGTTTGCGAGGGCATGAATATGGGACGTTTATACGGGCTAGACCCTGCTGTTCTTGCTGGGGTCATCAACGTCTCAACAGGCATGTCGCGGAACAGTCGAGAGCAGAACCCTGTCAAGGGCATTTCCCCAGTGGCATCTTCTGCCAATGATTTTGAGGGAGGCTTCACGACCGAATTATGCCGAGGAGTCCTGGAGATGGCTCTAGAGCTGAGACAGCAGCTGAACGCCGGGAGTGTTTTAGCTCCTGCCGTTCAAAGTTTGTTCACAAAAGCTGTTGGGAGTGAAAAGTGTCAAGGAAAGGATTTTAGAAGCATATACCGGCTATTCTCAGAGGACAACAACTCGAAGCTATCTCTGGGGGGTTGAACCCTTATTAAACGGCTTTCGGAGTATTTTAATGCTCCCTGTTTCCGGGTGGTCTCCCTCATCATGAGATTTAGCATAATGAAAGACATTAAAAACTATGGAATTTCTCAAGCAGTATCATTTCACATTCTCTCATCTAAGCTTCGAGGTCTTCGTTTTCTTTTTATTATGACCTCGATTCAGCCTCGTCTCTACTGACCAGGCAACGCGCATAACTGCAGCAGTGTTTGTTCCATTGTCATGAGCCGAATACGTACTGATGAGTATTACAATACACTCGCTTGAATGATTTGAGGGCACAATGAGATTGCGCAAGTGCCGATATCATCACATCCCTTATCAGTCACGTCCTTTTATATCTGCCATTGATCGGTCATGAGGTGACAGACATGGTATTGGGTGCTTGGTTTGTATGAATCACACAGGCCATCATAAAATATTTCTTCTTGGAGAGTGATGTAACCAGGCGCTCAACTCTAACGCCACCCGCTCATTTTAGTAACTTGGTGGAGAATAACCTTCCCACCGAACCGAATGAATGTTTTACCAGCGAACGGGAATTTGCACTCAAATTCAATCTACACTAACGTCTTTTCTTTATTCCGCTGTCTTTATTGTGATTGTTAGTTGCGCTTTTGGTGTCGCGGGTTTTGATGGAGACTAATCGTGGAGATACTGACATCCTCATAGAGATTGCCAAGCGCCTTTTGCATCAAACATGCAGCAGCGAATTGAAGACTTGAGAGGAAAAGAGATTTATAAAACAATGTTTTTTTTATTTTTTGTTGCTACTACTAGTATAAGGAGTGTCGGTAGTTCAGGGTATTCAAAAGCTAGCTCTGGTGAAACAGAGCAGACCTCATCAGCCTAAAACTCAAAACAAAATGAGAACATATTTCATTCTTCCACTTCTGTATTCACACCTGCTCATTCCACTGCAGTAAGCCCTTCGCGTCCGTCTTATGGGCATAGAGTATAAACCCAGCGCGTCGCTTTTATTGACCTCGGGCTCCAGCAAGCGAATTTAGATGAAGATGACCTTGGTAGTGCCAAAGGCCGAACAGGTCTGCGAGGCGCTGGCTCCCTGTATTCAGTTATTAGTATGGAATTCCCAATGGGGATGGAATTGAAGGTCGAATTAGTTCGTCAATCACGTACCTGCTGAGCTTGGTTGTTGCAGCACACAGCGATGCTGTTGCAAGCGCCGACCAACTTGGAGCATGTGAAGCCATTGGCATTGCCTCCACCCTTGCTGTCGTCGGTGCCACCAGTAGAGGCAGTGCAGCAGTAAGGATCCCCAGAGGAGCAGCTGATGGCAGCCACCTGGTTGCCACTTGGGGGAGCGGGCTTGGGAGGAGCCTTGGGTGGGGCCTTGCCACCGGGAGCAGCGAGAGCGCCAGTAACGGCGAGGACAAGACCGAGGAGATAGGTGACCTGCATGTTGATGTTTGGAAAGTGTTGATCTTTAAAAGAGAAGAATAGATTGTGTTGAAGTTGCTTGTTGATTGTGATGTCTGAGAGTGATGAGGAGAATCTGGAGACTGCGAGATACAGGTCCTTCTTATACCTTTTCGCACATAGGGCTCTCTTGAGTCTTCCATGACTTGAAGAATACATCCTCAGTACTCTGGACAATGCCTAGCAGGTCTAAGAGCCGGCGAGACCACGCCTTGACGCCCCTTACTGCGTATGTCTGCCGAAATTCGATACTATTAAACTCTTTTTCAGTTCCTGACCCTATTCTGAGCACACTCATGATCATCCGGGAGATCGTCATCCAGTCCTTGACGCCCCTTACTACATATGTCTACCGAAATCCGATACTATTGAACTCTTTTTCAGTTCCTGACGCTATTCTGAACACACTCATGATCATCCGGGAGATCGCCATCCAGTCCTTGACGCCCCCTTTTGCATCTGTGGACCGGATGTTGAGACTATTGAACTTTTTGCAATTCGTGTGTCACACCTCAGCTCCCTCTACGTGAAGCCTGCCACTACGCTGACCTTGTCCATGTCTGTTGGTGTCCACGATGTGGAGCTACTGAACCTTTTTGCAGTTCCTGACGCTATTATGAGCGTCTGGGTGATGCTATAGAGATCAGCCAGTACCTAGCGCCCCTTTCTACGTCTAGCGACCAGAGCTGGGAACGATTGAACTCGCTTCAAGTTACTACACCACAGTGCAGATGCTTCCCCATACATCATTGGATTATTCTGAAACTCGTTAATTGCACTTTCTGGCCCTTAGTAGGTGTGTGCTGAACTATTTGCAATTCTTAACGCCATTCAGAAGCATGAATGATGCCGCGGGCGTGTCACTCGGCATCGGCGCCCCCAACTGCACACTTAGGCGCAATTTGGAGCTATTGAACTCTTTTCAGATTCTTGACGTTATTCTGAGCACGTTAATGATGCTGTATGAGGTTTCAAAGCAAGCCAGCGTAATGTCCTTGCCGAATTCGTCAGGGCCAATGGAGGCACAGATCGATGTCTTTACCTAATTCGTCAAAACAAATATACAGGCCAATGCAGGCGAGAATTAGAGGCTTCATCTAGCCACAGTCTAGGTACATCGGGGCACGCAGACCGATAGCCGGTGCAATTCATCACAGTGAGGCTAGGCACACTTGCTACGGTGGCAAGGTGCCGATGCTCCGAGGCTCCAATACTACTATGCTAGCCTGAGCTAACTCGGGATGCCGGAACGCCAAATATGTAGAGATGATGGATAATGATGTAAGATCGTGTCACCGGTCGGTAATCGGAGGCGTTCAACATTTCCAATGCTTCTGACCTTCAGCTTTTGGTGGATTCTGAGTTATATTCCCCGATCTACCCCCAAACAACAACCAAAGCTACGTGAAGACCTGCCACTCAAATATCACCCCCCGTGCCCTCCTTTCTCCCTTTGGTAAAATATTCTACGACAGTTCTCTACACCTCCCTGTCACTCTATCTTTCTGCTCCCTAAACTTTGCCTTTACACTTCATTGATCCAAATCTTCCCCTCACTACCCTCACATTGCCAAACCGCAGCCATGCACTTTTCTGCTGTCTTCTACGGCTTTGCCTTCTGGCAGCTCGTCATGGCATCTCCAGTGGCTGGGCCGTTACCCGCCTCGGAGATTGACCCTCGGGATCTTGATCTCCCAGCGCTAGCACCTCGAGCTGACGCACCTCCGGTTCTTGAAGGCCGGTCTGTTGGGCGCAGAACGCCAACTGCTATGGACATTCCGTTCCCTCGATTCCCTGCCCGCAACAGGGATAACAATGGTAAGTTTGTTGGAAAATAAAGACATGAGGGGGCATAAGCTGATGACATCCTATAGGAGGTAAAGGAGGAGGAGGAGGTGGTGGTGGAAAGAACAACGGCAATAACAAAGACTGCGCGTCAACCCCATCTACCAGCACACAGTCAAACCTCTGCTCTGCAGGTAATCCGTACTGCTGCTCAAGTGATGGTAACGGTGGTGAGTAGTCTTGATCGCGGTCTGCCCATCCAGGAAAGGTCTGACGAGTTTCTGCAGGTCATGTCTGCCAAAACACAACAGCTTGCCAGCAGACTGTCATTTGTTGCAACAATAACAACGGGGTAAGTGACTTGAGTACATTATCCCCATCTCAAATTCTCACAACGACGTATAGTTCCAAATCTGCATTGGTGATCTCGACTTCAATGTACCGATCACCATCAATATCTATACCTGATTAATTCCCTCCTCCGACGCGTGGTATCCGCATGAAGGTAAGATCATGTTAACTTCTGCTAAGATATTGGAGAAGACTTGGATAAAGGATCTGGTAGTATGGGACCTGGGATAAGATTATGTTAATTTGCTTTCATCCATTTTCCACACATCTTTTCGACGTCAAGCTGCCTCTTTTTGGGTACACTGGTAGTAAATCACTGAATAACCCCCCTTGGGAGGGAGTAATCTTAAACCACTACCTCTGTTATAACTTGACGTATTGCGATGTGGATTAGTTGTTTGCTGCGCAGTGGCCATGACATATTGGAATGCCTCCATGTCAACGAAAAGTGCCATCCTGCACCCAGAATGATCTGTCGGATGATGAAGCAGATGAGACAGGAAAACGAACTCCCAGTCATCCAGACTAACCACATTGTTTCACTGGTGCAATCTGGTCATGACACCCTAAAAGCCACTCATGTGATATTTGCAGTGCTCGGGAAGTCAGCATCCGAATTAGCAGTTCAGGCCTAGCTTCAGGTCAACTCAGCTTAGCCTTGAGTTCAGCTAGACCTTAGTCTTAGCTCGCGTTCAAACGCCTGCTGTCGTATTGATAAACCAAGGGTGTGGGTGGGAGCCTTGTCGCCCGTTTGGTGCCGCCAGGCTTCAGCCGTGCGTGGGAAGTTAACCCTTCTATCGGTACCTGTGACGTTAATTATTGTCATGTATTGACAGATTAGGAGAAATTGAATCTATCCTGCACAGGATTGGGCAAGTTTGCCCCGCAGAAGGGACTGGTATGCGGAGCTTTTCAGAGGGACTGGTATGCGGAGCTTTTCAAAAACACACTTTTACTGGTTCCAGGCACCAAAGTTAATGATAGTGACAAGACTCCGGATAATCCGGATAAGAAGGACGGTGGGGGCAGGGTATGCTTCAGCCCAGTCTTAGTCCTAATACCAACGGCCAACGGAGATATGGACTAGTACTCAACTCCCGATCATGGCTGGATTCGAGGCAGAGTGTCAAGATGATTCGTTGCTGTACGGGGGGTGTCATCCTCCCGGCGAGGCGCGAAAGCAGAGGCATGCTAGAACTACAGCACGCCAATCGTCAAGGGCGTCATAATTTCGATAGTGGCGGGCTGTGCTCAAGACCCAGTGGAATGGGCCGCAATAGCCGGGGATAGTCTTCAGCAGTGGCGGCGCCGCTCTTCATCTTCGTAATCTTCAATTGGTCGGTCCTTGAGCGGGACACCATCTGCTTGGATCTCAGCTTGGATCTCGGCCCGGACCTGGACCTGGACCCCATTTTTCGCTCACTCTGCCCAAATAATCGCCGGATTTGGACATCCTCAACCGTGGCCGTTTGAGGCCCCGCAAGTTAGGGCGCGGATCGGACGGTCGTCCCGTACCACGCTAACCTAGTGAGTTGATGACCGCAAAGCTTGATGCCTCAGAGACCCAGACTGAAGCAAATTCCAGAGAGGGGAGGCTCTCGACAGATCTAATTTGGCGAACACCAGCCTCATAGTGCCATTAGAGTTTCCTAGAGATACCATCTTTAGCCACGGAAAGCAGTGCCGCGCCGTACGGCAGCTCTGTAGACTGATAGTTTACGAAGTTGCGGAGCTTAGTGCCGTAAGGCAGGGTGTGTGGAGGTTCTGCCAAGAATAGCTTGCCAGAAACGACAAGAAGCCGCTGGTTGTGAGACATGGAAGGAAAATGTGATTTGGAAAGGGGCCTTGAGCGCTCCTCCGAACGTCACAATCGGCTCCTCTTTTGATTTCATTCTTTGCTGGCGGATTGGATGAAGAAACGGGAATGGGATTGCCGGAGTTTGGCGGTAGTATCGCAAGAAGAAAGATGGGCCACAGCATGTGAATTCTTAATTAGGCATGACAAGCAAAGTATATGAAATCTTTGCTCATAGTGTTTGCTGGTCGGCAAACCATTACTTTTGGAGTGGCGCAATGATCGATTGTGTTGAGCGTTGCCTACGTGCTACCGTCCCATTCGTATAGAATTTCATGTCCTGTGTTCCAGATTCACAATAGCCTTCCGTGCTTCTGCTACCAAGTCTGGTCGGATATCGTGGAAAGGACTAGCACTGGTACTTTGCGATCGAACACTTCGTTCATTTGCACCTGGAGCAGATGCCCCATTAATTCGGTTTGGTTCCCACTAAACCTATCACGGCAACTCTTTACCTGTCTCGGGAAATAGGGACAACCCAAACTTCATCCACTGAATATAAATGGGTGTGAACCCCCTGCCATTAACCGCAATCATGGAATTCAATGACATTCATACATCACAAACTCCAAATAAAGCATGCGCTACGTTTAGACGACCCCGGCCTAGATGACGTCATATTCGGCGATTCGTTGAACCATTTTGTTCTCTAGGGTAGGATGCCTAGTCATCGAAGTTGTATTGTTCGCTCGTGCCCCTAGAAAGTAAGTAGTATTTACTCCTCCCGCTGACAGAAATCCTGCGTGGAATTAGTGCACTGTTCATCCATCAGTGGACATCTTCAAGGGCGCAGACCTGCTGCATAAACGCGTGGCAGACATCTAATGGCACCAGCAGACCTGTATGACTCTTCAAACCTGTGTGGGTGTGGGTTACGTAACATCTCATGATGTCAGAGGAGTGAGGAGAAATAACCCAATCTAGCCAGGCCGAGTAAAATTACCCGTTTGGATTTAGATAGCTGACGGGGCTAACCTAAAAGGTCAATGTGACTCAGTGTGAGATAATGGAGTGAGTAAAAAAGAAGTATACCGAATTTATTCGACTTATAAAACAACAATTGTTGGCTGTGAGTATTGGGCGAATACCAAAAACTAAGTTTGATCGTGCGAATTCGGCAAAGATGAAACGAATTAACCAAGCAGACCAAGACTGCGTCATTACCGACAGAAGTGGCATTGTCGAAAACCGCCATGGCGTTCATGTCGCCATCACGGACTCTACAGGAAAGCTTCTCTATTCAGTTGGTAACCCATTGAGAGTGACTCTGGCTCGATCCGCGATCAAACCTGCACAAGCACTGGCAGTGCTCGAAACTGGCGGCTTTGAGCAGGCTGGCTTTGACGATGCCGACTTGGCCCTCATGTGCGCATCGCACAGCAGCGAGGAGATACACATCACACGCGCCAGGAAGATGCTACGAAAGGTTGAGGCCAAGGAGGACCATCTGCGCTGTGGTGGCCATCCTGCGGTATCTGAGGAAGTCAACCGTGCGTGGATCAAGGCCGATTACACTCCCACGGGCATTTGCAACAATTGCTCAGGAAAGCATGTTGCCATGTTGGCCGGCGCTCGTGCATTACGCACAGAGCTCACTGACTATCATCTCCCGGACCACCCCATGCAACAACAAGTCAAGCGGGTTGTGGAGAGTCTGTGTCCCGATCCCGACTCTGTTCAATGGGGCATTGACGGGTGCAACCTTCCAGCGCCAGCATTTCCTCTCTACTACCTGGCACGAATATTTGCCATTTTTGCCGAGTCAGCAGATATTCTGGACAAGGATGGCCCAGAGGTTCCAACGCGGACTCACAACATGGCTCGGATCTTTCATGCAATGACAAAGTACCCGGAGCTGGTTGGTGGAACCGGGCGGTTTTGCACTGAGCTCATGGAGAATAACAAGGGACAACTGATTGGAAAGATCGGTGCGGATGCATGCTACGGGGTAGGAATACGGGAATCAGAGCAGACAAGAAAGCTCGGGGCCGACGGCGCACTCGGAATTGCCATTAAGATCGAGGATGGCAGCATTGAAATCCTGTATGCCGTGGTAATGGAAGTGCTCGAGCAGTTGCAGATTGGATCCGCTGAAATGAGGAGCGAGCTGGACAAGTTTCATCACCTGAAAAGGAAGAATACCATGGATGTTGTGACGGGAGCTGTCTCCTTTGCTTTCAAGGTTCAGACTGTCTGATGTGACATTAATTAGACCATTACAATAAATGAATAGAGCAAGTGGCTTCGATAAAACAGCCATCATTGAAACGGCATGGTCTCGGCGTAGGAGAGAAGAGAATATAATCTACAAATTCTCTACTATCAGTAGAAACTTGCAGGGCGTGCTTGCTTTAAGAAATCTGAGCATCGAACTGGGTTCGAATCGGGATTCCATTTTACCCGATAGCAAGACCTCTTCTACCACTTCTCAGACAAGGTTTGGGAGTGACTAGCGATTCCATCCCGTGACACTGGAATTATGACAAAGAGCTGTTGTTTTCGAGTTGCAAAGTATTTCTGTGGCGCGACGGTGCGACGAAGAAGAGAAATTGCCGCATCACCGCACTGAAGCTTTATCAACAGATGCAAGGGATTTTCCCAGGTGTTACAGCTTTCTCGGCGATAGCAACCATAGCCGGTGGCAATGGATTCACGTCGCAATTTCATCGGCTCCTCCTACAAGACTGCATCAAAGGACTACACCCAGTTGAACGCGAGAAGCGTTGGGATGAATACTACCAAGTTCTTTGGACCGCATCGTATCAAATGGTTGAAATATTAGACGTTGCGTTTTAAACAGGCCTTTGTCATAATTGCGAATCATAATATGTCGGTGCGGTCCTCCATCCCCCATTGTCTTGCGGGAAGTGGCCCAACTGATTCAGAAGATCTCCGTCCTGAGGGAATGGTGCCTTATTTTCCTTCAACCATTTTCCCTGGGAGACCTACCGGAGGGGAGTTTCTGCATAAGGTATTGACAAGCAACGGAGCAGCGCCTTGACAAAGATTTCACGCCCAAAAAAACTACATCTTCATAATTATCGTAGGCTACGTTGGATTCTCAGAGGCAAGCGATTCCTTCACAGCAATTTGTATTTTATAAGTTTCACTGTTATCACTATCAACATGTAATATTATATTGGGCAAGAGCCTATCCCAGCTCCCATACTCGGCAATTGAGCCAGTTCCAAATACGTGGGGTTGAAAAGAACCTGTATTCAATACCGTTTAGTCAACAAGATCAAAAACACCATTTACCCGAGTTCAGATGGCAGCCTGGATGACAGGACAGTTCAGACATACAGAGGGCTTCCAACACCCTCACTCTGACTAGAAATCAAGAAATCATCATCAGATGCTACAGTCTCATTGCGTAACTGGTTCTCTAGAATGATCCGCCGTATATCTAAAAGTGTATGGTCTTATCGCGAACTATATTGATCATTCTCGGCAGTAGAAGCACTAGTACCTTTTAGTCCATTTAACAATGGCACACAGCCTCCGTGGCAGATTACCTCTTCTTGCTAAATTATGTCGTCGAGGACGGCGATGGGATGATGACCCCATGTCGTACGAGTCCAACCTCAGTTATTAGCTCTCATGACTGGCTGATGACGGGACAGTGGAGAAGGCCGGCAAATCCCTACGAGTCTCATAATCGTGCTGCTTCTTCTGTTGGCTGGTTGCTGTGTTAGCCTTAACACACGCGGTGGCTTCGAATATGCTGAGTTTGCCAGTCCCACACAAAGTGCCGGGCCCAAGCCGCTTCACCCACGCTGAGTCACGGCCCAGCCCCTTTTCCATGTCACTCACCGGGAGCCGCCGCTGGGAGCCGCTCTGCTTTGTATTTGCTGAAACTTCTCGTACCTGGAAATCATGCGCTGCATAGCGCGCTCTCCCGAGCATGGTGTAGCCGCTGCCTCCCGTGTAAGTGTCGAAACCCCTGCCTTACAGTCCTCGACAATCCAGTAGCGCGCATATCCACCCCGTGCCCACGACTTCTGTTACACTCTGATACACTACCTGTCCCAGGAGCCCCTAAATGTAGATGTTGTGGCCATGTTACGACGTTCTAGGTCACGTCGAGAGCCTTGTTGCCCTCCAGTCGAAGTGGCTTCGCCTTTCGGATTGCCTATGCACCAGAAGTAATTTCATGGAAGCGCTTGACGATACTGTGAGTGTAAACTTTGAGATAGTGAGGCGCTGAGATTTAATTGTTCATTAATTAGGAAGAGAACAATGTATTGATGAGAGTTATTAGCTTTTCCATGTGGACTACGCCGCCGTAGAAGACGCTACATGAATGACCATCTAGATTAGCTCTCCAGCTGACACTGATGTATTATTCTTTCACTGCGCTTTGTAAATGTACTTCAATTATGCAGATTATCTCAATACACCGGAATAAGCTCTTTAAGGTGAGCCTCTGTCGCTGGTTTGAGTTTAGAGTACGCATCGGTGGAGTATTGATTGATTGGCTCAACTTTGCCCGACCTTGTCTGGCCCCCTTGGTCCCAAGACAAAGTAAGCCAAAGCCAACGAGATATTCAGTCCTCGATCCGGTGTTGAACAAGCCAGGGGGACAGAAGAGCTATTGTTGCCAGAGGAAGGTATGTGTGGAGGCTGGATCCTCGCATGGCATACTAACTTTGGATCGCCACGGCACATTCCGGTCTGCATTCCTAAGAGCTCTAGGATCCACACCTAATTTATCCTAGCGACTTCAGTGCGCGGCAATACATAAGGCTAGCTAGGTCCGGACTCTCGGAGGCACCGGGAGGACCAATTTGATCAGTCTGCGAGTGCCCATTCTCGCTTGCACGTCGCAATGCCCGCCGCCCGACAATATCTACCACGTGTTGTGGAGATGAAACAAGCTAAGTGAGGCAGAGCTATGTGACTGAGGGAGACAGCATTGGCCAATTCACGGCCCCCCCTCAATGACAATGAGAGTAGCGAAGAACCCCAACTTAGGTTTGCGTGACGGACTGATGGCTGCGATTGTCTTGGATGACTTCCGTTTCACGTTAACACTCCACTGTACCTAATCCGTCCACACAATGTCGCCTAACCCAAGTCAGCTCCATGTTGAATGCGTGCGCCCCGGACTGGCGGGTAACAATGAGGCGCATTCTACCCCTCTGTTGCGAACAGCTAGTACCTCCGGGTCGTGCCGCCGAGTGACAGCTCCAGCTAGGGGCAAAACACCAAGGGTGAAACAATTGCATGAGCATGGTGATATCTTCTTTTATCCGTACAATGGCATCACCGTCCAGGTTCTATTAAATCTTCGTATTAATCGACAGCAAACGAACGAGGTCGTGATGGAGTTGGCGCTGTATCATAACAGCCCAAATTACCACGAGTCGCCACAATGGTGTCGCACCTCCACTCGCTTGCGTCAGTATGGCCGCGCCGCATCCGAATTAATTCTCAACTGGTTGAGACTAACGGAGCATTGTTGCCGAGATCTACAGACTGCCTTTAGAGGCTAGAAATTTGCAATGGCGCAAGCTATTTCGGAATACTCCTTTGCTCCTCTTCCCCACACTGCTGCGCGGTCCCCGATCGGCGCTCAAATTTGCTACGAGAGTGACAGCCACAAAACTTTCTCTGGGGTCTAGATCATGCGGATCTAGCAACCGCATTCCTCGCACGTCCACTAAGCGTAGTGTACCCACATAGCACCGTCTTCGGACGCCTTCACGCACATCTCCGTGGGTCTGGACTTTGAGCTGTTGATGATTGTCATTCGAGAGGGCACTAAGCCATGACTAGGATTGAACTTTGGGTGTACGGATTATACGGATTTGGAACAGCAGACAGAATCTGCAGAATATAAAGAAGCGTCCGTTCGTAGGTTCAGCTAATTCTCATTCCATCCACATCTCTCTCCAACTCACCACCACCACAACGACATCAAATCGCCTAGCAACCACATCTCCTGAGTCTTAAATCTGAAAGATCATCAACCTCACACACCATGAAGTCGTTCGCCGTCATAACCACGATGCTCCTCAGCAGTGCTTTTGCCGCCCCAGGAGCCGGAAGCACCGCGAAAGCCACAGCGGCATCCGACGGAGACAGTGTACCTGCTAGCGGTGATCGTGTCGCCCTGCCTGCCGAATATGCGAAACTTTTGAACCCCGGCACCAAGATCTCGGCTGCCATTGCTTCTGCGACGGCTCACATCAACGGTATCCCTCAGAACGACTTCGTCAACGTTATCCAATCAGCCTCGGATCCATCCCCTTAGGAATGCTCTCCATGCATCGAAAAGCCGCACGCTCCCGCCTTCTAGGTCCGAGAGTCAGAATATAGAAAGATTTTAAACAGCAATCGGCTGCTTGAACATGAGGGAATCACTGCTGTACTTAGGAGCCGTGGGGTTGGGTCGGCAGGTCAGGGCAGATGGAACTGATTGGAGTTGGAGATGGACATAATATTTTCAGTCCACTCAGTAGATCTGAGCACTCGGGTCGGAAGTCGGTGGTCGGAAGGCAGGTAGATCCGATGAGGTCGGTCTGATGTCTTCCTTTGTTGGATTTTATTGTATGCAATTTAGTTTGTGCCAGAGTACTAGAAAGCGACTCGTTCTCTCTTCAGCTATTTCTTTTGACATCTCTCGCTTCGAATTTAAATTTACTTCCCCCACATGCTCTGAAACACACAATGTCGTCTGATCCGACCCTCCATCACACTCAATATCCCGAGATTGTCGCATGCTTGTAAGTAACGCATTATCTTGTAACTTATCCAGTGACGAACGAAGTCTTTCCACTGCGAGGACAACAGTGTCAATCGGAACTTCAGTAAAGACCAATCTGAATTGCCCTGGAATATCGGAAAAGGCAAACTAATTATGTCGTCTTAGCCTGAGCTTTTAAACGAGAGGTGGGCATTGAAGGCTCGCTTGGAGGCACAACCCCTGCTTTCAGATACTTACCTGTCCTGGATTCAAAAACACACCCCCTTCCAAGAGCCAAGTGCAGAGCTGTATCTCACGAGTCTCCGCAGGGTTTTCCGCCTGGTCAGGGCCATCGAAATGTCCAATCCACCGGCTAAGATCTATCAAAACAAACAACCCTGAAGTGGCTGCCTGAAATGGAATACCGTTTTCAACGAGAGCTTCGTATGTCTTGGAATATGCTTCGCTGAGGCGCTTTTGGTAGGTAGACACATAATTCTGTACGAGGTTCAGCTTACTGAAAAAGTCGGTGACAAACACTTCGGAGAAGGCAGTGATCCACGTAAACCAACTGATGCATGAATTAGCAATTGAGTCAAAACGGGGAACCTATCCGACGTACGTTACTCTCTTTATCGCTTCTATGATTGATGTGTTTCGCGTAATCAGGAATCCCATACGAACGCCGCCCATGTCAAAGTCTTTACTCAGGCCATAAATGCCATGGACCATGTTATTCACGTCAACACCGGCTTCTATGTCGTCTTCAATGGCCAAAGCTGAGGAGAAGACTTCATCTCCGAAGTGAGATAAGGCATATATCTCATCGACAACGAGATGCATCTGACGACTGGAGCAGAATCTTGCCAGAGCGGCGAGAGCCTTTGCGGAATAACACCGGCCTTGAGGATTTGCAGGATTGCAGAGGAACAGCATCCGCGGCGGAAATCCCTTGGCCACGGTTGAAACCGCCGAGTTATGCAGTACCTCAATTAACTTGCGGATATGCTCATCATCGCCACCAAATGGATTCTCAAGCATCGTCGTGGAGACGGGCACAGCAATAATGCCATTTCGGGAGGCAAGGTCGTAGTCGAGCATATAAAACGTTGGCGCCAGGTATAAGACCGCATCACCAGGCTCGCACAGAGTCCAGGCTACAAGATCAATCATGGACGTAACGCCATTTGTAACGACGATCTGCGACGGCTCGACAGGGATGCTGGGACTAAAGAAGTGATTAAAGAACCCAGCCATGGCGCTCTGAAGTTGAGGCCCGCCAGATATGGTGCCATAAGAGAGTACTTCAAATCAACTATTGCGTAAGCGAAAGGCCGGGGCAGTGGAAATGGAAGCTATCACAAGGTGGGACTCACCTTGAGAAATCTGAATATCCGGCATGTGCTTGTCGGTATAGTCCTTCAGCCAATCCCGCATCAGAATATTCAGTGCGCCCGACAAATTAATGAATCCATCGGGACAAGTTTTGGGGTGATAGGCTGGACGCTGTTTAGCCTTGTTCATCAAATCCCAGGCCTTGCCGTGATTGAACGTTTCCAGTGCGCGGCGGGAGGGCTGGTAAGCGTTGGCATTGTGCCACGGTGCACTCATATTAGGCGGTATTGAGAATTACGGATCAAGAGTCGGTGTTCATTTCTAATCCATGCGTAAAGTGCATCACTGTGGAACACTAAATACTACCAGGTGTCGGGTTTCAACACCAGGGAGCAGGGCTGCCCAAAAGCTCCACGTACGATGCGGCTATTTGCACCCGAATAGGCCAACAAGAACGCCCCTCATCCAACTCCACGTGATGTTGGCAGCACACACCGTTGATTCGTGCTATTATTCGAGATGATACAGCAGCTAATCAGCCGCTGCAAATCAGCTCTACTTCCTGTAGATTGCTGTCATCATACTAGGAAACCTTTACAAAAATGAAGATTTTGATGCACATGATGCCCTCCAACAGTGTTTGTTAACAATGCTCGTTCGAGGAAGGCAGGGGCCAGAGGCATCCTCAATACGAACATGAGATTCTAGATCGACACTTATTTAAATTCCAATGCCTTGATTAAATATGACGGCGGTGAATCTATCAGGATATTAAAATATCCATGGTGGGCATGTCTGCATATCATCAATTCAATTCAACCAACACACTATATAAATAAACAATACAGAGGACAGCCAGAATTCCTTGTCAACCACCATATTTAGAATCAGAGCCCTGAGATCTGGCACCCAACACATGCGTGCTTATCGGTCCCTGACCAACCATTTGTTTTTGATATGGGAGGAGGCCAATGACTCGCTTGGGGCGATTTGACTTGCTTTCCACCTTGCCAGACGTATTTGATGTTATCTGGTTTTGCAAGAACCTCAATATTCTCCAGCGGGTTCACGTCTAGCGCAATCATGTCGGCATCCCAACCCTCCTTGATGATGCCCTTCTTGGGAGCCTGGAGTCCGAGTGTCTCAGCAGAGTTAGCAGTGGCTGCCTCTATGGCACCAAGCGGTGTCATGCCCGCTTTCTTTACAGCCCACACTAGTTCATGTCCGTTGTTACCGTGACTGATGTTTTCCTTGGGGTCCGAAGAGCAAATATCTGTCCCCAGAGCGATCTTAACACCAGTTCGTACTGCAATTTGATAGGCGTTTAGATGCTTCTCGGCAACGGCAACCATCTTCGCACTGGTCTCCGGTGGCATATGGTCGAGTCGGTTAAGGCCGGCCTCAACGATATGTCGCGTGGAAACCAGAGTCACTCCCTTTTCTCGCATCAGTTCGGCTGCTTCTTCATCAAGGTAGCTACCATGCTCGATTGTGCGGGCGCCCAGCTTGATAGAGGCCATTATACCCGCTTTCCCATGGGCATGAGCTGCAACAGATCGGCCTTGAAGAGTGGCCTCGTCGATGATAGCCTTAAGCTCCGCATCTGAGTACTGACGGTACTCCGGGTTATCCGCGGTACTCATGACACCTCCTGTGGTGACGACCTTGATGCACGATGCTCCACGGCGAATCTGCAAACGCACAGCTCGCCGACACTCATCAACTCCATCGGCCAGTACCAGCGTACTGATTCCAGGCCATTGATTCTGGTGCTGGACTCCTTGTCGTCCGTACATCCAGTCCGGAGGCAGCTTAACGCCATCACAGCTTCCGCCTGTGATACCAATGGCTCCGCCAGAGCCAAAAACGGTGGGCCCAAGAATCAAGCCAGCCTTGACGGCACTATATGCCTCGATAGCGAATGATCCGACGTCGCGCACGCTGGTAAACCCGGCCATCAGTGTGTCATAAAAGCCTCGCGTGACGGCCGCACCACAAGCAGCAGGGTGAGTCTCGACAAAGGCTGAAAATTCGGCCTGGAGAGTCCCAGCGAAATGCGTGTGGCAGTCCCAGAGACCAGGCAGAAGGTAGCTAACATTTGTTGGAAGCGTTGACTGTAGTGCTTGTGGCAGTTTGGACTGTGAGCCAACATATGAGATAGAGCCATCCTTGATCAAGATTCCGACGGCTGCATTGGGAATCGGATCGCCGCGTCCAGGAATTAAAATCTTAGCAAAGATGACGATATGCTCAGCATTATTCTCGTTGGACTCAGGGAAAGGTAACCACATTCTCGTCATGTTGGGGATTGTGGCTTGCTTGGAGTAACTGTGGCAAACGTATTGGAGGGTAAAACAATTGAACACAAGCACCCAGCTCAGATATGAACAAGCAGTGGCATATCGTTTATTCAAACGCCATGCTCGAATGCTCCAGATCTCCTATCAAGCCTTGATGGCCAAATTTTTCCAGTATTGGTTAGAAGCGCCGTATCTTGGGCGCATAGCGAGCTGTTTGTGGCTAGCATCAGGCACTTGGGTTCTGGGGAAGATGTGATGGTGGTGTGACCCACCAGCTACAGAGGAGGGATCCAGAGACTAATCCGGTAATCACAGCCGCCAGTGTGCTACGTACGCACCACAGTTATTCTTCCATCTTTCGCTCAACTCTTACATAAAAGTACAAAATGGAGTCGCCGCCACAGCTTCTCTTAACTTCAACTGTGAAATTTTCGATTGAACACTACTTTATGAACTTTACATATATCAGTGTACCGCCAGAATGTCGAAACGTACCATCATCACGAACAAGGCACCGAATCCCATGCCATATGTCTTCCCACAAGCCGTGGTGGCGAATGGTCTCGTGTTCTGCTCCGGGAGCATTGCTATGGACCCGAGCACATGCGAGATCATTCTGGGTGATATTAAAGATCACACGGTATGGTTTGCTTAATGTATACAATTATAACGCTTCGCACTAACTTGCATTTTCGTTTTCAACTTCAACAGCATCAAATCATCAAGAACATATCTGCTATCCTTGAAGCCGCAGGCTCCAGCTTGGATAATATCGTGAAGATCAACATCTTCATTACCGACTTTGCCAACTTTAGCCAATTGAATGAAGTCTATGTTCAGTACTTCAAAGGATCAAATCTTCCATCCCGGACGTAAGTTCGCCCTCTCAGATATCCCTTCAAAATCGTCAAAACTGAAAGGTATACACGCTAACCTCATTCGCTGTTTAGATGCGTAGCCGTTAAGGAACTACCGTTCGATACTGATATTGAAATTGAATGTATTGCTACCTTATAAAGCTTTACCAATTTCTCAAACTTGTGTGGGCTACCATCTGCCTAGAGAACGGTATGAAGTCTCAACTGTCCCCAATTTCCACGACTTGGGCGGGGTACGACTGGTCAAAATTGGGCCATGGATTGTGGGTGGTAGAAGTGTGGCGTTTAATTAAGTGATTATATATCAGATGACTGATATAAATTAGAATAAGGAAATCTTGCTCGGCGGCAGATAACATAGACGAGTTATTCGGAGATGTATCGTTGCCTTGTTTCTTAATTCATAGCGAATGATCTTGGTCATGAACAAATTAAATGGCTGAATTAAATTCACAGGCCTTCTTGAGCCCAAAAGACGCTGTAGAATCAAAAGACTATTATCTTCGGTTGGTCCGTCACTCCTGAATCCGGTATGCTATCGATGGAGAGATTTCACAAGATATACTAAACCGGGTGCGAGTAAAGTGTTGGCAATCATGCGGGGCTTTTCGTTGTTTACTACCCTGGAGCAGCGGCAGCCCTGGTTTGGAGCTGTGGTGGTAGGTAGGAATCGCAAATGCGTTTTGAAACATCCGTGCGTTTCTAATAGAATAGTGAGTATTGGAATTTAGACTCATTGGGTCTCAAAGAATCACCTCGGTATCTTGCTCTGGGACAATAAAGGCTATAAAGATGTCGGCTGATAAACAGCAGTGACGCGTAAGCTCGCCAAGCCTAATTCAAAATGCGAAACTTGAGTCTGTGCCCGGGGACCAGCCCAATTCAATGGCGTTGCCCGTCGCTATTTTTAGACTAGATTAAGTAAAAAGGAAGGACGAAAGTGTAAAATGATGGCAAATAGTATACCGTTCACCTTCCACCAACCGAAGTTCGGTACCCAATCTTTAGATGTTTTATTCAAAGTGGTAACTTGGCATTTGACTCGATTTCATGCTCCTGTCGTGCTCCGAGGCGAAAGAGGCTAACCCCCGGAATACGAGCTGGTGTTGCAAGCTAACCTGCATTGAAACGAATCACCGTATTTATAGCAGGGTGGCCTGCGCAAGCTTTTATCATGGCTTGATTCTGAAAAATATCACTCAGCTTGAGTGCGACAGTAGTAAACTCCCGAAAATGAGGCTGCCAACACGACTGGCAGGCTTCGCCGCTTTGGCGTTCGTGTCCATCATGATATTGATGAGTACTCTATGGCTCGGGTATGGCACCGATGCCCTACATTCGTCCCCTTTGTTGAGGAATGGCACGTTCCTAGATTCGTGGTCCGCTTCATGGACCACTGAACAGCTGCAGCCTCGTTTTGCGTACGTGCAGTATGCAACAGATCTTGATTATCTATGCAATGCAGTAAGGCTCATTCCACTGCAGATGAGTCTGTTCATTTACTGATTGTTTTAGGCGATCAATTTTGCCCGCTTGAAGCGTTTTGGCGTGACCTACAATAAGGTCTTGATCTTTCCAGAGGATTGGTCAACTGGCGTATGTTATTTATCCACCGGTGCACGATGGGCGCATGCTGATTAGGACGAAGAAATCACAGCAAGCAACCGCAATTCGGAATTTCCATTCCGCGAACCCGGATGTAGAACTCCGCCCTTTCGCGGTTTTATCGACGTCCAAGGGCGACGCAACGTGGAGGAACAGCCTGACCAAGTTCCACGCCTTTGCGCTGACTGATTATACTCGAGTTTTAGCATTCGACTCGGATTCACTCGTGCTGCAGAACATGGACCATTACTTCCTTGCCCCCATGGCAGCTGTTGCAGTCCCTCGCGCCTACTGGCTCAACAGCGATGATACAGAAGTCGGAAAGCAACTGCTTGGGTCACATATCATGCTCATTGAACCGAACCAAGAGCGGTACAAACAAATCATCGACGAAGCGTTGGCATCAGGTGATTTTGATATGGAGATTATCAACCGCATGTTCGGAAAGTCAGCCATGATTCTCCCACATCGGCGGTTGGCCCTCCTTTCGGGCGAGTTGCGCGCGACGAACCACAGCAAATATCTTGCTCCGGATGTCGGGGAGGAGTGGAATGCGATGGGGGAGATCTCAAGGGCATACCTTGTCCACTTTAGCGATTGGCCATTGCCGAAGCCGTGGAAGCGTCGAACCAAGAAGCAGTGGGAGGCTGCCTTGCCGATTTGCCCGGACGATGATGTTGAAACTGCAGACCGACCCCGTTGTGCTGACCGGTTTATGTGGTCCGGTTTGTATGAGGATTACGATGATGGCAAGGAAAGATATTGTAAATTTTGAGTTGATCATTTATGACGAGTGAATGCACACGCTTTCTCAGAGTTTGCAGCTGTTTTCTCCATGTCATCCAATTGAAGAATCTAAATCTTTATAGAGGCTTCAACCTAGATGAGGTTAATTTAACCTTAAAGTACCGGTCTCGTCTGTCGCTTGAGTCAAACGCATCCCGATTATTGTTAAGGAGGCCACGGATGGCGGCAGAGCTAAAAGCCACGTCTCAGATCACAAGCTGGTCCCCATCCCATGATGCATCAACTATCCATTCAATCGATGCAAAAGCGGCTGCCTAGCGCCACGACGTCGACGTGCTGTAGGGCAGCCCGATTCCCCGCACGCCAGCGTCCTAAATGCGTGAATGGGATTGGGTGTTTGGATCAGCAAGGAGGTCATAGGGTGTCCCCATCTGTGGCTTGCATCTCTAAGGTCACTATCGCAAGCTAATTGGGTAGCGTACTCGCAATGAATGTTTCACGAAATACGATACGAAATACGACGCGGGATGCGATGCGAAATACGACGTGACGGCAGGTGTGCGCTAGGCTTTGTCACTGCGAGGATTTTAATAGTCCAACAAGCCGACCATTTTGAAGTACAAAATATTATAAGACGATGGCTTCGCATTCGATAACAGGGCACGGCAGCTCTCCATCACACTCTTGCTCTACCAACCTCTTATTGCAGCTACCCCGACTTGTTTGGACATGACATCTATTGACACTATGGCTGCATCTTTGTACTCAGACTACGACAACAAGGCAATGCCCATGGCACGCCAGGCTCGTCAAATGGGAGGTGAGATGGTCTCATTTGACCAATTTTCGCAGGACGCGGTTGTCCCACTGAAGGATCTCACCTACTGGCCCAGGCCCATTGCGTGTCCGGCATGCCTGGAACCATCTCTCACGCGCGTTCGGACCAAGATTTGCACTGGCACACAGTAAGATCACTCTGAAATTCTAAGTTCATGGCAAGATCGGTATTAAAAACTCAACAGCCTAATGGCCACTCTGCTTTTTGTCTGCACGGTGGTTGGGGGCGTAATACCGTACGCGTCCAGGACTTTCAAGGATGTTGAGCACTATTGCTGTCGTTGCAATCGACGACTTGTTACACACCACTTCCAGTCAGGCACGGAGATCCACGTGTTTTAGTGTGATTTCCGTGTGCTTGGCTGCGTGCAGGATGGTAGCAGGCCCAGCGTGGGGGAATATGAGTGAACTACGAGTCACACTGGATGTGTCTATGAGTTCGGAATGCAGATAATAAAAACTTCGACTGACAAATTTTAAAGATGAATGTGACCGGATCCCATTGTCTTTAAACAGAGATGGGAACATGGGTATAAGTTAAGATGGATGCCATTTGAGTCCAGCGATCGCACAACACAGACCAGAGATAGCAAAGGAATACCCGCAAATACGGGTGAGGATCGTCCACCTGAACAATGAAACCCGTGGATGCTTTGCAGCATGTGGGTGATCGTATTCAATTTGATTCAAATGTGTCTAGAGCATACTTGAAATGACTGCATTTGACGCGTTCTCATCCCAGGAGAGTATAAGCTGCACTCTTCTCATACACTTCAGTCTCTTTTTACACAAACAATCTCCCCATGAGGTACGGAGATCCACGCATCCTCATGTTGTCCCCATTCCCTCCAAGCCACAGCAACCTGTGCGATCTCAGCAGCAGTCGCAAATTGACCACCAACAGCAGACTTGGCGAATGAAGAGTCAGCAGATTCAGTTCTCTCCGCCCACCCCTTACTCCAGTCGGCTACTGCCTCCTTTGTGCTCAAGCACCAGGAACTGGAAGTGCATTGAATATCAGCCTTCGGAAACCCTGCGTCCCGCGCCCATGCATGAATCATCCGTCCAGCGTTTGGTTCACCCCGATTTGACCTTGCCACATTAAGATAGAGAGCTCTCCAATTATCCAGGCCCTCGGCAGCAGGATACCACACCCAGGATCCATAGTCTGATTCCCGCGCCGCCACAAATCCTCCAACTTTGGCTACCCGTCTCATCTCCTTCAGAATTCCGGTAGGTTCGCCAACATGCTGCAAGACTTGGTGGCAAACCACGACGTCAAAAGTGTTGCCCGGAAATTCTAGCGCGTTGGCATCACCTTGCACAAAATCGACGTTGGTTACCCCCGTGTCTTTTGCAAGGGCGCGGGCTTGGTCCAGAATGCTCTCGGCTTGGTCGAGACCTGTGATGTGTCCCTGGGGCACATACTTGGCAAGGTCAACGGTAATGGTTCCCGCTCCACAGCCTATGTCCAGAATCTTCATATCGGACTTGAGATAAGGGAGTAAGTAGCCAGCAGAATTTGCTGCTGTGCGCCATGAATGGGCGCGGATCACTGATGCATGATGGCCGTGTGTATAGGTTGCAGATTCCAGCTTGTTTGTCATAGTGAATACTGACAAGTTGGGACAAGACGGGAGGTTAATAGTTCAATTGAAGAAATAGAACTGGCAATTATACGTAAATTGTAAGCTGACAATGTAGATGGTAACCCGGGAAAGGCTGGATGAGAGAAGAAAACAGAGGCCGTATTAATACTTGACCCCGAATCCGTCCACGCTCCGATATCGGTGTTAGTATCAAGAGTATTGCTATTCGTGCAGTTCGTGCAGTTCTTGTTGCTCCTCATCCAACCAGAGCATTACTCATCACCAAAATCCCAACTGCTGCCATTGACCGCCTTCTTGGTCTGTGCGTGGATTTGTCCGTGTCGGTACGGAGCGCTCCAACATCTGCTGACAGCACCCAGCTTTAAGACATGAAAACGAAAAGAATACTGGAGACAAAACCAGGTGGACTATGGGCAATTAGCGTGTTGTTTTGCGGCTAGGAGGTGGTAGTAAGGGAGGATAAGGGAGGAATTAAAATGAGGTTGAGAATGGCCCTAATTTTAATTGTCCGCCTAGCAAAAACTTTGTCTGTATTATCGCCGCCTGTCACGAAAAGACCGCGCGGCGTCTTGCGCGCTTGGACGAAATGGAATGGCCTGCACCCGCCAGGGGCACAAGTCTGGGTGTACCTGCATCTACATAGCAGGTGTCCCTGCGCCTCGCATCGCCTTGAAGTGAGTGATTGAATGCCACGACATGGATTTGCTCTGAACGTGATGCTCTCAGCTGTACATTGTCCATCCAATTCGAAAGATACATCTGCCCCATGCAGCCACTCCCCACAGCGCACTCTGTCCTTGAGGAGGATTCTGTGGCTCCACCCCACTGCGTACTACTAGTTCCTACGTCCGCAGTAATCAGGCGGAGTCCCTCCGTCCGGCAGCCACTTGTTTCACATGTACCAACACGAATTCCAGTGTGGCTGTGCCCCACATCCTTCTCACCAACAGGTACAAGAACAACAGAGGCTTGCGTCATGCAGTACGAGTCAGATCACGAGACCGTAAGCTGTCACCAACAAGCAATTTCATTGGAAATTGCACAATGTTCTGCTTCCTACATACGTAAAACCCGAAGGGTAGGAAGCCACTGATTCACTGGGCTTGGAACACCCATGGACGCATCACCATAGATCACTACTGATCGCTTGTTGATCAATCAGTGCTCTCCGACCACTCCACTTCAAGTCGTCGCCAATTCGAACAATGATTCAGTGGTGGAAGGATGCGGCATCGAACAACACCACGTGGGCTAGCTTGCTGCAACGGCGAAACACCCTGAGGCTCTTCGCGGTTTTCATCCTCTTCGCCTTCGTTCTATCTTTGTGGGAATTCTCATCGTACCCACTATCGCTTTACTCGCATGTTACCACTACCGATGTGCGGCCTGAGAGCTCTCAAGCCTTGAGTTCATCAACATATCACAATGCTGGCCCGACCGCCGTGGCCGACAAAGCGCCTGAGGTCTCTGGTCCATCATCGATCTACCAGAATGTCACAAAGACCAGCACCACCCCCGCGGAGTCGCAATTCACCGGCCCGGCATCAGCCATGGTAGAGTTTTGGAGCCAACTCGCCAAGGAACTATACAATGCGGAGCCCGAGGGAGACCAGATATCAGCTCCAAGCTCCCTTTCACGGGACAAATTCGATCCCTTTGGGTCCACACCACAGACGGACACGGATGTTCTCAAACTGCCCGAAGAGGAGATCGACTCGCTGAAACAAAACCATGCAGACTATGTGAAGAGAATTAAACAGCTTTCTCCCAGCATGCCCTTCATACAGGGCTCTCGAGGGGTGGTCATGACCTCAAAGTCTGAAAATTTCGGCATTGCAGTTACAGCTATCCTGATGCTCCGGCACATTGGGTCAAAACTTCCCGTGGAGCTATTTCTCGACTCAACAAATGACAACGAGCAGCGACTATGTGACCGATCACTGGCGAACCTGCAAGTAACATGTTTGAATATGGACGATTATCTCCGCCTGCCAGAATCCTCCACCTTGAAGACCCCAAAACTGGAGAAATACCAGTTCAAACCCTTTTCCATACTCTTCTCCAGCTTCCAGGAGGTTTTGTTTCTCGACGCAGACGCATTCCCCATCCGAAAGCCAGATTACATCTTCGACACTGAACCGTACCTGAGCCGTGGATTGGTTACCTGGCCAGACTTCTGGCTGCCCACCATATCACCCATTTTTTACGATATTGCGGGAGCCCCGATGCCAAATGTTACTCTCAAGTCACGAGCCTCCGAATCGGGGGTAATGTTATACAACAAAGCCAAACATGCCGACAGCCTACTACTAGCAGTGTACTACAACTTCTATGGACCAAAGTTCTATTATCAGCTCCACTCGCAGGGAGCCTGGGGGTCAGGCGACAAAGAGACGTTTCTACAAAGCGCCTTGGTGCTGGGTAATCCAGTTTGGCCAGTCAAGACCCCGCCACAGATGATTACATCAGAAGGGATTAATTATGGCAGTGGAATATGGCAAGCAGACCCAGAGCAGGATATGATGCGGTATTTGGAGACTGAGGACTCAGAAAACGAAGCTTCAGAAGAAAACCCCACGGACAAGAGAGAAGAGGGAAAGAAAACAAGTACAATGTTTATACATCTCAACAGAGTCAAAATTGATTCGCGACGACTAAGTCAATTGGTTGGAGATCTTTTGTCTGAGGAGGAGGACGGAGAATTATCGAGATTATGGGGGCCTGACAGTGACTCAGTGGTGGAGATGGCTGGATATGATCTTGAAAAGGTCATTTGGGAGGAGATTATTAAAGCCAACTGTGAGCGGACATTATTAGAGGAATGTGACCGAATACGCGAATATTATACTAGGGTATTTACAAGGATCTAACAAAAGCTCATGGACTGCGGCTGTTATAGAACGGGAAAGGTTCAATGAATATAATGGATAAAGATATTCAACAGAAGATCGGAGACGTATCTTGGTGACTGGCCGAGTTGCTTCGTACTCTCCTAACTAGTTCCCTTAAATTTCCTTCACTCATTCTTAACTCCGTCGGCAGGCAGATCTGTTCTATCAATTGCCCTCCAAACGAAAATAGAGACAATGATTACTTGAAGCCCCCCGCCTACTCCAGCTGCCCAAAACCCCAAACCGCCGTTCCAGGCGACAGCACCACTCCTAACACAATGCACCCCAATTGCGGGCCAAAAGGTAAGGGTAAGCCCAGAAGTAACAAATGAAAGCCAACGCGGGAATAGAGGTCGTGGTCTTCGATCGAGTAGAATGGCGTATGAGAATGAAAGATCTTGAGCTAGGAGGCTTGCAAATGGCATCGCAAATAAAATCCAGCTAAGATCATTCAGCAGTTGTGTCAACTCGGGGGGCCTTTCCAACCGATAGGCCGTTGTTGCGAAGAAGTATGCCGGAAGGGCAAGGAACAAGCCTCCTAGACAGCCTCCGAGCAGCTGGGCATGTAGAACCGTGTTTGGGACTCCAGGGATACGAGAAATTTGACCCGAGATAGCAGATGTAAACATGGGGTAGAAGAAGCCCACAAATGTCATCAGAGCAGCCCCGGCCTTGATACCCGTCTCATGCTTTTCATAGTGTCTCACTACACCTTCAGCTGAACGGGATGGAGGAATAGGAGGTAGCCAACCTGCGCCCGGAAGTCCGAGGAAAAAGAAGAGGATAGCCAAAGGTCCACATAAAGCCGCGAATTTACTGAATGCCTTATTGGAGATTCCCATTGGAGCATACCCCTTCTCTTGAGCGCCCCCCTGGTTTGACTGTCGACTTGAAGATTCGTTGGACATGTTTCTATGTTTATTCATGGAATCATGTGGTCTCTCTGTGTAATATTCATTTGATTTATATCCCAGCCTCTCTTCATCTTCGGAACAAATATTCCCGCCGGCCCGGTATGGGCCGATCACCCGAGTTTGACAACTTATGGCCGGGCAGCACGTTTACTCCCGATTATAAATACAAATTACTATCACCAGTAGTGTTTATAGTTTATATCTCAGCTTGTATTCTTCCTCGGAATAGATCTCTCCGCCGGACCGGTGAGGACTGATTGCCCGAATTTAAATGAACCAGCTAAGGCTAATCAGTATTTTTGTACCTAAGCATAACCTTAAACTGGCGACGAATGTGACACAACACTGGAATAATATAATATGGCATTGAGGAAGTGATAACTTACATAAATGTTGACAGGCTACGTTACTATGACATAGGTCTTGCTCATCTAAGTTCATCTTTGTGGTAGCCAGCTGGAATGAACTCTGGAGAGTCCATGTCTTTGATACCGCAATACGTGGCCAGGTGGCAGAACTAGAAGGAGAAGATGGAGAATATAACTAAGATAATGACGGAGGTGGAGGCGGAGAATCAAGTAACAATGCATGGAACTTGTGAACTGAGCACGGCTGGATACCTCGACTTGCGAGTCTACTCCAAAGTGAATAAGTTAGGTACTCGGATACAAACCGACTTTTTCAGTAATAGCCAAGGTACGGATACATACCAGTTCCAACTGCAAAGAGCATCTATATCTAAGAATTAACCGTACGATAAGAAGAAATTACTATAATAAGCTTGGTCATGGTAATAAAAGAGAGAGAGAAATATATTGGGTAGAAGAGGCAGTGTGAAGTTATGTGACAGGAAAATAGACAAGGTACTGGACTGTATTAACATGGGCGCACTAGATTGAATAGAACTGGTTAAAGTGGTCCGAACGGACTGCCCACTTTCTAAAGAGAGGCTTGAGAGAAATAAATCTCTGCGGTCGAATGCCGGGCCCGGAAGACGATACGCTGCGGAGGCCAGTTGCGGCCGTAGGTTGGATATTACCACATTCAGACTATAGCATATTATACCACTTTACCCACTTCACACTAGCAAAATGCGGGTTCCCTTTTGCCATAATGGACAAAATGCAACAGATGGTCCTCGATCGCTGTATCGGTGGTCTCCCAAGAATACCTCTGATAGCGGGGCTGCTCCTGACCAGCCCTCACCCGAAGGATGCCCACGGTCGGCCGTTCCAGCCGATACTACTCACTTATTACTGATTTATTAGTATCTTATGACTAATACTATACTCTAATAGATAGGTTGCGTAAGGTCACTACTCCCTTATTACTGGGTTGCTGGTATCTTGTTGCTGACACCATACTTCAAAAGATGGCTTGCCTGCGGCCACTACTCGCTTATTACTGGATTGCAATTATCTTGTTTCCCACGCTTTGCTTCAATCCCATTTGTCTAAACGCAGCCACTTACGTATGTGGCCGCCAGCGATGCAGAACCACTGAAGCTAGTCCCTGATGCGAACGAGATAGTCAGCTGTCACCTGAACTATGAGTTATTTAAATCCCTCTTTTCTTCACAGTGAGCTAGATAACTTATTCTTTTAAATACACGATTTATATTGCAAGTTGACCGCCACTATGTCCGGACTTGAAGTTCTCGGGACCTTGGCGAGCTGTATCGCTCTCGCCCAGGGGATACTGGTTGGGCAAAGTTTGGTAAATCTCATCCGGCGCTTCCCCGAGATCCAGAATGAATGTGATAATTTAAGAGATGAGGTGATTCCTTCTATTCGTGTGGTTGCTCGCACTCAAGTGTTCAGTGCCGAAGACTAAGCGGCGCTCAGATTGATTTAATCGGGGAAATTATGGACACAATTAAGAACACTTCTGAATCGCTTTGGCCCGAAAAGGTTCCCGCAGAAGAAATTGACAATCGCCTGATAGTTCGATCATCTCAAAAGATAAGAGAGATCGTGGATGAACTGAAGGAAGTTCTCGACGAATGCACAGAAAGGACCGACGATAACAAATGGAATGTAAAGAAGTGGAAATGGATTCGGAAAGAAAATAAGATGGGAAAACTTCAGCTGAAGGCAGAAAGTGCAAAGTCAATGCTATATATAGCGATGACGAATCTTACAAATCAGCAACTGGCCATCAACAATAGGCTTATGACAACGAAAATTGCGGCCCTAAGCTCGAAGCATATAGAGTATGTCTACAGCTGGGCTAAACGCTCTTTACGCCAAGTATTGCGACTGAGCTTTATCACTGACAGACAAAATAGGTCCCAAATGGAATTTCTACGTCGGTTTGAGCTATTTGCACTCAACAATTCCCGATCACCACCACTAGGAACATGTCCCCGAATTAAGGAGTTACCAGACTCACTACAGGAAGAGGAAGACAACAGCATAGACGTGACATCTGGAAAACAAGCGATGTTGGCACCCAAGCTATCGTTGCATGAGGATAAACAAGGTGCCAGTGATAGTATTACACATATGCAGCTAGAATTAGGACAAGACAGGGATCAAGGAATATCGACTACCGTGCCAAGCACTAGACGCCGCATCGCCTATGAGCAAGACGACAGCATTTTGCGATTCCAGCACATGCTGCCTATGGGAAGATTCAAATGCCCACTAGATTGTGGGTGTCGATGCCACTTCTGTCAACGGAGCTTCCAAACCCCAGGCTGGCTTCAGCCTCTGTTAGGTTCCTGCCTTGTGAGTTACAGTCTTATCCACGGCATAGGAAGACAAAATTGCAACCGGGAAGACTGCAAACGAGGGGATGATTCGTACCTGAGACTAGCATACCGGTTCCCAAAACGGATTTTATCTCGATTATTATCCATACAAGCTTTATACGGTAGTGTAATTAGCTTGGGGATATCATTACGACCTGCCAGAGTGCTACCACTTGATGGTATTATTTGGACACATATATGTGGGGACCAAGTGCAATCACTGGATCTTTTGGTCCAAGAGGGAGTCACCCTCTTTCCAGACGACCGCAGGGATGATAACTATGGTCTATTGGAGGTATGTATTAATATTAGAAGGATATTGAAATACGATAATAACTAATTATATATTTTTACAGTATGCTATCCTTATGAACTCCTTTAAATCTGTGGCATACTTGCTGGCCTTGTGGAAGGACTTATTACCAAACCAAGGACTACCAAGGTTTGAACTACCCTAGAACTAGAAATCACTTGTATAGAGAGCTAACACTCAACAGGGCGGTAGCAATAGAAGCAAATCAAGCGATGATTGACAATCCAAGTGATAGTCAAGTACAGCTACTAAAACAAGCCAGGTCATGGGTTGATGATGGGCTAGAACTGAAGTCAACAAACCTCCACAGAGCAGTAATGCTTGGGTATGGTATCTCAGAGGCGCTTGAAGCTGAACCGTGGGCTATTGACCAGTTTGACGAAGAGGGCTATACACCTTTTCAACTCGCAGCTCAGCATAACCGGGTGGAATGCCTAAAACAACTAATTACGGCGCAGGCTGACATCAATCAGAAAGATTGGGGGGGCAGGACTGCGTTGATGCTTACCGCATACTGGGGCCGCAGTGTATGCATGCAAGTACTGTTGAGGGCCAATTGTCGCGTGGACCAAGAAGACGATTGTGGTATGACAGCGCTATACTATGCCATGTGGGGTGGTTCTGGAGTGGCTGTGGCTTTATTACTGGCAGCCGGTGCATCACCCACGAAGCGCCAAAAATGGAACCAAACGCCCTTGCAATTCCTCGCACGGTCTAAAGTGGACCAGGAGACGGCAGACGACATTGTGCGTCTACTGTTGGTTAAGCGCGTTGACTTATGTGCATTAGCAGATATGGGTGGCGTAACACCGGCACTCGATGCGCTGTATTATACCAATATGCCAGTCCTCCGGAGCCTCGTTGAGGCTGGCGCATCATTGCATGCTGTCGACCATAGCTCACAAAACATGCTGCACCGCGCAGCTCGTTTCTGCAACCTCGATACACTACGATACCTGAATACTCTAAACTGTACCGGTATCAACACCGAGCTCTATGATTCTAGTGGAAAGAGGCCGTGGGATTATCTTTGCAACTTAATGTACGTACCCGACTTGGAGCTTGTCGACTATGAGCGACGTCCCAATTTTGAAGAGCAAGATGCGTTTGTTGCTCTGTATAACGATCTTCTGCTCCAAAACTTGCAATACGAAATTGATACTTTGGAGCAAATTCTTGGCGCTACGGTCCAACATGATAAGTCTGCCTCAAGCACAAATCTTGAAACTCTTATGAGGCAAAAAGAAGACTGGAAGGAGTCAAACCTGGCAGCTTGGTATCGGGGTATTAATGGTTTAGTTCGTGGAGGTTGCTGGGAACAAGCGACGATTGATTTGGAGGATACCCTTGAGGAATTGAAATCAGAAAAGCAAAGCCTCCCACGGAAACCTGGATTAATAGGAGATATCTTATAGTAAGAAAAGCTTGGGAATAGGCGAATTGATAAGCTAGATAAATTATGCTACTGTGTTGGGGTTCCTTGGCCTTGCAGTGTAAAATGCTTCAACAGGCGTTCTTAGCCGAATGTGTCAGCTGAGGTGTAAGATATCGCGCTATGTCACCCCCAAAGCCATAAGAAACCATCACGATAAATCTACGTGGCAATCCTACTCAAGATAGTCGAGAGAGACGCGTGTTAGATGTCGGATTATGTAGAAAATAATAACATACAATGTAATAGAGTTTTTAGTAATCTGCTCCGATGCTAGATGGCTATCTTATGCAAAATCACAAATGGAATCGCGAATTTGCTGAATGTCTTATTGGAGATTCCCATTGGTATATACCCCTTCTCTTGAACGCACCCCTGGTCTAATTGTTAATTTAAGGATTTATTAATTATATTTCTATATTTATTTATAAGATTATATTATCTCTCTATATATTATTTATATAATTTATATCCCAGTCTATCTTTAGCTTTAGAATGAACATTCTTATTATAGTTAATATAAATAAATTTAGTTTATATATTAGTTTTCTTACCTGTCTTAGAATAGCTCTCTATTAGATTAATATAGACTCATTATCTAAGTTTAATAAACTAAGATTAATTAATATATTTACTCTTAAATATAATTATAAATAGATAAAGAATATAATATAATACTAGAATAATATAAAAAGCTATTTAAGATATAATAACTTATAAGTATTTCTATGGTCTTTGGTTTTATTATATAGATCGTGCTTGTCTTAGTTTATCTTTATAGAGACTGGCTGGTATGAGTTCTGGAGATTCCGTGTCTTTGATGCTATAATACGTCGCCAGGTGGTAAAATTAGATGGACAAGAGGGAGGGTGTGATGGAAACGGACGCGGAGAATCAAGTGACAATGCCTGGAACTTGTAAACTGGGCACAGCTCACATGCAGCGCAAGATCTACGGACGACTACTGCGATAGGGTCTTGTGGCACAGCTGCTTGGCGCGACTAGTTCCAACCAGTCAAAAATAGAGACACCATCCCACCGTCGCTCGCATAAGGACAAAGTTTCATACCCCATCTTCTCAGCCGACTCAACCACGGTCGTTCGCCTCTGGTGAGTGAAATACGGCCCTGAGGGTGTCAGACGAATAGGTCCGATAAGAAGTAAATCTCTGCAAAGGCCCGGATCTTCAATAGAACCTAGATCCGGTTGCGGTCATCCAAACAATAGACCTCCAACCTAGACCAATCTCAATGATCTAGATCGTCGACATCCGACGGCATCATTGACTCAAGGGTATTCGGAATAGCTGGATCCTCGGGGATCCATAGCTGGTTTTCCTCCCTACTAGATAGATAGATAGTAAAAGACAAGATCTTCCATCATCATCAAAGTGTTCCATCTAATCTATTCTGTATGATAGAGGGTATGTCTAGTCACCGTTCTATTGTCCTGCTCATTCTCTCTGTTGCGCCATTGTAATAAAAACCAGCGAACGCAGTGCAGTGAGGACAGCCCACCGTACCACTGTCTTGCGGGAGAATTATTAGTACGAATTAAAATGAATCGAAATAAATAGAGGATCCGGGTTCTCAGTGCGCGGGTAAATCCAGCGCAATATGGGGAGCGCCGGATTTCGGAGTTTGTAGGTCGACTGTCGGCATTTCATTGTACCGACTCCATTCTCATTCGCGCACAACGAACTGTTCCCAGTCGTTGGTATTTATCCGCACGCCGTCGTAGATACTCCGCAACACTCTCATTAGCGGGGATAGAAGATGATAATACAGACAACATTTGAAATTTTCAACCAACTTGCCATTTTGGTACATGTGTGCATGTAAAATGGGATGAATATTGATTTCCTGAAGCTTTAAATGGGCCCACGACCAAAACAATTACCGCAGGGCTGCACTCGCATTATTCGTAATTACCGCGGTTAAGAACCTTGACATTCTTTCGGGGTAATGGAACGGAGGTACTCTCCGCTTGATAGGTAGTCACAAGAAAGAACTTAAAAGCTAATTCATCCTCTTCTCCTGCTCGTGCGATGATAAATCAACCGAAACTCCAACACAGGACTTTAATCGCTTCGCTTTTTATGAAGAAAAAAAATGGCTAACTACAGAACGTTTCTCGCTTTGCTGTTGATGTGTGTCAATGCATCAGCTTCCCCGGCGGCATTAACACAAAGATCCTCAACTCCGTATTGGAACTCGTTTGCAGGCGTGCAAAAGATCTTCTTCTTGCAAGTTGAGATTTTCTCCGTCGCCGTTAGCCATACTGACTGCTCAATAGCGGAGACTCTTACACCAAGACCGGATTTGACCCTGAAGGAGACCAGCCCTCTTCATCAAACCCTTTAGGGAACCCAACTTACCCGGGCAAAACTAGTGCCAACGGTCCAAATTGGGTGGATTACCTAACCGTGCGATATAACGATTCTCTTGTTCTTTCATACGACTTTGCTGTTGGTGGCTCTACAGTAGATAATACTCTGGTCAGCAATGGCTACGACTTTGTCCACCAGGTGTATGAGGATTTTATTCCCAACTATGGTGATGATAATACTTGGTCAGCGGAGACCTCGCTCTTCGCTCTGTGGTTTGGCATCAACGACGTTGTAAATTCTTACCTGGCCGTGAACTCGACAGACATACAATCATCAGTGTATGGGCGATATAGCTACCTAGTCGGAAAGCTATACGCACAGGGCGCAAGAAATTTCTTGTTCATCAATGTGCCACCCTTGGAGCGAAGTCGTCGCATCGCTGGTTCGAGTGCAGCGGCTACTCGAGTACCTCTGGCGAAAAGCGCAACATTGAGCTTCAATGAATATATCGCGCGAGTCGCGAATAGAGTCAGATCCCGTCATGATGACGCTCAAGTCTTTGAAATCGATGCCCACACTCTTTTCAATCAAGTTATAGACAACTGGGAGAGCTATGACCAAACAAAGGGTTATAAAAATACGACCACTTACTGCGAAGCTTACAAAAGGTAAGAAACACTCATCTTATTTGGCGGCCGATTTAATTGATGCAAATAGCGGCACGCCACTTCCCGATACCAAATGGGATAACTGTACTTACGCAGCAGATGAATATCTATGGCTGAATAACTTACATCCTACTTCACCGATGCACGACTATCTGGCGAGCGAAATTGCCAACACGTTAAGAGCTTAGTGCAGAAGACTACTTGATATCTGCGGAAGAAATAATGTAGATCACTATTGCGTGTATCAAATATGGGTGATTTGATTCATACTATAAGCCGTCAGAGGTAGAAAGTCAATTTTCCTAACTCAAAGACTGTGTTGAGAGAGGCGGAAGGATTGGCTTAGGGTCCATTCATTCCAGATTGTTATTCATAGTAACCTTGACACTTCCCTACACCACATTCATTGTCAAATGTCACCCCCAGAGCTAGAGAACAACATGATGATGAATCTACGTGGCAATTCTACTCAAGATAACCGAGAGTGACGCGTGTTGGATGTCGGATTAGAGAGTAATAACGTACAATGCGACAGCGTTTAAGTAATCTGCTCTGATGCTAGATGGCTATCTTTTGCAAAAATCACAAATTCTATCACTGATGTATCCAATTCCGAAACTGCAAATGGCAACTTATACCGCTGCAGTCGGTTTCTGAGCAACAATCCGATACGTGGTTGTAATCAAACGTAAATTGTCCATTTCAACAAATGCCTGGCCGTCCAGGCATAACCGATCAAACAATGTCTTGAAATGCAGCGGTAAGGCGTGCATCCTAACCAGCCCATGGATGATGCGTCTCAGAATCCGGAAATAGATGTCCACCTTGTCGATGAGAGGGGCTTGCAGACCATCTATACTGGGGTTGTCTGACTTGGTAACAGTAAATCCCGCGCCCTCCAAAGCCTTCTCGAAGCTTGCGGGTGTTGGGGTGCCCACTGCTCCGATCAGAGGTTTGACCCGGCGCATCAGACTGGCATGTTTCGGATCCTTGGGGTTGTAGGCAGGCAAGCTGACCCAGTCCAGCAGGAGAAATTTAGCACCAGGCTTCAATACCCTGTAGATATCCTTGAAGAGTAGTGAGGGATCCTTGCACAGACTGAGAGCCTGAATCTCGTAGAATGCATCAAAGGATTCATCCAAAAAAGGAAGTGGCAGGTCGTTCTGATCGTGTACCACGAACTGATTGCTAAACCCAAGCGCACCATTAAATTCCTTTGCCTGTGAGATTTGATTTGAGTCAATATTAAGTCCAACGACTTGCGCCCCAGAAATGCTCGACATGTGCGCTGCGACCCTCCCACGGCCGCATCCAAGATCTAAGACTTTCATACCGGGCGCTAATTTGATCTCCGCAGCAATGGCTTCCTCATTCAGTAGCTGGTTATCCAGGACGGACGCTTTCTTGTCCATCAAAGGCGGGATGTACATCTTTTCCACATCTCCAAGACTGCATAGATGGTTAAGGACTGAGTAATATGCTCGAAGACAATCTCCAACATGCTGCTGATAGTCTAGACCAAAGGCAACAATCATTTCATCCTCATTGGTCCAGTCTAGGTTGTAAATCTCATAAGAGGCCATGAAATCGGCTACCTCCTTTGGTGTGAGGTTGTGAATATGCTGGACAGCCTTGATGAATGTCTTGCACCGGTTCGGTGAAACAGTTTGACCAACAGCATGGTGTTTGAGTGGTGCCCGCTCAGTGACAGGCTTGGCAAGGGTCTTTTCGTCAATGTCGCTGGACTGGGAACTGTTATTGCCGTGAGGGCCACCTTGGAAAGATGAGATACCCGGCAGGTTTGATGTAGCCATAAACATGTTACGGTTGAATACGATGGTAGGTGTGACGGCGCCTATGTCTTGGTTGTGGATGGTAAAAACAAGGCTTTGCAAAGGAGGGCCAGGCTGTATTCATATCATCAATCACGTTACAATGATGCCATACACTTAGGACCTCAAGTCATATGATCTCAGACAACTTCACCGTGTGATGTCCGGATGAGCCGAAAAGGCGTTTGCAGCAGGGAAGCTGACAAATAGCCAATTATTTCCGGTTGGTGATGTGACAAGACGTCTAGCCGCAGCACCCGCTGCACCTTCTGGCGAATCATGAAGGGATACTGTCCAGGCAACAGATCGTGTGATTCTTGTTCCCATGCAGTGGGTTGTAGATAAAAACCGGTAAGTGCACAAATGTGGCACAGTTGGTTGGACGTGACAGGCGGATACAGAACACCCACATATAGCCGACGATCCCGCACTAGGGGCTGCGATTTCGGACTAACGTTGTAATAGGAGGGTGCCAACCCTGCAACCGGAGACATCTCGGGGTGAGCTGGTCAGACGGGTGGGTAATTCTCACCGTCAGCCCCAGGGTGGTGCGGTGTGGACGGAATGAGATATCGGAACTTAGATTGACCGACCACCGTCCGTATACCCGTAATGCCATCTTTAGCGCCGTCTCCTCTGCCGGCAGAGAAATGCCGCGACATCATTGCCATTCATTCGGTTTCACGGGACCAATAAACAGTCCAAAGTTCCCCTTGACAACCTGGAGACCTCCATCGCTGTACATATTGAACAAGCATCATGCCGGATCCTGTCGCGCCAGTCGAGACTAATTCCGGCAATGACCGATTCAATGCCGAAGCTGCCGCCTGGGATAAGAAACCCTTTGTCCACGCTATGAGTCTTGAAGCTTGGAAAGCTATACAAAAGTCGGTCCCATCTCTATTTATCGAGCCAGACAATTCTCTCGGGCGACCAGATATCCTAGAGATCGGCTGCGGAACTGGTCTACTCACCTTGGAAGTAGCCCCTGCTGCGAATAGACTAGTGGCTGTTGATGCCGCTCCGGGGATGATCGACGTCCTGTCGTCGAAGCTGAACCAGCCAAATGCCCCAAATAATGTTATCCCTCTCGCACTGCTACTGGAAGATCCAGAGGACACGATGTTACCGCCAGCCGAACAGGCTAAGCCAAATGGGCCAAGACTCAAGTTCGACCTCATCATCTCCCATCTAGTCCTTCACCACATCCCGGACCTGAAACAGGTTTTGAAGACCATGCTGGGGTGCTTGAACGAAGGTGGTTCTGTGGCGTTGACGGACTTTGAGGACTTTGGACCCGAAGCGAGGCGGTTCCATCCCGAGTACAAGATGGATGGCGTTGAGCGCCATGGCATCAACCGTGAGTGGATGACGGCGTTAATGCTGGAAGTTGGATTTAGGGACGTGAAAGTAGAGGTAGCATGGGAGCATGACAAGGTCGTGGAGAATTATCCCGGGGAGTTTAAACTGGGCAAGCCGGCTGAGGGAGAGGGGAACCGAATGAAGTTCTCCTACATTATATGTTTGGGCAAGAAGGCTTGAAAGTCAAATATAGAAATTATAACTATTCGCAAATTCAACAAAAGAAATTGTTGTTGAATAAAGATAGCAATTTCATGTCAAAGTGATTATTATCCTACTCTCAGCTGCAGTATCTTTCCTCTAGCCTTGATGATTGCCCTTATTCCTTTGTCTCACATGTTGTCTTGTTATCGTTTAGGCTAATGCGACGTGAATGGGATTTTCGAAACTAAGAGTTGGCCTGAAAATTCGCCGCTCATGCTGTGGCTAAGCGGGCGAGTTTACTATTACTATCACTCATTTTCTTAGTCGTAGTTTATTCTTAAATCGGTTCAATATGTAGCTTGGAGAACTAGAAACATCATTTCTATCCAGTGATTTCGATGAGCCCAGACCCAATTCAGTGATCTACAATGAAAATTCGACCACCAAGAGATATCTCACAGATATTCTTTTCGTTAAGTAAGATAAAAGCCCATCGTCTTGACAAAGAACGCCCGTTTGCTGGCTAACCACCGATCTGTAGCCAGACTATTAGCGTAGGCTTCTCATACACGGAGGACCAAGAAACCTGAGCTTAAATCCTGGTTAAGTCTATGACACGCCTGGATAAGCTTTGTGCAGCTTTCTGAAGAAAATATTTCAGAACATTAATAAACAGACTATTGGCTTTGTGAAGAAGGTTTTCACTGGTAAAGAAATTCCGGTATACCCCTCAATGACGAGTAGAAAATTCGCCCTTCTTCCTTATTATACTGGACGATTCAATGGCTGATTGATAACTCAAATCCTTGGTCAATTCCAACATTTTTATCCTGGCAATGTGGTAGAAGAAATCTCGCCCAGCTACGACGGCCAAAACACATGCTCCGATGATCCCTAATGTATCACACAAGCTGTGTATTCCCATAAGTCAATAGGGGCTTAAAACTGACGAAAGGGTCATCTTAAAACGGACGATATGGTAAAGTATTATGCCTCAGATGTCTGTACTACAGAGACCATCGGCTGAAATGTACTTTATTTTGGCACAACTCGATTGATTTTCACAAGCCCACAATAGATGATTACTCCTCGTATAAAATCACGTGTGTAACCTAATCTGACACGACGCGTTTCGGTAAATGGCTCGTGTTTACGAAAGACCTGCCTAATCAGTCATCATCCCTCAACACGTGAGTAATCTGTCCACCCCGCCTGCTGAGCTGACTCGTTCAAAAGATTCAACCCCGCAATCAATTTCACCAAGGCTTCTTTCTTGAAGATATATATCATCAGAGAAGCTGTTTAATGCAGGACAACGCGCAATTGCCAACCATTATCTTCGCGTTAAGCTCATTTCGAAACTACAAACATGGGGGCAGCCAAGATGACCGATCCCTTCACACCTGACTTTGTCAAATTTGTCAACGAGACATTAGACGAATGGAAGCTTGCAGGCATGTCAATCGCAGTCATTGACGAAGACAATGTGTTTTCCAAGGTCCGCAGACGAAGCTACTTAGTCCCACCTCAAACTTTAGCCTAACACATCCTCTGTAGGGCTTCGGATATGCTACTCTACCGGATACTCCAGCAACGCCCGACACCCTCTGGTACACCGCTTCTACAACCAAGGCATTCACCACCGCAACTCTTGCGCACTTGATTGAAAGCAAAAAATATACTGCACTCTCTAGAGGCTGGCAAACACCAATTTCGTCGATCATTCGTGATGACTTTGTTACACAAGATGAATGGGCGACAGCTAATCTGACCTTGGAGGATGCGGCAACTCATCGCACAGGATTAAGCTCTAACGACATGACCACTATTGTCGAAGAAAATGGAAGGCCGTGGACGGTTAGGGATATAGTCAGGAACCTTCGGAACTTTCCTCTGAGAGAGCATCCCCGCACCGAATTCCAGTACAACAATGAGGGATATGTGGTGCTTTCGCATGTCATTGAGACACTCACTGGGAAATGGTTGGGAGATGTAATCAAGGAGACAATCTGGCAGCCGCTAGGGATGAACTCAACTTATTTCGACTTGCAGCAGGCTAAGGATGGGCCGGAACATTTGTCCAGGGGCTATTTCTGGGACAAGGAAAAGAAGAGCTATGAACCCATTCCTTTCTTAGCAACAGGGGTCCTCAGCGGCGCAGGCGCAATGATCTCTAATGTTGTCGACTACGCAAAATGGATCAAGTGCCTTTTAAAACAGGAGGGACCTCTATCAAAAGAGGTCCACAAGGAAATTCGGAAGCCTCGATTCATCGATAACCCAAAGCCCGAAGGTGGCATGGACGTTTCTCTGTATGGACTGTCTTGGTGGCGCACTACCATACACGGTCGTGTCGTTTACTGGCATTCCGGATCGACTACGGCGCATGGTGCTTTGGTCTATTGGTTTCCCGACTTTGATTACGGAATTGTCATTTTGGCGAACTATCCAAATCCGGCTCGGCAGGTCATCATGAGGAGACTTGTTGAGGACAAGCTCGAGATTCCGCTAAACAGGCGCTACGACATTGCGAAAGAGTAAGCTTCGGCTAGTTTTAGATTCACGCTGAGAGCAATGGACTAACAAGTGTCTGCAGTTTTAGAGATGCACAGCACGAGGCTGGAAAAGCTCTTGAGAATGTCGATGACATTCTGTTCCCAAACAGACCAAAGGAGCCTCGGCCTCCATCATTGGACATAAGCAAGTTATCCGGGAAATACTATGCTCCTGGTTTTGAGACGTATCATTTTGTTGAAAGGGCTGGTGATGAAGCCTCGACGGATATGTTGCTAATTGCTGAACGTACTGACTTGATGTGGAAGAACCAGATAACCTTACGTCATGTCTCTGGTGACTTTTGGGTTGCGTACATCACTATTCTCGATGGGCCAAGAATCCCTGAAAGTTTTCTTGCAGTAGAGTTTAGGTTTGGCCCTGACGGGAAACCATCAGGACTAGAAATGACGTTTCCAGACCGGGAGAAGGCCAATGGAGGCAAGGTCTTCCTCAAGAGGCTGGAGTGATGAGAAAGTATTTGCAAACTGGGATAGACCCAATCTGAATATCTGGTAGATAGAAGTCGCCCAAATATTAGACGACACAATCCAAAAGCTCGAATAGCACAGAATGATCTTATGCTAGTCAACTAAGTCGGAGTAAGAGAAGGTTTTTCATATTTCTCAGCAGATAAGTGTTCCAGAAAATGATTTCTTAGTTTTGCATTTCAGCAGCAAGACTACATTCATTTGGATACGCAGATCTTGGTCCCAAAAGCTCTACATCCAATAGCATTACTGATTCATAAATTAATGAGCTGGAAGATAAACATGCGAGAAAGTAACAACACGTTTTTGAAATGAGAGTTCTGTTTATTAAGAATTATTTATACCCGTATACTCTCTGCGTCTATGACAATTGGTAATAGGGAGACAAACATTCATGTGACGGAACTTTTGAGATACTCATCCGTCAGCCGCTGCACGGTACAGAAATAGGTAACTTTCCGGTGTCGATTAGCATCCCAAAGTGCAATTCAAGCCTCGGAAATGTGAATAAAAAATCCCCTACAGCCTATGGACAATGCTATCTTTCGTCCACCTCCGGAACGTCTTCCCATAGAAGTAAAACATGATAGCAAACAGACACCATATGAAAGTGAGGACCATATTGACGATAAAAGCATTGATAAACCTAAGTAAGAGAGGACAAAGTCAGCTTGTGAACGTGATTTACATTTCATGTTGGAAATGCCTTACCCATTTGCTTCCGTCCAGGGTGTAATGAACCGGCCCATTCCATAGCCCCAAAGGTTCTTGTTGACAGTAATGGCAACGAAGAGGGACCCGGCAACTGGCTTGTAGCTGTCAACCGCATAGGTGCTACTAATACTGGGCAGTCCTGCGACTTGAATTCCCGCGCAAGAATAGCCGAGGACGACAATTACGGGCCAGGGCCAGTGTCGCTGGTACCCAATCGCTGTAATAATATGTCCAAAGGCCATTATCAGGACGTATGGGATCATGGCGGGAAGGCGCATTTCTGGCTCTCGAATTCCGTTGTTACGGGCCGTTGCGCGAGCAGACACCCAGTCGCTCAGGGGACCAGCTGTGGCAAGGCCAATCAGAGCTCCAACAAAGAGCGAGAAGTTGGTGAATCCTTAATACCGATGTTAGTCTGGTGTGCTCCAATAGGTCGAATCATCAACTTGCCAATTGACTGCGAGCTCATATTGTAAGGAGGTGCAGCAAAGACTTGAGTCTGTGTAAGGTTTAGGATGAGAATAAAGCTGCAGCTCCAGCTCACAACGAAGGACGCAAAGAGAACGATGGGAAACGAGAACAGCTTCCACGGAATCCAGACATCAAGCAGGATGGACCGGAAGGATACGGAAGAGGACTGAAAGAGCTTCCATTGCTGTCGGCTGGGTGTCCCTTTGCCGAGGCAAGGATCTCTCTCGGCGTTCACATTCGACTGATTGTCGTCAGATGTTGTGCTTTTCTCGTTCGTAGCCTTCTCTTCATGCTGAATCTCGATTGCTTTCACAGATAACTCAGCCGAAGGAGGTTGGCCCTCGGATGCTTCGACGCGGTTGTACATGGTTTCGGGAAAGCCAAAGACAATTGCCACGAGAGATGCGGCGGTCATGGCGGCGTTGAGCCACCAAAATGATGGCCAACCAGTGTGGTCAGCCATGGCTCCGGCTATGATGGGTGCAACCTGAACTGTTAGCTTGTAGGAGATGAACACGAAGAGGATTCCATACGATTAATGCGCCTGTGTAGATCACCCAGTACATGGTGTTCCACTTTCCTCTATCGTGTAGGAAGTAGATATCAGCAATGATGCTTGGCTGCAGTGTCTCTCCTGGTCCGGCACCAATACCGCTCAAACTTGGAAATTGTCAGTGAAATGTTTCAACCAGAGGCTCCAATTGAAACACATACATCGCGGCTCCCATGAATCCATTGTAGTTAGTTGCCTTTGCTCGCCAAATATGAGAAGCCAGGCAGACGATTTGGGACAAGATCAAGACCGGGCGTCGGCCAAAGGAGGTAGATATCGGAACCCTGTATGGTTATGTATTAGTTCGTAGGGCACCAAATACGAATCGTCAATGTGATCTAACCAGATGAAGTTGCTGAAGCCGAGAACCAAAATCGTCACACCCGTGAACTGAATCACATCGGTGAGGGATCTGTCATAGTCTTGCATCAGGTAGCCAAACATAGGCCCGAGAGCTAGAGGTGCGAAGCCCTGCGTAAAGCTCATGGTCGAGACGGCCACGAGAGTCGAGAGCTTCCATGCCTTGGTCCAGTTGAGAGGGTCGTGAGGATCATTGGAGGGCTGAGGCACGAGCACACGGTTGGATTTGTCCTCACTCTTGACGAAATGATGGCTCCCTATATCCGCCATAATCTCCGTCCCGGGGATGATCTCGATGTCCAGCTCATTCTGTATTTGCTGCATCTCCTGAGTATCGAAGTCAGTGGCAGATCCCAATAACGCTCGAGCCGTGTAACTTCATACCTCGAGGCGAGATTCAGTCGCCATGATGACGAACTGGGGTCAGCTGATTCGCTGCAGGTGTGAGAAATCGAGTTGAAGGATCAAGATGAAAGAAGGCAGATTGCGGGGGATGTGGGCTGGTGGAGTGCTGGGGACTTGATGATGGGGGCAGTGGTTCCATATTTGAGCATTTCGCCGATCGGGTAGATTCCGAGAGATCTCATCTGGGGAAATGTTACCAATCATTACGAATTATCCTCAGCTGCTCGGAAATAGCGAAGATACCCCTTCCCCCGGAGATCAGATCTCCTAGTCCAGGCTGAGGAGCTGGGGCTCTCGGCTACGGCGAGTGTCAAGCTGGGAAGCCCCATGACGCTGGATCGGAATATTGAACCGATTTCCGAGCTTCCAGGCGGCTTGACTCGCTTTTCAGGCTGACAGAGTGCTCAGACCGAGAGACTGTACACGTACTGCGCCCGCAAATCGCGCCAGGGCCACTTTTCTACCCCAGATTCCCCACGCTCTAACCCCAGACGAGACCCGCCACGATCCCCGCACGCCCAGATAAGAATCATCATGGGACCTACCTCCCTAGCGTAGTCACACTCTCCGCACAGGACGTATTCAAGAGAGATATCGGTAATGGAAGCGACGGAACCCTTCCGAAAGCCTCGTTGCGTGATTTGAGACTGCAATCTCCAACATGACGCCACGTGGGAACCGAGGTGAGGTAGCGTGCATCCGGCCTCGGCAGACGATACCCCGATTGAATGTGGCATATTTCATATAAGGAATAACACCTTGTCCTTGAATGCCCTCACCCAGTTTGCATGAACAGTTTCATTCTCGTTCACCACGCCTTTGTTCTCTACAGCCTACTTCTCCTACAAGCCCAACATGGCACTCCCTACCAACATTGCGACCGAGGCGCTCGTCATTGGGAAGCCCGGTGACAAGTTTGAGATGACGCCCATCATTCTTGATGAAGTGCGCTCAGATGAAGTTTTGGTGGAGATGAAGTACTCAGGCATATGCCACACGGTGCGTTTGGTAATTTTATTTCAAACGACATCGCTAACCTTATTCAGGATGTTCTTCTCCAAAACGGCCTGATACCTGGTGTAGAGTATCCCGCAATTTTCGGCCACGAAGGCGCTGGCATCATCCGAGCTTTGGGAAGCGGCGTCAAGGACAAGTCTCTCCAGGTTGGCGACTATGTCCTCCTCTCCTTCAACGTCTGCGGGCGTTGCAAGCAGTGCGTCGCCGACAATCCCTCGTGCTGCCACATCCATTCTCCAGTCAATGTCGGCTCAGTCCGTCTCTCAGATGGCTCTACACCAGCTAGGCTTCTGGATGGAACATCTGTTCGTAGCCAATGCTTTGGCCAGTCGTCCTTTGCCAGAATGTCCGTTGTGGCGGAGAGAAGTGTCGTCAAGTGTCCCTATCCCGAGTCGCTCTCTTACTTTTCACCGCTTGGCTGTGGCTTCCAGACTGGAGCCGGCACCTTGCTGAATGCGCTCAAGCCAGACAAGACCAACACTGTCGTGATTTTCGGAGTTGGAAGCGTCGGCATCGCAGCACTAATGGCTGCTGCGTATCTCCAAGTGAAGCAGCTCATAGCCGTGGATGTCGTTGACGAGAAGCTGGCCATTGCCAAGGAATTCGGAGCCACCCACGTCGTCAACTCCAGAAACTGCGGAGAGGGCGGTATTCAGGCCAAGATCCTGGAAATCACCGATGGGGGCGCTGACTATGCCATCGATTGCACCGGGCTAATTCCTGTCATCGAGTCGCTATTTGGCTGCCTCGCTCCACGGGGCACTGCCACGACTGTTGGTGTTCCGCCGCCAAACAGTGTCATTCGGATAGAGCCTCAGACATTCTTGCTTGAGAACAAGCGATACATTGGAGTAGTGGAAGGCGGCTCACATCCACAAAAGGTCAGTCCATCAAAAATAAACTGCCCACCACTCAACTATTGCTAACATCCACGCCTGCCCAGTTCATTCCCCAACTCATGGAGCTTCATCGACAAGGTCACTTCCCCGTTGATAAGCTCTGCAAGGTTTACTCTGTGAAGGATTTTGAGACAGCCATGAGCGACATGCGCAACGGCAAGGTGAATGGACACCCTCTCAACCCATCACTATTAGTTGCTAACATCTTAATTCTGCAGGTCGTAAAGCCGATCATTCATTGGGACTAAATGGGGCGGTTAGACTTAGATGATATTTGTTTTATATCTTTTTATAAATTTTCACAAACTACAAATCGTGTATTGCGTGAAACATGTCATCTGAACACGAGTATTGAGCCGTATACACGTAGCCCGTAGCTATCACGTATCATTTGCGACTAAGAATAAGCTGTGGCGGGAATCAGACTCAATTCTCGTTCTTTTCCCTTCGCTCGTGTCAAAGCGTAGATTGGAGTACGCCACGTGTAAGACCGGACGAGTCATGCACCAAGTGTATTAGCGAGTAAGACTCATTCCATTGGACATTCATGAGCGTGCTAAAGCTAGGGCCGGGATATTCGGATTTATGTGTCGGGATAGGGCTAGAATGTCTACTCCGCTCAGCCGGCTTGGCAAGTCTATATCCGAATATGCGGCCTCACAAATTAGCCAAGAATTAATGTCGGAAGTAATACCGGCTAGGAAACTAGGAATGACTTCCGACTCGGCAATATGTGATAAAATTGGTGTTGCGAAGAAGCACAGTCCATTTCAATTGCGGGAGGAAATGAGGGGTTGAAACGATGTCATAACCCATCTGGGTTTAGGGCAGCCCGTTCGAATTATTGTGCTGTGAATGAAGATTAACACACGGTTCCTTGGCCTGTAAATTGTCCCCGGACTTCTAGGTCCCGACTCTTCTAGCATCTACTTTTGCAACTGAGAGATCTAGGGCCGTCGTATCTTTGCCCTTGACATTATCCTCGGGTTTGTTATCCTCCACTGCTCCAATATCCTCTAGCCAGACTTTCTACATAATAGTTTCTCGCTTTTCCTAGCCCAAATCGTAGTCATCATACCCTACATCCCACTGGACCCGCCTGGGCTTTCCTTCACGGTCCTCGGAAATGCCGGTCCCATATTGATTTAGAATGCAGTCTTGCTCTTGCCCGATGCTAATCGATACCAATCAACAAACACTTACGCAAATAAAAGTAGTAATAAAGTGGCAGGTCATGCCTACCCAAGTAGGTCTACTCTCCACCAACTATTTGCTCGCAATTGCCTACACTAGATTAGCTCAACCGCAAAAGGGAACTAGCCAACATGCACCTATTAATGAAGGCCAGAGATGAAACTTTACTTATTTTTACATTTCATTGGGAGCTTATTTATTAGACATGAGATATCCGTCAAATGAAGCGTAGCATCCTGCGCTGCGTAGCGCTAGAACTGAGCGGCCTCCAATGATAAGGTCGCCAAAGACCGTTGTTTCCACTTCCCGCCTTGTCCGAAATCATAAATTGCACTAGTTGATCAGGTAAATTAGTGGTTTTATTATCTACTCTCTTTTACTCAAATCCTTGCGCTATACCGAGTTCTTTCGCAAGTATTAACTTGGCCTCGGCTACCTGTGGTCCTTCAGGCGGCAACTTGGATTCAGCCCAAATTGGAACTGATCTAGTCCAAACACGGCGAGATTTGTTATCTGATCTAAAAATTGCGAGACTTAAGCGGTTGAATAGGGTCCCGTGATTGTGTAGCCAATGAGTTTGCATCGCGACTACACACACCTTGGAGTGCAAGGCAGACAGGGCTTGGTAATATTGGTTCGCATTCGCTAAAGCTAGCCAAGTCTTGGTCAGGACTCCACTGAGGCTGGGTCTAGAACGCCAGTACGCAAGGGTATCAGTAGGCTCTGGTGCGATACATCGCATTGATTGCAAGTGTGAGTTGCAGAACAGGGAAACTTATCCTTGATGTCTTATTTGTCTTCATGAGTTCGTGTAAATTTAATCTGTGGCTCCGTTTACCCTTAAGAATTGGTTCGATTCAATGGAACCAACCTTTTCCCTTTTCACAAGGTTGACAGGCATGCGACATCACAGAGCCTTGCCAATAGCAGAACGGCACAAATATTGGTTGCCTCGTGGCGCAGCGCTGATGTCTCACTATCTTCAGCTACTGCACGCCTCGCAGGCTATCATTCGCTCTGCATAGTCACAGCCTGATTTTCAAGCCCAATCTGATACCCAGCAATTCGTACGGATGCATGCGTGGGAGGGCTAGGCTACAGAACCCCAATATTTAATAATATTCCCAGGGCCAGGCTGAACCAGGACCCCCTTGTTTTCTATATCCCCCCATTTCAGCAATGGAGTCGTCACGGCGGATATTGTATGCGGTAGTCTTCTTATACGCGACTACTACACGCGCCCATTTCCTAGATGCTCTCTTCACATCGGCTGAGATTGAATCCAGACATGTTCTCGGGCCTCCGGCTCCAACCTCAATACACCCGCAGCAGTATCCAAGAGAGGAGACAGACGATGTGTCGAAATACACAGTCACATACGGTGTAAACTCGACGTGTGGCTATCTTTCAGGATCTGTTCAGGTTCCTATCACTTGCGAAAACAACGGCACGTGCCTGTGGGAGACGAGAGTCTTCAAATTCATTGCATGCGCGACCGACGACCAAGGCCTGGCTCGTACAGTATGCCTACAGAGTGGTGATGCTCTCGACCCTAATATATGCGATGACGTTTGCATAAGCAACACGTACAACTTGCTATGGTGAGCGTTCCTATACAGCGCAACACAGCCTGTGTGGCCTTCAATGTTTTAACTCGGCCGTTCAAGCACCGATGCGCCAGAGCCATATTGCCGTACCTATGCCTACCCGGAAGGCATTATGGACTATAGATGTGTCTCAACACCAGAGACGAGGATATCCAGTGTAGCCTTTACATATAACGGCCAAGATTTTCCCAACCCGACTATATCCACGTTCATTGAAGTGGATAGTCCCCCTTCCCAAGGTCTGTCAACAACAACATCAACAATAACAATATCAACATCAACAATAACATTCTCAACAACAACAATGATGACAACAGCAACAACAGACAAGTCACCATTAGTGACGAGCTCATCAGCCCCAGAAACAACGGGCAGCCCTATTAAGGGAGGGAAGATAGCTGGAATAGTCATTGGAGCTCTTGTTGGAATCATAGCTTTTGCAGCCCTTGTGTATTGGTGTCTACGTCGGCGAGTTCCGAATCCAAGCCCCGCCCCGGACGGTCCTGCTAATGCACCTTCCCACGGTCCACGATCTACCACTCCATCCTCTGCGGCACCATCTAGACCACCCTCTGAGCATGAGCTAGGGGCCAGGTTCCCGTGAGTGTCCACAAGAGTATCAAGTCCGAGGCATGACAAGCTGAGCGCTATTGGGGTTCCCACCACTGTACCTAGCTGTACGACTACTGATAAACAGATACATGATAAACCTGTTAATAAAGGCCACTTGGGAAATATCCAATTTAATGTGTCCAAAGATATTAATGTTAATACTAGTCTTAAAAAGTCGAATATGACTATCAAAATCTCCAAAATTTCCAATAATTTATTCGAGTGTTGTAAGTGATTGACTTAAATTAAAGCTGTCTTCCCTCTCAAGCTCTACGTTGCTAAAATGGCCGTAACTTCTGAGTACGTTTAGAGCTTGCGACCTGAGCTATATGTTAGGGTGACATATCCTGTAACAGCCACGAATGCTTACTCTATTTCATGATCGCTCAAAAACATGTTGATCAGCCCGCTGAGAAATCCGTTTGTTCCCAAGGTGGCGAGGCCCCCCCTCAATGCTACCATTTGACGTGCAGCTTCGATGTGATCTTTTCCAGTCAAAAGATCGCCGATGGAGACCTGAAATCAGGATTAGATTCCCAACTAAACAAATGCTTCTGACTTGGCCAAAACGCCTACCTCATCGCCAGCTAAAATGATGGCTTTGGCGATACTCGAATCGCGCGGTCTGCCTTCTCGCTCCGAAAGATCCCTGTTAAGAGATACGATGCAGGACATTTTATATCGAAGAGCTATCTCTAAATAAAAGCCCCCACCACGAAGTGAATGGAGATTGCGACAGGCAGGAACAAGGATTCCATTCAACATCCCAGGATCAGTCATTGCAAGTGGTATCCATTCTGCCATGGTACCCTGCAAATATGCTTCAGGACTTGGGTGGGATGGGCTGTAGAACCCGCCAGCAGGAACAATAACGTGGATATCTTATGTTTTTAGCCATTGAAAGGTTAGATAATTCTCGGAAGAACTCACAGTGGCTGATAAGAAAGTGCTCAAACGAGGAGATCGGCCGAGCAGCTGACGCAAAGGGGTCTATGGGAGCAGCTGAGAGCATTGTGGTGGGACTTGGTAGCTGGAATGTACTTGTGTTCGAGAAAGCTTTAGTAATCGATTCGTCCTCCATATAATGTGATTGGGCCACACTTTGCTTCGATTCCTGCCTCTTGGACTCTTGATACTTCTTGACCTGGTCGCGCCTTGCTCGGGCATGAAACTGTTTAGCGGCGTACGACTTGGCTCGCTTCTGTTTGGCTGACGAACGTATGTCACCGGTGTGTTCTAGATAGACGAACTCGAATCGGCTGCGATTGAGTGCCTCTGGATTCTCTGTTTTAGACATTTCAATTTCGAGCTGCTGTCCTTTCTGCTGCATCGAGAAAGACTACTTCTTGGCTGCGGGAGAGGGGTTTTTTGTAGGCACAGGCGCATCACCCCAAACCGAACCACTGCGGCGCAATTCAAGGCTAAGCCGACTTTGGTGAAAATGCCAAGGCCAGATATTTCCTGAAAGGGGATACCGCGATGGCTGTCAGCTCGTTTTCCAACCAGATCCCTGCCTTAATATGGAGACGAGTAAGCCTGTATCATTGCCGTCCCAGGAGTGTTGAATGACGATTTCGTATAAAGGGACGAGAAGAGTGGCAGTACAATTCCCTTGGGTGTCTATAGAATTGCCTCTCACTTCTTACCTCATATTCCCTGTTTTTACTGGCCCGGCGTGAGAATATTTTCCCTCTATTTTCAGTTTCCCAACTCTCGACCATGGGGAGTTCACCTCAACTCCCAGAATACGTTGTCGTCTTCGGCCCAAAGGCAAACTGTACCTTTGACATATGTCCGATCGAGTACAGCGTCTATGGATATCGTCCAAATCTAGCGGTGAATATCTTATTTGTCGTTCTTTTCGCAGTGGCTGGCATCCTGCACATCTTCCTCGGGGTGAGATGGCGTACCTGGTTCTTCATGGTGTGTATGCTGCTGGGCTGCATTAACGCAGTTGTGGGTTATATCGGTCGTGTAATGATGCACTATAATCCCTTCAACTTTGGGGCATTCATGCTACAAATAGGTACGGATACTCATTTGTTCCCTACCAATACTGCTTCAAGCTCCTCCCACCACCCTTGCTGATCCACGTTGAAGTTTGCGTCAGTAGCAGCCCCGTATACTTTTGTGCGGCCATCTACGTTACGCTCGCCTTGTACACCGAGTATTCCTTACCAGGCCTCTCGCGATTCAAACCGAAACTGTTTTACTGGATCTTCATACCATGTGATTTCTTCTCACTCATCGTCCAAGCAAGTGGTGGAGTCCTGTCGACAGTATCGTCTGGAACGAGTCAGATCGGCGTCAATCTTGCCATTGCTGGTTTAGTTTTCCAAGTTTTTACCATCAGCATTTTTTGTGGCTTATTTGGGGACCATCTTGTTCGTCATTTCCGATTCAACCAAGTTAGCGAGCTAGGGCCGCGAGTCAGGCTATTCTTTGCTTTCCTAGCCTCAGCCATCCTCTTGATAACAGCACGCTGCGCATATAGATTGGTGGAACTCCATCAAGGATATAGTGGGCACTTTATTAAAGACGAAGGTCTATTCATCGGCCTAGAAGGAGTGTGGGTTTCGGTCTTGGTTCTCATGCTTGTGTTGGAGAAAATATACTAATTCTCACTATAGGCTCATTATCCTTGCGACATATTCTCTCATGGTTGGCCATCCCGGTCTTGTAATGTCTTCTAAACGGCGGGCGATGGTAGAATTAGTGGAAATGTAGGATAGAGAGGCGAAAGGGGAGTGAGGATGTGGGGCTTTGTGGTCCTTATTGGCCCCAACTTTTACTGCAAGAGATTTCCACAGACTTGCGTTACCAAGGGGGCCGGACCGTCAGAAGACTCCCGCAACTACTGAAATGTGGAAGTAGAGGTAGCAGTCAATTTAGGGAGTTCAGGATATCAGTTCCCCCGGAGTCATTCGGAGTCGAGACGAGAAAAATGGCTGCCCTAACCACGTGCAGGAAGTGAAACGAGGCTGCATATGGGTGTCGTCTGAAATGCCTTCAGCGAGAATCTGTCGCGTTGCAACGCCGTGTCTATCTCAACCTGTCCATCAAGACCGAATTCAGCATTAGGCCCAATGGCACCTATAGATTACTCAAAATGGGACAACATAGACACCGACTCTGAGCCAGAGACGGCGTCTCCGCAGCCGCCTGCGCCCAAAGCAGCCGCGCCCAAAGCAGCTCTGCCATCTGCTCCAGTTACCCCGCACGCGTCTGTCTTGACTTCGCCGCCAACACAGGGCGACGCTTCGGGGCACATCCGAGCCGTCATTGTCCGGTGCGAGGCTGAGAAACACGCATCTCCTCCCTGGTCCTCCACGACAATCCCTTCGGACCATGCCGTTTTCTCCAACGCCGTGCCGCCCATCCCGGGGCTTATCGGGGTGCCGCTGGTCGTTCACTGCGTAGGCACCCGGTCCGCCAACCGCGCCGACCTCGACAACAGCATCGCCATGTATCTCAACATCGACGCCAAGTCGGGCTTCGCGCCCCCGCCGTGGTAGTCACACATCGGCACCGTCGTGGTCGCGCGCAAAGACAAGAAGCCGTTGCTGCCGCACCACCTTGAGGGTGTGTGGATGTACTGCGACCGCATCCTGGACCTCTTCGGTGAGGGTGGTGATGCGCCAAGAGCGCTGTATAGTCGCCAGGCTTTTGCAAAGTGGTGGGCAACGTATTGCGAGGAACAGAGCCAGTTTCGGCCCGGAAAGGGCGGCGAGGACGATCCTGACAGTGATAGGCCCTGGAGAGCTGGGATCCACCGAGGCCCCTGGTACCCTTCTGTTGGCTTCTCAGCACCTATATATAGAGCCAACGACCAGCGCCTGACACGCGCCATGTCAGCCCAGAAGCGCACTGCGACGGCTCATCCGCTTCGCAGCATCATCCGGTGCGGCCATCTCAGCTCGCAATGGCGGAAAAGACCATGCAGATCCAGTTTATCGACAATACTGCCATTGATCGCAAAGCGAGAAAGCTGATTCGGAGCCATGCAGCCAAAGGGAAAAACGTGGGAAAGCGTCGAAGGCCACGCCAGCCGCCTCAGCCTGTGTCGAAGTTCATTTGGACTGGGGCGCCATCCTCAACTTCAACAGCATTAGTATCGGCGTCGGAGACGCATCAAAACAATCGCAAGGATGAAGCTGCAGCCGACGATATGATATTTATCGACAATAGAATGCCCAATTATTCTTTCCCTGTCGACTTGACTCCTAACTCAAGAGCTCTGATCAATAATTGTTAGTAATGTTTAACCACGTTCAACCACGTTCCCCATCGACCCCAAGTCGATCGCGGTCTAATGAGAAATCAGTTTTTTCTGTTTTGAGTTTCTCGCTCTTCAAACCAGAGATGCATCACAACATCTCTTATGATACCTCTAGCGCCATTTGGGTGCAATTTTTGTTTGTAGACGAAGCTTGTAAGATCCCCTTGCATGCCATGCCCACATTGTTTTTGTCCGCTGTTGACTCATTGTGGCGCCAGATTTTAATTGCGTTGTTGCAATATCATGCCTCACAAGAAAGTATGTTACTTGGGAGCCGGATGACAGCAACAAATCAGTGTCATATCTGGTACGAGCCATCGGGCTTCTGAACGCCAAGTTGTCAGGGCCTGACGCACTCTCTGACACAACCATGGCGGCTGTTGTCGCCTTGACCCAGTACGAAAGGTTCCAGCGTCAATATACTCGAGGCTTAGTTCATTTCGAAGGACTCCGACACATGGTTGAGCTTCGTGGTGGGATTGCGCGACTGGTAAACGACAGACCTCAGCTCACTCAAAAGATTTTTAGGTGAGATGTCAGTCATCAAATATCCCGTATAGCCTATATTGACCAAGAATCAGGGCGGATCTTGACTTCGCTCTGCATATAGGTTCGCCGACTCTTTACAGTGTTGCAGACATAACAAACAGCGTCACCATACACTTGTGGGATCAGTTCCGGCGGGGCCGCAATCAATACTTCAACAAGAACTCACCAATATTATCCAACTTACGTCCTCAACTCCAATCCTCCCTGGAATATGCATTGACCTTTGCTTCAATCCTCAACTACAATTTTAGTGACGTGATGAAGATCAGTGGTCACGCATTCCATGACGCTGTCATGTATCTTGGTTACCGCTTGCTTGCACTCAATCCCTTGAGTGGCCACCGGCATCTGAGCGACCCAGAATGTATTATCCAACTTGGCTTATTATCATTCACTGTTACCTTCTTGATGGGAGTTGGTGGCCAAGTTCCAGAGTATACGCTCCTCTCAGATCTCGCGCGCTGTGCTATCCAGAAGAGCTCCAACCAGGACCAAGAGGCCAGAGAACTTCTTCTCTGGGCACTACTTATTGGGCGTGTCTCAATATTTGGATCCGCAGAAGACGTGTGGCTGTTGCCAAAGTTACAAAAGATGGCAAGACAACTGAAATTACAGACCTGGAGTGACGTGCGCCAAGTACTGGCCAAATATCCCTGGGTTGACACTGTCCACGGTGATTTAGGAGAGGCTATTTGGCACAATTCAACACATGAGCTTGGCTCACTAGTGACATTGGTCCCCTTTGTTTTCTAAGCACACAAGGAACATGGAAAAGGCATGATACGCCACAGGTACATTAACATCCTGCTGTATTTTCTGCGCAGCATGGGCGCAACATTTATGTCGCAGATTATCAACCGTCTCCATTTAAGATTGTAAGCAGTGTCCATTACACCAATATTACTACAATGTTATCTCATTGTTGAGTTGCCGCAGCTGACAACATCCTTTCAACGCAACCAGGCGCCACTTTCTCAAGTTCTTTGGCAATATCATCCCAAATACGTTTCTGGTCCTGCTTTCCTTCTTCATCGATGGCCCAGCTGGGTACTTGGTTTCTTGATTCCAGCAAAAGTCAGCAAAAGATACCCGGGCAGATATTTTGATCTCGTGAGCTGCTTCACTTACTCCTTGATCTCACATGCTCCAAGATAGCAACCATGGCTCTCCTTGCCCGCCACTGCTGCATGCACCAGGGTTCTGCTACCCATTTCGACACTTCTACCGAGAAGGCTATTCGCCAAAGTGATGACGATACGCATCGTGAGCCGTACGTTTCGGCTTAGTTGGGTTTTGCACAATCCTGGGTTGACCGCGTTTATGACGACGCCGGTGCGAGAAACGGGAAGCAGAGTGGCAAGATGTCGGAGCGCCATATTCTGCACAAGTTTGGACAGTTGGTACCTAATAATATGAGTGATTTGTTAGCTTTCAGATGCCATAGTCTATAGTATTAATAGGAGCAAAGTCAACAGCTGAGATGAGAGGCATGTATACCTCGAACCAATATCTGCCGTTTTCTGATCATCCATTTTCGCCAAAGGATCATCTCTGATTTTGTCAAACTCTGGTCTTACTGTGAATCCCGCTTCGCTTGTGACGAGAACCAGGCGAGGGCTGATGTCGTATCGTCGCGCACTCTCAACGAGTTTCGGGAATAGCAAAACCCCTAGTAGCAGCGTACCCATGACGTTGATGGCAATGGTGGACTCGTGTCCTTCGGCCAACACCCACTTGTCAAGAGCTACACCCGCATTTTCAATGAGACAGTCTAGGCGGTCGAGGTTTTCCGTGACCTTCTTGGCAAAGGCCTTGACTGAGTCGTAGCTGGCCAGGTCGAGTTGCCAGACTTCGACAACGTCACGGCTTTTAGTGGTTGACTCGATGTCAGCCTTGGCTGCGTTGCCGGCGGAAACGTTGCGGACCGCCAAAATGACTTTGCTGGCTTCCGCAGCAACGACGTGCCTGGCGGCTTCGAGACCGAGGCCTGTGTTGGCGCCGGTCACAATGTATACCTTTCCTGAGCAAAGCTTTGGTGTTGCAAGCACTGGTAGGTTCATTCGTTGCTCAGCAACGAGTTCGCGGAAAGGAACAGCCATTGCTCATAGATTGTGCAAGAAATGAGGTGCGATTAATGTGAAAATGATGAACCAAATGAAACGAGGCGTTGGGTCGATGGCATTTGGAAAGAATGCAAAGAGGGATAGGGGATTCAACTCACTCATATACTCTTAGCGGACATTAATAGGAGACCCAAATCCAGGATGGACCTAAGGACTCTCGGACTTTACTGGACTTTAACAATCTCCTCCCATTTTCCTGCTGTTCAATACGCAACTTCTGGGTTGATCCAATCAGGAAGTGACGTCCCGATCCGTCATAGTGCGAAAACGCTAGAAAGCCTACGTGCTCCCTCTCACATCTCGAATTAATCTTCCTGGTGAGGGTTCCATTGGTTTCCAAATATGGTATTATCAGTGCTCCACTTTTACCCACCAATGAGAAAGTGCTTTCCTAGAACAGTAAGGGGCGGTCTGTGTATTCCGGCTGGTTGACCACAACCTTTGGGCTTGGAGGCTCAAACGTAGGGCCAGGCGAGGAGAAGAAAGGCGTTACGGAGCTGAATGACGTCGATGAATCACTCCTCCTCCTTCTGTGTTTTCTCATCGACATGTCTAAACCCCCAACTTGAGGTTTGTGCTCTTTCAGAGTACATACGGAAAGCTTGCAGGATGCCTTCAATATCCAGGTCAGCATGCAAAACGCACCAAGTTGGATTGATTTTATTTAGAACTTACTGTTTGAATTATTTGACCGAGCATTCCCACCCTTTCGACCCCGTCTGTAGCTCTCGTGTTGTGTCTCTCGACCGACGTTCAATAGGAATCATGGCTGTAGGGTAGCTAATCTCGCCTCGAGGTGGGGTTTCATGTACTACGTAGTACAGTGACGAGTCAACAAATTCTTCAGCGGCGGCGAAGGGTGGTAAAAGTCGTTACTAAAGTAGAAATTGTGATGCAACGTGTCTTATTTTTATGACAAAGAGTTGCAAATAACATTATGTATTGGATTGGGCTATAACAAGGGTCAATGGTGTCTTTTTAAGCCCTCTGTTCTCCATTCTCCGTACAAAGTACCCAGTACTCTCCACATTTGTACGGAGTAGCCATGTCAAAAATCCACATGGCGGTGGATGTCGTTTTCTCTCCCGAACTGCCGTATCGGGTTTAGCACGCTGTAGCAAAGCCGCCGATGCTCGCGCAGAAAATATGGAAAGCCGGTGCCAATAATTGTCAAGGCCGGGATACAGACAAGCAGACGAGGTACTTGTTTACTAATAATGACCTGTTGGGCTTCTGTCCCGTTCCCAGCCGCCTGCATGGCATCGACGTTGGACTTGTTACTGAGTGGCCTTGGCAGGAAAACGCCATGCTCGGGCGCAATGGTCAATTCGAATGGTCAATTGGCAAAACCGCCAGCAGCGACGTGATGACTAATCTGTTCTGACGGAGCTGACTGTCTGACGGAGCTGACGTCTTACAGAGCTGACTGAGGCTGCCGTTGGACGTGTCAATTGGCACCCATCTCGACGAACTAACCCGGGCTGCGACATAGAGGCTGCTGTGTGGAGGCTGCCGAATGCGCCCATTGCGCGCCCTACGTGTCGAGGGTGGGTCCACGTGCCCCCAGAAGGACAGGAGTACGGACCGAGTAAGAGCAACAGAAGTCGGCTCAATGCAAGGGCGTGGGGAGTCACGCACACCCTGGTACACGGATGGCATTATGCAGCTTCAGAACCACATGACGTCGAACTAATCAAGATGATGGCTCTTTCTTTCTCTCTCTCTCTCTCCGAGTCCCAGTGTCGTATATCTCATCACTGCCGCCAATCTTTGATCAGTGACAAGAATCCTCTGCATCCAAGCTTCTCCTTTATACTTCCATCTGCACTCAGTTCCAGTCGCAATATCACCCATCTCCTATTCCTCAAACACACTGCGCATTATTCAAAGAATAAATACCTGCACAATGGACTTTGCAAAGCGCTGGCGCAGATGCGAGCTCCAGATCGACATACACCATCACTACGGCTCCAAGGTCTACGACTCTGGCTCTCCAGTCATCGGCGATTTGATCCTCTGTCCTACCAAGGACATTCGCTCTGCTGGCGTGCAGATCACGTTAAAGGGCGAATCAAAAGTTCAGTTGGAAAACCTAACGGCTGGCGCTACCACTACACATCACTTCCTTGAACTGGACATGCCTATTCCGGAATCATCATATCCCGAGGCTGGGACCTTTCTGGCGGGAACCACCTATATAATCCCCTTTCACTACGTCATTCCTCACGAGCTGCCATCAATCGCCTGCTCACACAACGTGGATTCCACGGTTGTCAAGGAGCACCACCAGCATCTACCCCCAAGCATGGGAAATTGGGAGAAGGATGACATGGCACCCATCTTTACTCGAGTCGTCTACTCGATCAAGGCCACCATCTTTCACAAGCCCTACGCTGGCCAACCCTATTCAACATATACCGACGCTTGCAGGATAATTAATGTCATTCCACCATCTCCCGAACAACCGCCATTAAGCATTTACAAATCCAGCAAGCGTTACGCCCTCACCAAGACAAAACAAATCCGAAAGGGTCTTTTATCTGGAAGCCTGGGTCATGTCACTGCCGTTGCCGCACAGGCCCAACCGTTGCATCTCTTTCCAGATGGACGTGGGGATGCTCAGTCTTCGGTGCCCATTAGCCTGACGTTTAAACCTGCGGCTCTTGATGTCATCCCGCCCCAAGTCACCAAGTTGAGCGCGAAGATTCGAGCATACACATGGTACCAGCCGAGCCAAGCTTCCGGTTTGCCTGATCTTGGGGGTACAATAGGAGAACCTTTCACAGATAATGTCCTGCTTCGCGTGAGGCCACACAGTAGCCTGAATTGGTCGCAGCATCTTGACACCACATCCGCAAGCAGCCTGGGGACAGGAAAGTCGCCTCTATTTCACTCGACAACTTTGGAAGTCTCGTTTCAACTACCAACATCAGCCAAAACCTTCCTCCCAACATTTCATTCCTGTCTCATCTCACGAACATACGCCATTCACCTCAGTTTATACATCAACAATGTGCAGATGGAACTGGTTGTACCGATTCAGATTGCAATCGACACCACCCGAGACGTAAAAACTAAGTCACCACCTACGTTGGAGGTAGTACCAGCGTACTCATAGATAAATACGCGAGTGGATTGCACTTATGAGGCTAGCCACGAGCCGCATTAATTACCAAATACTTGGTTTCCTTGTCACATCTTGACCCGTTTGTCCCGTATACATGTGTCCCAATGAGTACAGGCGCGCGCCTTGTCGAAGACACGGCCCCCACAGCTTACTTAGGGCGCGTCACGTCACGTCGTAGTTCGCAACTAGCCACATGAGTGGCCCCGCCTGTTCTGGGATGGATCGAACTAAGCGGAATTGAAATAGGCCTAGCTGGTCCCGTGGCGGAATTGGACCCGAGGTCTTGGAGTTTGGCTGACACACCCTCTGAAGAAAAGGTAGCTTCTTAGTGGGGTAGGGATAGAATACTGATTATAAACATCATCACCTAGGTTGAAAACTTAGCAAAACTTGTTACCAACTTCCCAAGACGCGATACTCGTAGTTGAATGATGTGGAGGGCTGGTTTGCGATACGCAGTAGTATTAATACAATAATGAGAGCTCAGAGCCGGACGAACAAACGCATGCTCTAGCCGTCTGATAAGAGGCAGACAGTTCCTACCGCACAGAGTGGAAGGGTAGAGTGCGGAAATAAATTGAGTTGATGAGATGGCAAAAAGCGTACCTTGTAGTAGATTTGGGCTTATAAAGATGTATAACATACTTATCCATCCTTGTGAATATGAGCTCGCAATGTCCGGGTTGAAGTACAGAGACACCTTTGGGCGGAAGTAGAACCATGTATTACGGGAGATGTTATTACGATACCACACGTCATGTCCATGGAGAGAATTATTAGACACACAGTATCTCGGGAGAGAGGGTGGCTAATGGTGAGAAAGAACCACCCAAACATGTGAAACCCAAGTACTGGATGCAAGCCACCGTGGAATACTTTTATGATCAGTCTGCGGTCCGGTGTCACAGTTGGAAAATGGGTGCTGAATATCTAGTTTGATTCAAAACAAAAGACTAGGGTTTATAGAAGGAAGGGCCCTTCGTGCGAGCAATCTCGAAGCCATAAATTTCTTATCAAATCATGGCCGTATACCAGGGAGAGTTTTGGTGTCTAGCCCGGTAACACTGTTAGCATGAATCATGCTGTTGTTCCATCTTGGCTCGGCTTACTTTGATCTTCCTTGGCCCCAGAGGACACGGACTGTCCGGAAACCGATTCTTCATCCGTGTAGGACTCGGGGATCACGTATTTGAAATTCTGGTCATTCTCGGCCATGTGCACGCTGATCTTGGCCTTGCGGAAGAGGGTAAAGAAGTTGAGAACCGTCAAAGCGAGTTGGAGAATACTGCGCATGTTAGCTAAAACTTCAGAGGGGTTTGTAAGAGTGGGCACATACACTAATGTGAGACTCAAGGCAAAGACCCTGAGGCGCACGTCGTATTGCCAGATGTGTGTCGTGAGAGACAGGACGGTGAGGAGGATGAAAAGCAGCGAAACAAAGAAGTCGCCCATGATGATCTGATAAGGACGAGTCTTTCGCTCCGAGACAGCATCGAGATCCTGGTTCTTCCGTCCCAAAAATAATACATAGTCGCCAGCCGTGAGCTCAAAGCTGTTTCTCTTGGCGCCAGCTGCGCCGAAAACGCTGAAGACGGTCCATAGACAAAGTCCGATGGGGAGGGCTTCGAACAAGACACCCAATGCAATGTGGTCGTGGGCGTTGCTCATAAGGACGCTGTCGGCGATGGCGATGGGGATGATGGGGATGCGGAGGAGCCGGGTCGTCGAGAAAGTGAGGCTGAAGGAGGGCTGCTCCTCGACGTCCTGGAGATCGAGAAGAAGACGCGAGTCTTCGTCGTCTCGGTGAGCTGGGAAGGACCTCCCCGAAGAGTGCGTGTTTCTATCCATTATTACGGGCACTCTGATGTAGATGGAAAACGTGCGTCGATGTCGCAGAAGTAGATGGATGGAGTGGACAAGAGAGCAGATGATTCGATTTGTCGCGGGGAATGCTAGGGTAATTATGGAGGACCGGTTGGTGGCTGTGTATGGCGTAGGATGTCCTCAGGCAGTTTCACGAGAACGACTCCAGCCAATCCGGGAACCACTTGGTCGTGGATATATGGGGCCATGTTGCCGATCTGCCGGAGGATTCCACTCTGCTAACCTGTTGCCTAACACTGCCTCCCCTGGTAGATTGATGCAGACAACTGTCTCCGGTCGGACGATCAATTCGCGGCAAGCTGTCAGAGCCGACAGATGGAAACAGTGAAGGCCGCATGTCGTTGGACGGTGTTGAGCCGGTTCTTCGAAGGTGGGTTGCAAGTGATGCTAAGATTGCAGATTAATCTTTGACCCCTTCGACCTTGTCTACAGGGCCCTTGCGGGCCTGTTTAAGGGTCACTCGCCTATAGCGCACGTGATCCTTCCTTATTCTCGTAGGTTATTCCCCACTGATCACGTAGAGATAATAGAATGACACAGCCTTGAACTCGGCAAAAGAGACAGGGTCGCGCTATTCAATACGTGCGGGAGAGGTTCAACCATGGGGTTGCTCTGACCAACCAGTGCCCAGTGTCAACGAGTATAAAGAAATCCCAACCGTAGTCGCTAGAGTTGGGCGATGCGGTCAGTGAAGGTGGGATGCCCATTTCACTCTTCTACTTGAGGCTGATTTCCTCAAGCCCAAGATTCGTAGAGAGAGGATTCCTCGGTGGCAATGGTGGCGGAATCCTCACCGGGATCTTTTCAGCCCCATCAGTAGCGTTGGGTATGCTGGTCTTGCCCTCATCCACCCCCGTCGGGTAGTTTTCTATGCTATAGACCCGGTTGATGCCGTGCTCAATCTCGTCAGAACTCCACGGATCATCGCTCGTATTATAGTAAGGGCTGCTGTTGATCTTCGTGTCGTTGTTTTCATAAACGTCTTGATAGACACTTGATGCGTCTTGCGCTGTGTCTTGCTGATCGGTGCTATCGTGTGTAGGGCCGGCAAAAGGGATTACTGTAACTGGTTCCGTCTGTGTTCCAGCCTCGGTAGTCTTGTAGTGTAGGTCCTTATTCCTCCGCGTGTGAGAATCGGCGTCTGAGTGGTAGCTCTCGCGGTGGCTTCTCGTCCCAGAGATTTCCATACTATGTCGGAAGAATTTGTTGTAGATGGGGCTTCTAGGGCTGGGGCTGTACTCAAACTGCTCGCTTGACGGTCTTGAGCGAGTCGCAGCATCACGAATTTCGAGACCCTCCTTTTCCAAAGCCAGCACACCATAAGGGTCTGGGTCGCCGGGTTCCGGGATTCCAAAGATCTTATCGCCACTGGGGGCGTCAACGTTGACATCACCTGGTGCGGGCTGTCCTTCCAGCTCATCCATGAGCTCTGTGTCGATGTCGGTACGGCCTTCTGCAGCCTTGAGGGTTTCCATGAGCATTTTGATTTCCGGTGGCGGATGACGTGCTTTCCCAGCCAAGATATTGGCGACACCAATCTCCTCTCCGTAAAAGCGTGCATTCTCGTCTGTCCGTTCAATGATGACCGTGCCGTCAACCTGAACCCCGGCGTAAAAGCCCCGGGATTTGAGGTAAGTGAAGACTGGCCTGTTTGCCTGCTTCCATTTGCCATCATTTTCCAGAATCCCGCCAGCTCCAACCGGGCCAGCGACTGCGCTGATCTCGCCGCCGAGTGTTGCTCTGATCTTAGTGAAGGCTTCAAGAGCCTTGCGATTGTTGATGACGATGACGCAATCGTAGATGTCCACACCAACGAGAAACCCTAAGCCGGCTGTATGCAGCAAGATGCCGGAGGGAGGAGACCATGTGCCGTCCTCGCCGCGGGCAACGAGGACACCGGAACCGCCGGCTCCAGAAACCCACAAGCCAGTGCGCATAGTGGTAAAAATTGCGAGACCCACGGCATTTCTAATCACCTTTTGCGGGATCTTTTTTAGGACTCGCTGTTTCTGAGTTGGCCCAGACTGATCGGCTGGTCTCTCCTCCTCCTCGGCGTAGAAACCATCCTCTTTGGTGTCGTTTCGTTAGCCAAGAAGTGGACTCCCACGTAAAAGGCACATCAACTTACTGCAGAATGATTTAAGAATTCTAGCTGCCTTATCACTCTCCTTATCAAGCGTCGTGGGCCAGAAAGCTTCGCTGCCAATCCGGTTGGAAAATCTGTTAATTGGCGCCCCAAGCTTATCAGCCCAGCCCCATGCCTTATCAAAGCCTTTCTTGCTCTGAGTCTTGGTTTTGTCCCAGGATGGCAGCTTGGCCACCACCTTCTGCATGTCGGCGATTGACACAATGGGATCGGGAGAATGGGGCTGATTTAGAGCCGAAAATAGCTGCAAGATTTTGATGACAATCTCAAATGGTGTGTCGGGTTTTATCCCGTCTTTATACCGGGCTTTGTTCGAAGCATCCGGTTGATCCGGGGGTTGCCACCACATTTTCAACCAGCCTATGACGTATTCCGACAGGTCTGCTACCGCCACACGTACCGCTGCAATGAATTTGATTACGAAAACTCCCGTTAGCTCCCGGTATACGTCAATCTGGGTGAGTAGAAAATGCACTGGGGAAGATTTGTCATAATTTGGACAGATACTGTGAATAATCTAGCTGAGCGATCGTCTAGAGTCCCCCGCGGCGGATAGTTCGGCATGCATTGGCAAAGTCAGCGTACTTCTCTTCATGCATGATTTGGTAATCCAACCATAATATGCAAAGCCAAAATCTTGTTCCGATTTCCTCTCATGTTCTCTAAGCACTCTGCTAATTCTCCCTGGTGAACTCACATCGGTATCCCGTCAACTGAAGCCAAGGTCTTTCAGCCAAAGACGGCGCTCTGTCGAGAAAGAACGTTAATGACCTCAAAACAGATACCTTATAATGGCTCACCATCACATCACGACTTGTCGGTTCGTTCGTTAATTAGATGGTAGGGATCTTTACGTTCGGCCTCTGAATGAATTGTACAAGCAAACCCAAGACATCAATTCTCTTGCGTTCATATCACTGGTATTTACCTCCTTATGGAGTTTACTTTTTCGTTGACGTATCTAATGTAAAGAGGTATTCATGGACAGCCATGGGCTGATTGGAATAATGCTGGAGAGGGACCAGTTGAAGCAGGATGCTGTCCACATGAGGTAAGCAATCTTGGTTGCAGAAGTGTCTTTTGCTATGTTGACAAAACGGGAAGGACAGCTTATTTTAACCGCGGTATCGGCCCTACATCATGATCTATGAGGTGTGGGCTTTTACTTTGTCTTTTGACTCGTAAAATCCTCAAGTCAGCATCTAATAATTCGGAGTAATGGCTTTCTGAAATAATCACTAGGCTGGCAAAGAACTATCAAACCATGTACATCGGGCTCAATACAAGATGATAGCGGCTTGGAAAACTCGGGCACCATACTGGGATTATACTGAGCACTGGTATGTCTTACGAGCAACTCAAATCTACCACTGTCCTGCCCTGGAAAAATTTGTTGACTCCGCCAACCGATTGCTAGTTGTAGAAGGATGCAATTCCTGGGTTGGGTTGTAAGTATGTTTCTAGAAATGTGAGTATCAAATACGTAGATGGATCTAAAATCACTCTATCTTCAGTTCTAAGTTTAAAATTAAAGATAGAAAGTCTAAATATGGCGCCGATAGACACAATTTCAGTCCTCCCGGAACATTGGGACTCTGATGAAAGGTAACTACCAAAGAAGTAGAAACCGGGGGGGGGGGTTGAAACTGAAGCAACTCGGAGTTCTAAATCAGTCAATTTACGGAAATCTTGCTCATTATTGTTATCACTCTCTAGTTCTACTTTTATGTGCGTAAGTTTATTCTGCGCCTGCTATTCACACGTTAGCAGATGTAAAATTATTCATTTAAGCCAGCTTGCTACAGCATGGCAGGCGGTAAAGATTATCAGTCTGGTCAGCGTTGTACCATTTCCCTCTTCTGGTTAAAGAATTAGACTGTTTGGGTTAATTGCTAATACGCAAAGCTTCCTGTGCTTACTGGTATGCCAGGTCATTAGCAATACACATAATAGCCCATAAGGCCAAGAGATGGATCAGTATCTCCACAGCGTGCGAATATTGCACCACATGTATTGTCAAACATGCTAATTGCTACCGCATGTGAGTTTTTGGTCCCTTCATTGTCGGTCAAGATGCAGTCCCCAACTTCGTTCCTTGGGACTAATTACGGAAAGTATGTGGACACTTACGCCAATTCAACATAATCCGTTCAACAGAAGGGTGTAGGATCAAATTTGTGATGCCAAAGCTGGGCTGATGGAATGCGCCATCTAAATTAGTGCAGGGTCGTAAGCACGATTCCAATCCATTGATGTCTCAGCACATGATATCGAGAGTGGAATGTAAGTTTGAATGCAAGTTTCATATTGTGGCGCAGCTAAATGCGGAAAGCACCGCAACTAAATGCGGAAAGCACCGCAACTAAAACGTGGATTCTAAGCTTTTCTCCCCATGGTTCGGCATCTCTTGCCTGTAGTCTAGACTGGGCTAGCTGAAGTCACATCATGCGGATGGCTGACCCGCTTGAACCATCATCAATCTCTGGAATGCAAAGCTGTAAAGGGAACCTTCGGGTTCCCCACTGCAATTTGTCCCTGTATTTTCCACACCTGGCTTTCCCGTTTCGAAATATTCTCACCTCTCGATACACAAATTGACCAGGTCGCATGAGCTCTGGAACACTAGTTTTGAGGTAGGAGCCCTCAACCCTTCATTTACGACGAGTGTTTCAAACCAGAGGTATGAATGGGGGCTCGCTAGGTGCCGAGTCGGTTTTGGTAAGGACTGTGCACCACTTAGCCCTCGATTGACACATTCTAATGCATGTTGGCAGATTGCAGAATGGACTCTGGCCCTCGCTGCCGCTGCCGCCATCATCGCTCGCTTTCACCTCCGCCTGAGCATTCAAAGACGAAAATTACTGGGCAGCGATTACCTTATCCTTGTGGCATGGGTATCCATCGTCATATCGAATTCATTCAACATCTTACTAGCAAACTTACATGCAATCGACCGGGATGTTATGATCAACCTGGAGGGTTACTCGGGAGATCCCAAAAATATTCCCAGGATTATTGAGGTAGGCCAATCCCTGGTCACGAAATAGCTTCGAAATCCGATAGAAACTCTTCTGATATTGGTTCGATATAGCTTTTCTGGTTGTCGCACGTTCCTCTGTGGCCGACCTTTTACTTATGCAAGGCAGCGCTCCTTGCGGTCTACTTGCAAGTCTTTCCTGAATTTATGGTAAAACGAAGGATTACTCTATGGATTTCAATTGGCTACGTCGCCATAGCATATCTCATCAGCATCATAATGCTTCTTGGCATCTGCCCGCCAACCCAAAAGACTTGGTGAGTAGCTAACCAAAAGCTGGTTCGATTGCCAATTAACTCGTATTAGGCATGTGGGCCCTGATTCAACATGTGTCCATGATAAAGACGAAGCAATCTTCCGTGTTACTTGGACCCTGCACTTTTTCGGTGAAATAGTGGGTAAGTATGGGCAGGGATATCCAACGTGGACCTATGAATGCAGAGACTTATGTGAATAGTGTTCGCGTTACCCTGGCTTGTAGTCTCAAAACTGCACATGAGACTTTCGCTTAAACTGGGCGTCTTCCTTACGTTTCTGCTCGGCTTGATTACTCTCACGATATGCCTTATTCGTGTCATATTTGTTGAGCGTTCACGGATCGGCCACAGAGCTCCCATGAGTTTGATGAGTAAGTTCACTCATATTCCAATCTAGCAGCATATTTGGGACCTCGGTTACTTTGACCGGAAAGCTAATAGATCCACAATGAATTCAGTTTTATGGAATGTTCTCGAAGGCAATACCGGCGTTATCATTGCCTGTCTACCATCCTTGAGGCCTTACTTTGGTGGCAGTGATGGTGGAAGCTCTAGTTCCGAGAAAGACACCAGTAAATCATCGAACTTATGGCCTAGTAGAACATCACAGGGGGCAAGTAGTGAGCCGTTCAGTGTAACAATTCAGCAAATGGCCTATAGGCAATCAACGCTGCCTGCTTGTTTGTCAACAAACTTGGACAGATCCAATAAGGATTTGGGTAAGAATGACAGCGAGATTGAACTAGTCAATGTATAGATTAGTGTACATATCTTACACATAATATCCTATATAGAGTTTGTCAGGTCAATTGGACTCGATGGGCTCGATGGGCTCGACCCGACAGATCAGGACCACCTCAACCCGACCCCAATCGAGACCGTACTCGTTAACAGTCGGGCTAAATTCCAAGTCCAGATTTCTCCTCAAAAGTAGGATCCAAGGCTGTCAGTTAGTGCAAACATGAGTTTTCATCGTCATCAACCGCATCATTTAGCGATCCATCTGGTAGGTCTGATATCATGCTATTTCTTTATGCATAGCCTCAAGGTTCAGGAGGTCAGATATGTTGAGTAGTAATACTATTGTATCCAGCAATAAAAATATCTCAACCGGTATACTCCCAATCACATATAAGAGAGATACCCACTCCGTTTTATCATTCACTGGCATAGCTGCGATGATGAGCCCTTGTATGGCTGCAATAATACACCCTAGTATAGCCATGATCACGGCCCTGTCGCGTAATCCTGTGCTCATTGGGTATAATGGGTACAGCAGTAGTGGTACGATAGAATGAGAGTGACAGAATGGAAAATAAATAACCCAAAGGCAAAAAAAGGGAGTTGTCAAATCTGTTTTAGTAATCACATCACGTTGATGGGTCATGGAGAACTTATTGTCAGTCACACGCTCGGTGAAATATCCAAGCTCAACACAAAGCTCCGAAGACGCCAAGCACAAGATTTAATTATCGACAGGTGCTCAATAAATATCAGGCCAATGTCAACACAATTTATTTTCGGCAGCTTGTGCTAATATACGTGTTTGGATTGGGCATTTCTGAAATAATTTGATACGGTCTCAAATACTATCACCGCCATTAACAAATCCTATACCACTGCAAGCTGCTACTCCAAACCTTTACCACACAGTCTCCTATTGTGCTAGCACTTTACGACACTCCTCAGTGATGTCTAATTTCTGAGGATGACTGTTTCTCACGGTGATCACCTCGGTGTAGGGCCGTAGGGTAAGTGGTACACATGTTTGCTTACGTAACAATCAACGATGCTTTGAAAGGTGATTTCTAAGGCTTATCCCGCGGTTATGATTAAGCTTATGTCCTGCTCTTGGATCCGCAATTGTCAATAGATTGTTGGGTGATGGGCAAAAACTTCACTCCTTGAGGTAAAATTGGTTAAACGATGAATAGTGAGATTGGCCTGAATGCACACTTGACCAAAACGATCACACCTATCAACTCCAGCACAGCCGCAGGGTAATGTTTTCCATAAACTTCTAAAATCTAGGCATTGGGATCGCAACCACCCGACAATGAAGTAAGTAATGGAAAATCTAAATACTAGATGATTGTGATTATATTCCTATTAATAATCATCACCAAAGGCAGCTGCAACATAATAGATTACAGGCTGTACTGGCAGCTGGACGGGAGCCCCCAAGCGTATTAACCTAAAAGTCAGGGCCTGTCGGTAATAGCCTGTAAGATCATGGCGACCACAGATAGAGAGAGAAAAAAGCTTCGCATTAAAACCCCATGGTAGCTCGTGCAGCTCACGTGTCTATCCTTGCCAACCAGCCAAGTCCACGCGACACAATACAGAAGCGATGAGTATAGAAAGGCAAGATCTACCACCTCCTACAGTTAAGTATTCGACATTTGTTCTTAAAAACCAAGTATAGTTGTACCCTGAACCACTCATCTACTGGTAGGTTTACTGTAAAGGATAAAATATCTCAAAACAGTTATTAAAATTGCCATCATCTTTTAATCAGCAGCTGACATTCCTGCTCCAAAAGCCCGGAGACCTTGATAACCCAATAGTTCGGGACCGGCGCGAGGCGGACATCGTCGCTAAGAACGTCTCGGTAAAACCGAACGCATCCTATGCGCGCCTCAGTAGCGGTGTCGATAGTGGTGTCGATAGCTCCATAGATGACCCTCGGCGGAGTGTTTGTTGGCAAGTAGGCTTTAGCAAGCTATGATTGGTCTAAATGCGAATGTTTGCACGGTTTTCAATAACAATCATGCATGGCAATTTGGTGGCGGAATATTGGAGCTAGCCATCTCCTCAGGGGTGCTATTGCTGGTGGAGTACTCTGTATATGTCCTACTTTAGCAAAGGGAAAATTACCTACAAACAGCCAGGCACCTGTAAACTTAGAGAAGTCTCAAAAGTGCTCCACCATCAACGGCACTCCTGATGAGATTTGGCTCAAGTTGGCTACTTAGCAGCTCATGTGGCTGGCTGGGGACTCCAGTTCGGGGCAGGGTTCGTGTTATTCATTTTTCGCAGCGAAGCAAGCGTCAGCTTAGCATCCAACAACTAATCGGTAATAACTCGTATGACCAATGCCATGTCTACGGGCTCACATGTGAGTACCAGTTTTGGCTACAAGCCTGAATGGCTCGGAATGCGATGCGATGTCGCCGAAGGCCAGGGTCGTACTCAGCAGAGCCCTGCGCAATTAACTGCGAACCAGAACAGCGAGTTTTGGGTACGCTCGGAAAGCCTGTCGCCGGCCAATTTGCCAAGGTCTTGGGGCAGCACTATGAAGTCTCGAACAAGAACGGAGCGTGAATGGAGTGGGTACTCGGCATGATTGTCATATTGCTGCTGTGGCTCGGTCCTTGGCATGTCTCACAGCCCCTGAAGGGATCGAGCCCGGAGTAGCCGGCATTGGATCCGACTGAAGTGTACTCCGTATTCCATACTACCATATCTCAGCCCCAGGACGCGACACTCCGGATCTTGGCGTGTCTAGAAGGATACCCAATTTTGCTAGGTCCAGTATTCCCACAGACTAGACCTAAGTGGGGTTGGTGCTGAGGTTGATTGGCAAAATTTGTGGAACACACTACAATACTTCTCAATACGGCACGGCACGCTATTGATTTGTGCTTCAGTAATCTGTACTAGGTAGGGAGTGCCTGACAAGATCCTTGCTGCTGTGGAAATCTCCGCGCGCTGATCGGTTGGTTTAAGTGGATGGACTGTTGACTCGCACTCGTAGATGTCCACAAGTTGGGATGGTTGTGGGTCATCACCCTTGCTGCAGCACAACACTACGCAGTAGAGCATCACTAGAGGGAAGATCACACCGTACGTGCTAAAAGAGAAAGAAGCAAATGGCCAAAAATGAAATGATGGAGGCGACAGGCTCGAAGATCCAAGTGACGGTCAAAGAAGAGGCTAATCTAAGGGGAACTGTGCCGTACATATGAACGGCCTCGTTGACATCCTCCGATTGTAGCAACCTCTCTTGCCCTCTCTCGACCTTCATCCTCCATCTGGCTTTCCTCCGTACCTTCATACCAAATCTGGACAACGTGCGGCATCATGCAGCTCAACCACTTGATTCTGGCAGCCTTTTTAGGTCTTGCCGCTGCCAAGCGCGACAACACTCGGACGAATAAGCTCTGTCGGACCGCCCAGGGCACGAAATCAGTCGATCCCGTCCCGACTGTTACATATACCAAGGAGAAGACATACACAATCCGCCGCACAACGCGTACTCAAAAGATTGTCACTCGCACCCTGGAGCCCATCACAAGCACCACGACCGAGACCACCATCGCCACCGTCGAGACGACGGCCGACCCCGAGACAGATACTGTCGAAGTCTTGGCTACAGAATACGAGACTTCGACCATCACTGTTGATACCACCACCTTTACCGAAACAGCTACCGTCTCGACTGACGTCACTATCTCGTCGACATCAACAGTCCCGGCGCCAGGCTCTTTCCGCCCGATCCAAGACACTCTCCCAGGCGGCACGCAGAACGGCAACTCTGGCACACCGTTCAAGCGTAGTGATGCTACTTCCGAATTTGCATTTTCTGAAGAGCATGAGGTGCTTGAAATCCGTCAGCCCGGTTCTGGGTCTCTCCTCGCTGCTGCCGGTGGTGTTTTCGAGAAGCGTTCGGGGCTCTGCTCCCCTCAGGGACAGACCAAGTACTACCCGCAGAATGTCAAGTGCGACGTCACTATCTCGGTCCCCAAAACTGTTGTTATCACCAAGACTAAGCCTGCTACCACCACTACTCTCCCTGCTTCCGTTTCTACCATTACACAGACGGAAACAATCACAAGCACAAGCACCGCCTATCTGGCCGATGTCACAGTCTCCACAACATCGACAACGACTTCAATAATCGAGGAAACCAGCACGCCCAGCACAACATCAACCACTAGCACTACTTTGACTTACACGGTCAACGTCCCTGGTCCCACGATCAATGCGTTGTGCGCCAGCAACAACTACGCTGATAGTACGGCTAACGTGGGCCACTTTCCTAATGCCTTCCCCGGTACTCAGTACGGCCTGCAACAAGCTCAAGTCTCTAGCGCCTATGAGTGCTGTGAGGCATGTGCTTCAACCCCCCTCTGCTCTAGCAGTGGTTACCAACCTGGCTATTGTGTCTTGATTACGGTTCCGGCTACCTCCGTCTGCCTCACAACCCCATGCACAGGCAAGGTCCAATACAGCGCCAGTTCTGGCGCGTTTACTTTCATGAACGGCCCGTATTTGCAGTGGAACGCCTATCAATGAGCTACATTGGATATTATGTATGATGAGACTGAAAGTCACGGGGTTTTAGTGATGGTTGGGCCACTAGCTATGTCGCGTGGCCACGACTGGAAGTGTTAGCTCCGCTCTAATTTAGAAGGGGAACACTTTTTCCTTCAATTCTAGATAGGCTATTTGTCTTGCTGTTTGTCAATAAAGTTCCTTTAACAGTTATTGATCTGTTTTACTTCACTGAAGCCCAGCGTTGAAATAAAGTGTTAGATTCGCTAAAATCCTTCTGGCTGTACAACCTCGCAGCAATATTCAAATCCAAGCTCGTTGCCAATGTTTAATAGCGGAAAATTGGAAACTCTAGGCCACCTCTCCGCCCCGCATTGGTGTGATGTGGCTGAAGAATTACACTTAAAACGGTGTCAAATCATTACAAGCTGGGCATGAGCCCGCTAAAGCTTCATTCCAGTCCCACGGTTTCCCCTCTGTCTCCCTACCAGCCTTGACCTTTTAGTGTTTGGAGGCATTCTTTTAAGAGGGTGTGGTTTCTATGAGGAGAAGTTGGCACCTCATCCTAGTTCTCATCTCAATGCTAGCATGAATCTCCCAACTCCAGCAACATCACTCTCACCGCCTAGCCCAAACGCCGACCGATGATCGATGCCGTCCATCCTTGCCATAAATCTAATTCGAGGAATGAATGTGGGGAAGGCCGGACTGAAACAAGATTGGATTATCGCCAGGAATAGACTACTCAGTCATATCCGGTAGGTGATAGCTATAAGCTTTTAATGGGATAAACCTTGGACGAGCCACATCTCCGCTTCCGGCATTTCTGAATTGTGTATCCTTCTTGAGAGAAGGCCACCCCTCTTTGAATTGACTGCAAAACCTCTTCTCCTCCATTAACACAAGATTCATCTTCGTCTGACTTGTTGACATGGGCGACTTGAGCTCAAAATACACTAACCACCGTTGTCGCCTTAGATCGTATACACAATGGCCTCCTCAATGGGAAAAATGCATCAAGTGTCATACCGAGGCCCAGGGCCGATCCCAATTATGGTGAGCTCACCTGGCACCTATTGTTTGCCTGGCACTTATTATTCACTCGGGTTACTTACTATTCCCAATTGCTTCCAGGTCGTTGGATGGGGTCTCATTTTTATCGCTGCAGTCCTCCTCCTTGCCCGTCTATACCTACGCGTTGTGATTCAAAAGCGACGAATAATGATCAGCGATTTTATGATGGTTGCGGCCTGGATTTGTTCATGCGCAGACCTTTGCCTCTGCGTCGTCTTAATGAAACTCGGGGCGCTTGAGCCTGGTGTAGGGTCAAACCTGGTGGGATTCAATAGCCAGGACCCCAATGAAATTAGAAAAGTGATGCAGGTAAGGCATTGCTATCTAAGTAGCAAAATGAGGTTGAAAGTGAATGCCGCTAATGAATGATGATACAGATATTCTGGCTCAGCAATATCCCTTTATTCACAGCCTTCTATCTCAGCAAGGGGGCCCTTCTTTCTATGTTCTTGGAAATATTTCCAGACTTTATGCGGAAACGGAGAATGTTCTTATGGGCAACCATTGTGTTCGTTGGTCTTGGCTATGTGGCTACTATTCTTACTGCTTTTTTGATTTGCGTACCAGTTACGGAATATTGGTACGTGTCGCAAATTCCTCTTTTCTGTGAAATATTATAAACAAAAGCTGTGACTGATACAGGTAATCAAAATAGGGTCCTGGATTCCACAACATGTCCTCGCTACAGAAATAAGACCATCTTCCAAGTTGCCTGGAGTCTACACTTTACTGGAGATGTTCTCGGTAAGCTGAATCAAAATCTTTGTGGAAAATACTGACATGTCTCGAGCAGTTTTTATTCTGCCGTGGCTCATCATCCGTGGTTTAAACGTTAGGAGGACGATCAAGATCGGAATTTATGGCATATTCCTCCTCGGCATAATTACAATGGCCTTTTCTCTAGTTCGTTTTGCCTTAACTCAAAATTTTGCAAAAGGAGGAGGAGTGTCTATAAGCTCAGCCCGTGAGTACAATATTCCACACTTCTCGACATTAAGAATACGCTGACCAGCAATGATATCGTCAAGGTTTACTAACTGTTTGCGAGTGCAACCTCGGTCTTGTGATTTCTTGCGTGCCCTCCCTACGGCCATACTTTAGCCGTGACGGAGAGGCTAAAGGGCTTGCTAAAAACAGGCAGCCTTCAGACACGGTGCAGATCATCGGATCTGCTGCTAGTAAGAGGGAGATGGATTACGTGTCTTGCACTATGGGGGGGGAAAGGAGCCAGAGCACCGACGCGGAGTTGACACATTCGAGAGCAGTAGTAGAGGACTTTGCCTGACATCGCAATTAGTTGTAAAGTGAAGTCAACAGAGCAACCAGGGGAGCACAATTTGGGACGTGAACTGGCTTTTGAGTTGAAAGGATTTCCCGACCTCTTACGTTTCCATCCTAGACGCATACCATGAATTGATTCAACCCAACATCCTTGCATCATGTGGGGATACCCTCACAGACCTCAACAAGCGTGATTGGTTTAGTGGTAAAATTCTCCGTTGCCATTCGAGCAACGTCGGGGAGCCCTGGGTTCGATTCCCAGATCACGCACTATTAGCATGTCAGTTTGACTGACCAGTGTTCCTTTTTGCCGTTCGCACTGAATCGCGCAACTCAATCAATTCATTCATTCAATCAATGTAGCTTCTAAGTTATGTTAGTCCTCATAACCCCCCCATCCCCGCATGTGGTGAGCACCACGGCACCATCGTCTAATCACACCAAATACGCACTGATCAAAGCACGACGCATGTCGGACACATCAGGTGCAAATTCCTTCCTCCAGAGCTTTAATTTGCAGGGCAAGCAGTCTAGAGTAGTAGCGACACAGTGCTAGATTCCCTCCATGGAACCAGAAGCCAGGGTGACCTGTGCGCCGCCACATAGTTCTCAACTCCCCCTCAGCGTTGAAGCCCCACACATCACCAACCAAGTCTGCTACCTCGTCTCCAAAGATCTGGCGGGTATGGGTGCGCATATTATCGTATCCCGTGGCGAAGACGATTTCATCTGCTTCCAGCTCAGAACCGTCTGCAAATTTCAGACCTCGTGGAAGAATCTCCTCAAGTTCTTGTCCTTGCTTGAGCTTGATTTTACCGTCAGCAATGAGTTGTGAGGCACCGACGTCGATGTAATAACCGCCTCCGCGCTGAAGATACTTGATAAATAATCCGGTATCATCCGGGCCCTTGTCAACTTTAAAACCAGCTTCTTCGAGGCCTCGGAGGATGCCTGCATCCCATTCGCCTTGAAGGGCTGTGACGCCAACTTGGACAGCCTTCAGGACTGAAAGGGGAGTGCTGTGAAATAGAAGGTCCGCATCATCGACGTCTGGTCCACCCTCTGCATACAGCGGTTTGAGCCTTTCGGTACTGGACTTGGATGAGATAACACAAGTGGTGGATCGTTGTACCATGGTTACGTGGTATCCCTTCTCCAGGAAATCATGGCAAATGTCGTGTGCAGAGTTGCAGCACCCGACGACAACAGCCCTTTTGCTAACATCATTCTCCTGTGCGCCACCAAACTCTGAAGAGTGACAGATTCGATCGCCTTGGAAACTCTTGATCCCTTTGATGTCAGGGATGGTCATTTTCCCAGAATGACCGGTGGCTTGAATAATGTGTCGTGGAGACATAGTTCTGGTCTCCTCGACACCATTTTCAAGCCGTCGCTTGACGGTAACCGTCCAATCCTTTCCCTGAGGATTCCATTTGCTTGTAATAATCTCGGTCCTAGTCCACACATTGAGTTCCAGGAGGGAGACATACGCCTCGAAAAAGTCTGCTATCTTGTCTTTGGGTGTAAAGATTGGCCATTGTGGAGGGAATTTGACGTAAGGAAGATGGTTCACCCAGACAGGGTCGTGGAGAACGAGTTGATGATATCGCTTTCTCCAATTGTCTCCAACGCGGTCACATTTATCGATCATCAAGGCGTTAACACCAAGCGCTTTCAACCTAGCGGCGATGGTGAGGCCAGCTTGTCCAGCACCTGTTCCATGGAAGAGAGAGATGTCAGTGGCAGTGGAATGAAGAAGGGCTATGGAATGGATCAAACCTAGGATCAAGACATCGGGACTTTTCTCGTCCTCATACTCGGCCTCCGACTTTCTGGTTTCGGCCCAGTTCTTCGTTCTAGTAACGTCGCCATGCTGCATGCCCAGTGGCCGGCGATGAAAAATGGTTTCTTCATGCCCATGGAGTTGTCGAAGAGCGGTGTAGAGAGTAAAGATGGACCAAGTACCTGGAGAATCCTGAATTAGGCGCGCCATGCCCATCCCGGCGCCGGTGGTGGTGTCAATGTTGAAGCTGAAAATAAGACATGGCACCTGTCCATCCACGTCGAGAAATGCACTTTGTGGAGCACAGATTGGAGCCTTCGTATCTAGCGCGACGGTCTTCAGAGTTGAACCTTTCTCGGCAGAAAATGAGCTCTGCAGATAGTCGAATATGCCCTGGCGCCCATTGACAGTTCGGAAGTCCCACGAGAGAGCAAGGTGATCTCTCCAGAATCCATTTGCAGAGAACAGAGAGGATACGACGGCGGGATCGCGACTGGCAAGACCCTCGTTGAATCTCGCAATAATGCCTTCAACCACTGCCTGCCGTTCTGTACTTGACTTGGCGGGCCCTGCTGTTGCGGGGAATTTGGCAATAGGAATGTTTACGGATCCCGGAACCGGCCGCATGTGCGAAGGGATACTGCGGCTGCCGTTGGCGGTCATGGTGAGTGTTTCAGCGTTGAGGCAGGATTTTACTTTGAGATGACACTGATAATTTCTAGAATGGAGTAGTTCATATACTTTATGAGAACTAGGAATTATTGCGGGTTTTCAGGAAGCGGGGAAGTCATTGAGGCAATCGTTGGCCTTATTAGTGATCATCCCGCGTTAATGCGGGGGGAGGCAGAAAGATTTCGGTACAGCTCTTTGAAGCGTCACATGCCGCCTGCACACGAGGAGAGACGCAGACAAGCTATCACATTTCGA